>CM019160.1:4907734-5404947 GCA_009733165.1 Naja naja | reverse complement strand
TTCCTAGAATTCAAGCCCAACAACTTCAGTGAAAATGCAGAGCAACACAGTAAATAGGAAGAAATGAAACTCATCAAACAGTCACCATTGGTCATTCTTCACTAGAAGAAGAAAAGTACATGTGAAGGTACTAATTGAAGGAGGCCTTGCAAATGGAAGTGGACTCAGGCTCCTATTTATCTATGGTGTCATGGGACACTATTCACAGAGCTACTTCCCAACATTCAGAAGAAACATTTCCAGAAGCAAGCACTGACTCTTAAAGACTACCAGAGAACAAGATTCCAGTAGTTGGAACAAGAGAATTCATCGTGAAGTTCAAAGGCCACACCAAGCGTTTGCCCTGACCATCGTGGACAAGGACAGCCCAAGCTTGCTGGGACTTGAGTGGTTCAATCCACTAGGCATCAAGATGACTGGAATCAATCATGAGCAACACTGAATGGAGGGAGGCCTTGAAGTCTGAGTTTCCAGAGGTCTTCAGCGGCAGTTGGGCAAGTATATGGGACCCCTATCACTTTCAACCTAGATCCCAAGGTGCAATTCGTTTAAAGCCCAGAAGGGTCCCATTTGCCTTAAAGGAAAAAATTGATGCACAATTAGATAAACTAATAGCTCAAGGGTTTTAGAGCCCACTGACCACTCAGATGGGAGACACCCATAGTCACACCAGTCAAGACTGATGGGTCAGTGAGAATCTGTGGAGACTATAAGGGGACAGACAACCATGCTTCAACAGGCGCATATCCAGTTCAGTGGTGCATCATTTATTACATTCACTTGGCAGGGGTACAGTCTTTGCCAAGTGGATCTGGCCCAGGCATATCAACAACTAACAGTTGATGATGCCACTGCAGAGGCCCAAACCATTGTGACTCATAGAGGTGCCTTCAAATGTAAAAGGTTACAGTTTGGAGTAAGCGTGGCACCAGGCATCTTCAAAGCCTTATGGAAAGGATGCTCCAAGGACTGCCAGGGGTAGTGCCTTACTTTGATGATGTGTTAATCTCTGCTGAAAATGACACTCAATTACAAGAGACTCAGAGAGTCCTTACCAGATTCAAGAAAGTGGGCTTAAAAGTCAAGGAAGAAAAATGCACTCTTAGAACTGACAAGGTTGAGTTCTTGGGCTATATGATTGACAAGCATGGCATCCACCTACAGATGCCAAGGTTCAAGCAATCAAAGAAGACCCTAGACCAAAATGCAAAACAGATTTGCAAGTCTTCCTTGGACTTAAACTTTTATCGCGTGTTCCTACCTCAGAGGCAACCATTGCACATAGATTATTGGACAAAAAAATCTGCTTGGGTCTGGGGCAGGAAGGAACAATCAGCATCATCAATATTAAAAGACTAATCACGTCTGATGCTGTACTGATACAGTTCTCTGAGAATTTGCCTGTTGTACTTACTTGATGCATCCTTTTTGGAGTGGGGGGGTTTGAGCCACAGGCTTCCCAGTGGGAGGAAGCCCCTATTGCATTTACTCTCGCACTTTGACCAAAGCAGAGAGAATTACAGCCAATTGGACAAGGAAGCATTGGCAATTGTTGCAGCTATCAAGAAATTCCATGAGTATCTATATGGGAGAACATTTACCATTGTCACAGATCACAAATCTTTGTTAGGCATTGTGGCAGGAGACAAACCTACACCCACTATCCTGTCACCAAGAATGCTCAGGTGGACTGAATTTCTTGCAGCTTATTCATACAAGCTCATCCACAAGCCTGGCAAAGACATTGGCCATGCTGATGCTTTGAGTCGCTGCCCACTTCCGTTTCACACTGAGGACTGTGAACCTGAGGCCACCTTTTTCCTAGAAACTGTTGCCAAGCTTCCAGTACATGCTGCTGAAATTGCCAGAGAGACTGCCAAAGACACTTTATTGGCTCCTGTTATAGGCTGGATTAAGAAAGGTTGGCCTTTTCAAGATCTACCTCACCTTGCCCAACCTTTTAAATCCAGGCAAACTGAATTATCTGTATTAAGAGGATGTATTTTGTGGGGTAACAGGGTGGTTATTCCTGCAAAACTGCAAAGAGAGGTTTTGGAAATGTTACATGAGGGTCATCCAGGTATTGTAAGGATGAAGGGATTGGCCAGGAGTTATGTATGGTGGCCAGGTATTGACAAAATGGTTGAAAACTGGGTTGCATCTTGTCCCAACTGTCAGGTAGTCAGGCCTGCCCCATCTCACGCCCCCACACAGGAATGGGAATGTCCTAGGGCCCATGGTCTAGGATTCACATTGATTTTGCTGGCCCTACCAGAGGGCACACCTTCCTTATTATAGTAGATGCATATTCCAAATGGCTAGGGTCATCCTTATGGCATCCACCACAACTGATGCTGTCATCAAGCAGCTCAAAAAGCTTTTTGTAACCCACGGGTTACCTGATGTTCTTGTCTCTGACAATGGCCCTCAATTTACATCCAACCTTTTTGAATCCTATCTAGCACAACAGGGTATCAGACATGCCCTGACAGCCCCTGGGCACCCTTCGGCTAATGGCTGGGCTGAATGAATGGTACGTTTTACCAAGGAAAAGCTTCAGCAATTGGGTCCTGGGACATCACTGAGAAAGTTGAAAAACTTCTTAGTGTTCAGCACATCACTCCTAACTCATCAACTAACTTATCCCCAGCAGAGTTGTTGATGGGTAGGAAACTTAGGTCTCCCCTTGACCACCTTCATCCCACTTATGCACCCAACGCACCACTAGATTCCACTAGCAAAGTTCACACGTTCAGTGTGGGTGATTCTGTTTATGCTAAGAACCTTATGGGTGAACCTTCATGGATTCCTGCTGAAATAACTCAAATCACAGGCCCTCGTTCTTACAGGGTACAAACAGAGGATGGAGTCCTCTGGAGCAGGCACATTGATCAGCTTAGATCCAGGTTACCTCAGGAACATCACAATTGTTCCTCTCTAGTTCCCATACCTAATGCCTTTTCTAGGGGAAGGGGAGGAGCATGAGGATAATCAGCAGCAAGAATCAACCCCATGTGTAACGAGCCATTACGACAGGAACCATCCCAAAACCTGTCACAATGCCAAAATCCATCCTTACAAGTGGAAGATTGCACATCACTACCTGATTTGGGTTCTGACATTGGGCTGGAGATGGGTTGGGAGGAGAGACCAGATTCTAACAATCAAACAGGGTCTTCTTTCACAGGAAGTCCAACTAGGGAAATGTCAGCAGACACATTTCCCCTCTCACTGGGTGAGAACGTTAAAACTTCTGAACCACGAAGGTCTCAACGTTGCGTAAGAGCCCCACCTATTTAAAGGAATACATTAGATAGGTTGGGGTTTGAGTATGGACTGAACCTAGTGGGGAGGGTGTTATGTATGCAGGTTTGAATGTCATTGGTTTAGTTTGAACTGTTCTTGTAAAATGTCAGAAATGATTGGTTTAAAAGTGCGGAAAATCCTGCACTCTGATTGGCTGGCAACTGCGGCTGCTGGCTATAAGTAGCAGCCGCAGCCCAGCCAAATTGGGTCTGTTATGAGCTGTAGTCACTAATAAACTCTTCACTGAAGCATTCCGCGTCTGACTCTTCATGCAAACTTAACACTGTCCATCTCACAGATGTGAGTCTGGCTGGCAGACATAACAAATATTTTGTATGTAAAAGATGTTACTAAGCTGGGGCTTTCTGCATGCAGAGGTTTTTGTTATATGGAAAGTTTTAGGCCACCCAGATTTAGCCAGGGGCAGATAATAATCCTTTATGCTTTTACTTTTTACCTAATTTATATTGCACTGTGGCTCTCTGCAGCATAAGCTGAATATGCTCTTTCCGCTAGTTTTTCTGTTTGATTTCTTGTAAATAGTCCCTAAAGAGCAAAACATTGCAAGTCATTTGTAGTATTGATGCTTGCATTATACCTGGTCCAAGGTCAAAGTTAGCCATTGAGAATGGCCACTGCAGTTGTATAGACTTAAATTTAATTTCAGAATGAGTGCATTGTAGCAAGAGGGACACCTAAATGAGTAATCAATAAGTTGGTCCAGAAGTTAAAAGCCAAATTAATTTAAGGCCTAGGTGATGTTCCAGATGAAACATTCAGAAGATGAAAGCATGAAGTTCATAGTCCAAGCAGCAATGAATCAGTACTCTCAAGAGATCTATCATTCAAGATTCGAAACATAACAAGGACCAATTGCAAGACTCATGAGTAACAGAGACTGTTTGTACCAGGAGTAAAGATATATAACATGCTTTAATTAAAAGCAAAAACACTAAAATTGATGTTTTCAGTGTTTCAGAACATATGTTTGTTTTGCTAAGTTTTGTGTTGGTAGGATGGCTACAAAACAAAGCCTGTTGTTTGATTTTGATAATTGGGTGGATGAAGTAGTGATAGCATCTACATAAAGATTGGCCATAAATATTATTTTTATTTAAAGGATGACAAAATCCTTTTTTAGGGAAAAAAGGTGTCTGTATTCTTGGCTTCCATACATGCAGGTTTTGTCTTATTTATTTTTAGACGAAGAGATACTAATTAAATTGAATGTTTTTTTTTAAATAGTTCTTTGGTCCTATGTTGATTTAGTGCTTCAGTGTTTAAAAGAAAATATTTTTTGTTGATGTAAAAAGTGAAGATGCAGATATTTAGTGAGAGTAAAACTATATTCCTGATATTTCCTAGGAGAGTTTTTTTGTTTATAATGTTGCTTATTCCTATGCTCAGTTTTTCAGCAAATATGACTGGCAGCAGCCAATATATACTGCCTCATCATCTATTCTTGTAGTTCTGAAATGAAAACACAATCTTGCTAGATTTCTTTACCATTTGTTTCTAAGGGTTTAAATTATTGTCAGAACATGCACATCAGACTAAGGCATAATGTGATTTATTTGCAATTTATATTATTTTGGTTTATAAACAATGAACTTGTTGTTGTGTGAATGCTGCTAATTATTGTTTATCTTGGAAACAATGATCAAGCAAACCACGTTAATTAGCTAAGTACATTTCTAAGCAAAATGGAATTTGGACTCTATGCTTGTTCTTATCTTTATAGAGCCCACAGGTTAACTTTATTTAGGGGAAAGCACTTAGTCACTTTCCGCTGTTCCTGTAATTGCCTCATAGGCTTTAGTTTAGGAAAGATACTTGAGAAATATCCTTCCAATGTCTCCTGTATTAGAGAGCTAAGGGATTTTACCTTCCTTTTGTTAAAGTTGCCTGAATCCTGTGGTTATTTCCCTTGAAAGCCCTTCAACTTTTTTCACTTGTTTGTGTGGACATTGTCTTTTGTTATTTTTTTGGTAATATGGACTCTATGAGCTTAGCGCTGTTCCTAGTACACTTCCTGTGACCATGGCCTCTCATTGTTCTTTTCCTTTCCAGAGATCTGGTTGGGAATTTGCTTTCAAAGTCTTACTTCCAAAGGGCAGGGAGGGCAATATTCTTGCAGAAAACTCTCTGGAAAAACGAGGGCATAGGTTCCACCTTTTATTTATTTATTTGTTATTTATTAAATTTATATGTGGCCTATCTCCCTCTACAAAGCAATCTTTTAGTATTATAGCCCTTTCAGTTCCATCTTTACAAGAAGGGCAGGGGAAATCTGATCTCCAGAGTTCCCAATAGGAAGAATACACACAGAAAAAGAAGTTATAGTTAAGAAAACAATTAAAATGCAGGGCCAGGTAAAAACTGTATGAGATGTTATTTTATTTGCTTTGCAAGAGACATATAGGTCAACAATCTAATATCAGTGAAACTGCAACAAATCAATTGGAACAGGGGAGATTAAATAGTGCAACAGAAGATGGAGTTGTTCATTCCCTGGTGATGTAGCTTCTATTTTTCTTCTTAATGTAAAAACTAGAAATGACTGAAGTTCCTTGGTAATACTTGAGGCATAATCAAAATCTGAAAAACTCCTGGCTTAAGTTATTTAGATGGGAGAGATTATATAACCCTTCAGGAACACAATTTGTGAATATAAGAACGGATCCATCTGTCACAGATAGCCAGCAAGATACAGGGCAGTATATGAAATAAAATTATCTGGAGCAGGTATTTCAGAAGACATGAGAATCCAAGAATAACATCTCTTTAAAGAAACTGCAACATATTTCAGCCTTCCATGGAAGTCTGAAAAAGATACAAGTATCTCAATAAAAGCAAGTCATTAAAACCATAGCATCTTCAGTGCAGCTTGCCAAAGTAGCTGCTTCTTTTTCAGCCTCATGCAGAAATAAGAAAAAAGAGATATGTTGTAAACATATCTCCACAGACATTTTAAACAAAAGCTATAAAAAAGGTATTTCTTGAATATTTTTCTCAAATATTTCTCACACTTTCCTCTTTTTCAGGACTAAATTGTTATTTCTCCTCCCTTATTGACTGCTGCATTCCTTCATCAAGGTTATCTTTTCATTATTCTACAGGCTGATCTTTATCTATGAACATCTTCTCAGGCTGTAGAATTGCCATTATTTTTGGGCTTTAGCTTGATTTATCACCCGCCCATGATGTTAAATTTACTTATTATGTCAATAATATACTTTAAATTTACTTTAAATTTACTTATTATGTCATTCATAATAAGGGCTTTAAATTTACTTATGTCATTCATCTTCTGTCCTCTCTTTAGATCAGTGTTTTCACCAATTTTAAGATGTGAGGACTTCAACTCCCAAAATTCTGCAGGTAGCAGACTGTCATCTACATGGTGACTGAGGCATTCTGGAAGCTGAAGTCCATCATTCAATCTTGTTGAGGTTGAAAAACACTAATCTCGATTAAGGAAGCGGTCTTGATTTGCTCCCTTATTTATTCCTGAAAAATGATATAATTTGGTAGAGTAAGCTAAGAAGTAGAGGCATGACTCTGGATTGCCAAATGTCTGTGTTTGTAAGAGTGGCTGACCCAGTCATCTTTCCCCCTTGTTCAACTAAGGAAGATGGTGCTGATAGCACCTGATATGGATGAGTAGGTCAGAGTGTATCAGCCTTTCTTTTGGTCTTCCCAAGACTGAAAACATACTGGCTAGCTATTATTTTCTGCCTTTTTTAGTTTCTTTAATTATGAAAAGAGAATCCACAATGGCATGGTTACATTTTGTGGCTTTAGGGGCAGAATTGGCTGGTGCTTTCCTATGATCTATTGCTTTCTTTTGGAAAATCAGATTTGCTAGCTGGTGGCTGGTTGTAAAAAAAACCTAAATTTGTCTCTTTACCTAACTTTTTCAAGCTATGTGTAATGCCCTCTCTTCCTCCTCCTCTTCAGATTTGCCTATGACATATAACTGGACATATATCTTATATAATAAGACTTAGGTATAAAATATCTGAATCTGGAGTCAGTTTGGAAGTTAGTATATTCTATTTACTGTAGATGTGTCTTTCAGTTGTAGCATTTTAAATCATACTCCATTAAGGCTTATTTACCCTGTCATTGCTTATGGTGCTCTACAATATTCAGGCAAAAGAAAGAGAAGACAAAGATACAAAAAATCTTATAATAAGATGGTTGGAATGGTCTACAGAATTGGAAGAGTTTATTTATTCTGTAAATAAGTGTCATTCTGAGGCCTGGTGAGATCCAAATCAAAGTTCAGTGGCTGAACTGGAATTTCAAATCTTCTTATTAATTCAGACTTTTTCTTACTCATAAAGCAACCTATGTCAATATATCCCAGTTGTGGTGCCATTGGACTGAAAGGGCATCAGAGGAACTGAAATGGATGATTCCTCTGAAACACTGCAGAAGATATATAGTGGCAATGACAACAGAAAGTGGCCTTGGGCTATAGATCCTACCCAGGAGGAATATTTATCAAAATTGAAAAGAAGAAAGACAGATAGAGCAGGAGAGCATAGCAAACATAAAATATACTTTGGGGTCTGATATGGCCCAGATAGTCTTACATCAACTTTCTGACAATAGGTTATATGTGAAAAAAAGAAATCTGGAAGACTTTTATTTTCTAAGTGAGAATCCTGGGGAGTTTTCTGTAGAAATGTGAGAGTTTAGATGGGTTCCTTTTCTTATTATTCTTTCTTGCTGCAACTTATCACTGATTTCTAAGCATTTCATCCTTAATTCAAGTTCCTACCTTCACTTGATAGAAGCTTCACATGCATGTCTTGACCAGATTAGAATCTTTATTGCAGAGAAGTGTGAAATCACTCATATAACAGCTGATTACCCACTGTGATACAAGGTTGCCAGTGAGTTTTATATATTTAGATATGTTTAAACTCAACACCGTTTCATTTTGGATTAATGGACAGGCAACACTGTTTTTGACAGCCTTGCATTTGGATAGTTATTCCATGTTTATTATATAACGACCATTGGTAGATTAGGATCTGCCGGTATCTGCCTGACTAGCATCAATTCTTACATACATGCCACTAGGAATGCTTACAAAACTTTTACAAAAATCTGCATCCTTTGGACTATTATGGGGGCTTGGAACTTCTTCAAGGTCCATGTTTTTCCCATTTAAATATGCTTTTTGTGTATGTGGGAGAGAGACAAGTGGTTGTGTGGTTGTGTGCATAGTGAGCATAAAAATCTAAAAGTGGAAAAGGTGGAAAAGAGGAAAGAACTAGCCATTGAGGGTTCATCAATAACCATGCAGTTTAATTCAATACAAATAGAACAATGACAAGAATTTAAACACCCCAGATCCATAATACAGGAAAAGAAGGTTATGTTATCAGCTGAAGAAAATGATGTCATAATTGCAGCTTGTAGTTTACTCTTTGGGTACTCATGACAAAAGCCTAATGTTAGCATATCTAGGAAAATGCAAACATTTTAGTCATTACCAGTGCTACTCTAAGAGGCCAAATCTTGAATGTTCCTATGGCCAGAGATCCAAAATTTGGAATACAATCCTTAGCATCATATTAGTGGACCACATAACATAAGAACACATCCACTGGCAGTGCTACAACCAGCCAACAATACTGTTGAGATCCAAAAACAGGGACTGAGATTATTTGGGCAAATTTGCAGAATGTCCCCATTCACTACTCAGACAAACTACTTTAGAGAACACCATTCCAGTGATGGAAGTTCAATGTAGAATATCCTGAAAAAAGCAAATTGAATCTGATCTACCCATTGTAGACTGGATAATCATGCAATGAAATTCAAGAACTCTTTGGGGATATATACAGTATGTACTCTCTCTCTCTCTCTCATCATCTATCTAAAACACTTGCACACAATTTTCTATTTTTTCTGATATGGAAGTAATATGGAGTGATGGGAACAATAAGCAAATATAAAAATATTTGGAAATCATATAATTTTTCCCAAGACCTCTCAAATATTCTTCAGAGATATGAGACTTTGTGCCTTCAAGCATTTGTTTTGTTTTGTTTTTAAAATATGTTTTTATTAAATTTCTATTGTTTCAACATAAAACATCATAGTTTCAACAACATTCTTGACATCTATACAAGTTTTTATCTTAAATATCTTAACACATTGTATTTATATTTCTCTAATATTAATTAATAACTTTAGCTATAATCATTATTCCTATATTCTTACATAATTTACAAATTTACATTTTACTTTCTTAAGGCTTCTTACAATTAGATTTCTTCTCTTTTGCTAACCAATCATACCATTTGTTCCAGATTAGGAAGTATTCAGAATCATCTTTTTCTTTCAATTTCAACGTTAACATATTCATTTTGGCACTTTCTGTTACTTTTTGTAATATCAGTTCTTCTTTAGGAACGTTGGGAGTTTTCCATACCTGTGCAAAGGCTATTCTGGAAGCTGTTGTGATATGTAACAATAAATATTTTATTTCTTTTGCTAATCTATCTTTAATAATATTTAATAATAAAGGAATTAATAATAAATTAATAATTAATTAATTAATTATTAAATTAATTATTAATTAATTAATAATAAATTAATAATAAAGGAACTGTTAATTCCTAAAAGGAAGGTTTCCAGTCTGAGCTCAATCTGATAGCCAGTAATTTCTTGTAGCCAGTTTTTAATTTGAATCCAGAATGCCCTAATCTCGGGGCATAGCCACCACATATGATAAAATGTACCATCAACCTTCTTACATTTCCAGCATTTTGGGCTTGTGTTAGGATAAATTCTTGCCAATCTTGTTAGAGCTAAATACCATCTATAAAACATTTTATACATGTTTTCTTTGTATGCTGAGGATATAGTTAATTTATAATTTTCATTCCATATTTTCTCCCATTCCCTTAATTCTTTATTGTATCCAAAATTCTGGGCCCATGCTATCATTGTAGTTTCTTCTTCCATTTTAAAGGCTAGTAAGTATTTGTATATTTTGGTTATGAATTTTTTTCTCTTTTTTCTTCAGAGATTGGGCTCAGACCATTTCCCTCCAAGTAGTGTCTAATATTTTCTCCCTTAACTTCTTCTTGTTTATAGAGCTCGCCAAAATATCTTTGCACAATTTTCTTTTTCTCCTCCATCTGATAACATACCTTCCCTTCCTTATCCTTAAGTTGCTAGATTAGTCTTTTTTTCTTTCTCTGTCTTTAATTTATGGGATAACCACCTGCCTGGCTTATTTGCTGATTCAAAGAAATTCTGTTTAACAAATTTTAAGTTACGTGCATTTTCCTCTGTAGCTATCAAATTTAATTTATGTCTAATCATCCCTATTTCTTTCTTCACTTCCATATTTTTGTCATTTTGGAGTTCACATTTGAATTTTTTAATCCTTTCTTGTAATTCATTCTGTTTCTTCCATTTTTCTTTGTTTTTCTTAGCAATATACGCTATTGATATACCTCTTACATAGACCTTTGTGGTGTCCCATAAATTTTGTAAATCAGTGTGTTGTTTTAAATTAACCTTAAAAATATTTCTAATTCATCCTTAATTCTCTGACTGTATTCTTTTTCTTTTATTATTTGTGGGTTTAATATCCATCTCCTTTTCCTTTTCTTTTGGTCCTCTGCAGGTAATTTTCACTGGTTTATGGTCGGCCCATATATTGGGCATTATTTCTACTGCAGTAATATCTTTCTCAATTGCCCCATTCGCCCACACCATATCGATTCTAGACCACAATTTTTGTGAACTGGAGTAAAATGTGTAATTCTTCTCATTTAAATTTCTCTTCTACCAAATGTCTTCCAGATTAATTTCTTTCTTTAAATCAAAGAAGGTTTTTGGTAGTATTCTTTTTTTTTCTTCCTAATTTCTTCAGTACTAACATAATCCTTTTCTACTTCTACAATGGCATTAAAATCCCCTATTAAGCAAATGTTTTCTTCACCTACACTATTTATTTTTATCATGTAGTCTCTTGTAGAACTCCTTTTGGTTATCATTGGGGGCATAAATCCCCACCAGTAATAATTGTTTTTGATATATGGTTATTCGCACCATTAAAATTCTGCCTTGTTAACATAGATTGCTACCCCCCTTTTCTTTTGATCTGCCAATGTTGTAAATAATACACCTAATTTGGGATAATCTAGGTATTTTCTATGTTGATTTTGGATATGTACTTCCTGTAGGCATATAATGTCAACATTTTGTTTTGTTAATTTGGTCAATATTTGTTTTCTCTTAATCTGGGAGTTCAATCCATTGATGTTTATCAAAAGTATTTTGATTTCTTCTTCCATTATCAATTATAGGTCTACCTAAATCTTCTGTTGGTTCTTGCTTCTCTTAGTGGTCTTGCTCTTAGTCCCTCTCTTCTTGGATGTTCTCTCTCTTCTCTACCTTTTTCTTCTTGGTCCGTTTCCTGCGTTCCCTGTTGCCGATCTTCCTGTTGATCTTCCTGGCTCTTACTTTCCAACTCTTCCTTACTGCTCCCTTCCTTTTCCATTTCTACCAGCTGGTCATAGAATTCTTGTGCCTTTTCGATGTTATCAATTTTACTCTTCTTTCTTGCCACGGCACCAGCTTTCCTTCTGGCACCAGCCATTGGAACCAGATATTCTGTTGCTTCAGAAGTATCACCAGAGATCTATAGTCCTTCCTTAACTCTCTCACCTGCCTCGAGATCTGTCTTAAGGTTGTAATCTCTTTTTCTTTGTACACCATCAGCTTGTCCTTTGTGATTCTATATGCAATGTCTCTTACATTTTTTCTGGCAAACCTGATGTGGACCTCCCTTGGCATCTTATTTCGTCTCATATAGTTTATGTGGATTTGAAAAACTTCATCTAATTCTTTTACAATCTCTTGTTGGTCCCTCTTCTGCTATTAACTGAGACATTATGGTTCCTAGGTCTTCATCCTTAGATTCTGGTACGTTCTGGAACCTCAGATAGAATGCTGCGTGTTCCATTTCGAGATGAATTATCGAATCTTCCAAGTCTCTGTTCATCTCTGTTACTTTTCTGTCCATCCCTTCCAATCTGTTATCTGTTTGTTCGGCTTTGATTTCTATATTCTTTATTTTTTGTTCGTTCTTCTCCATTGTCGGTTGAATTGTTCCTATCTTCTCATCCAGTTTTTAGATCTTACCCTTCATCTCTCCCATTTCTGTCTTTAGATCTGTATGATTATTTATCATTGTCTCCTGCATTTTGAGCATAGTTTCCTGGATGGCTGACAATGTTGCTTGCATCGTTTACTTATTAGCGGTGTTGCTTGCTTTTTCTGTATTCAACATTCCTTCAATTGTTTTTTGGCCCCCTGGAGAAGTGATGGACATTGATGAGCTTGAAATCAGTCTTTTCCCTTTCAAAGTCATTGTCGTAATGCTGGTCATATTCTTAACTTTATTATAAATTTCTTTCCACTTTACCATTCACTATTTAATCTTATATTCGTTGTCAGTTCTATTCAATAACTCCCCTCAATATATGCCTTTCCACAGATCTAACTTGTTGTGTTATATATCTATATTATTCAGGACTAATTCTATCTTGTATTAGAGTTAAAAGTTAAGTAGCTCACCAATAAAAGAAGATAAGGAGAAAAGGGAGAGAAGAAAAGTCTTATAAGTAAAAGGAAGGAAAGAAAGAGAGATGATGAAATAGAACAGGGCAAAGTATAGATACAATAGGTTATTCTTATTCAGCTATATTGTATTATTATATTATATCAACTATATTATTTATTCTTAACACTATATTTCAATTTGTTTTAAGTAAATGATAAATATAAATATAAAGATATAAAGTTACAAATCTAAGTTTCCTTATTATTATAGAGCCTTGCTTATTTAATTAGATAATAATAAACAATCAATCAATAATCATCCCTATAACAGTTCATCACAATTTCATATCATTTAAGCTTTTAAATTCCTAATAAATTCAATCAAATTTTAATCAAGATATTATTTCATTAATTGTTTCTTGGATATAACTCAATTATTGTTCAATCACTTTCCATTCATTTTCTGTTTAGTCACAGTCTATTGCATCAGTTTCTCTTCTCTTTGTGCAGTCTCAAATGATCACTTTCATTCCTAAGTCCAGTCCTGTCTCTTCCTTTCACCGTTCTTCTTCGTTTTCAAATCACAAATCCATCAAGTTAAATCCCAAATTTCTGAACACTCTGTCTTAATCAACTCCAAGTTAATCAGAACAAATCCAAAGCGCCAGTCAATCTTCCATCCCAAACAAATCGGCTCCAGTTCTCTATCTTAAAAGTTCCTTGCTTTCACTGCCAGATCACCATTTTCCAACTGGACTTTCATCCACTATTTTAAGACTCACAGTTCTGCCCTCTCCTCTACCATTTACTCTCCTCGACTTTCACTTTCCGCCTTCTGCACTTTCTGTCCAATCTGCTGTTGATGTCAAAAATGCTGCTCATACTCTGGTATCTTCCACATTGTGTGAGAGCGCTGCGGCTTCGGTCAGCCATCAAGATGGCCGATCTCTCACATGCTGGAGCAAATGGGATCTCCCTTGAAACTGCCAATCATCACCACCGTCAAACTTCTTCTTGGGCTTCCCCACACTATCGTCTTCCCCTCCAAGGTCTATGCGCCCCTCACCAGGGCCTCCAAGCACGCAGATTGGGGATGGGGGAACAGAGCTCGCTCCTCTCTCCCCACACCACCACAGCGCCACAACCGGAAGTCATACCTTCAAGCATTTGTATGTTCTTGAGCTATGCTTTTATTCAGAGGATAAAAAGTGTTTGGATTTTTTAAAATGCAACTAATCTGTGTTAGGGATTCCTAAATTTTCAGTTAGATTTTTTTTAAAGGAAACTAAAGAGTACCACCCAACTGAACATCCTTTTCAAGGCTCCTAACAAATAGCAAATGCTAATTGATGTGCAGAAATTTTTCTAGAGAGACACATACTTCCTTCTGGCCATTTTATAAAAACAACTTGTTCACAGATAAATCTTTAGGAGCTAATAAAAGACCTGCAGAGATGAGGCTGGATGTTCTTTATCCAATTATTTTCATATCAAGGCAAGAGGAAATTCAACCAAACTGCTAAGCATGATTGTCAAAACTTTTGTGATGAAAATATTAGCTCAGTCATTGTGTGGCTAATTGCAATATCTGGTTTAAAAGAACTTCAGTGTTAATGGGCTAAAAGTCCCCAAATGACAGTAGTCAGTATATCAGTTGTATATTATTTCTCCCTGTGTTCAAATAGCAGGAAATATCTGAGTCGCTGTGATCTCCCATATGAAGAAGTCAAGGAAGGATCTGAAGAAGCTTTAGATAGAAAGAATCCTGATTAGACTAATTCAGCACAGATTTTATGCCATTCCAGCTTAATAATATAAGGTAAAGGTAAAGGTTCCCCTTGCACATAAGTGCTAGTCATAGCTCTCCAATTCAATCAATCAATCAATTAACAGACAGCTGAGTATTTTTATTTCAAGTCTGAAGTCAAGAATCAGAAAATTAAGGGATCATTTGGTGTTACCAGCCTTCTTAAGAATTAAGTTGGCTATAAAACTATTGGAAGAACTGCTCTGCTTTTGACAATAACTCAGCTTTCACATTTCTGATAATGATTGTCAGCAACCAGACCTTTTCATTCTTCTTCCATTCTCTATGAATATGCAATATAGAATCTGGCTCCTCTGGAGCTCTGTCATGCCAAGCTATTATGGCCAGAAACATGTTACACCTAGTGAAACTTCATTCTGATCAAATTAGACTGACCTTGAGGTTGGGAATCCCATGTTCTCCTCCCCTACCATCCATCAGATATGACTACCAGAATTCCAGCTTCCAGCATGCTGACTGGGGAATTCTGTAAGCTGAAGTCCAAACATCTTAAAGTGGCCAAGGTTGACAAATAGTGCACTAGACAATACAGTGAAGGGTGTGTGTGTCACATCCTTACCCTTTCCATTTCAGGCAGTCCTTTCAATAGCATTAAGAACAAATAAGGGGTGTATACCATGGACAGCCAGAGTAACTAACAAGAGATACTAAATCATCTAAAACCAGACACATCACTAGAAGCTAAAATCATAAGATTACGTCTGATTTTCTTTGGCCATGTCATGCTTGCAAATTCATTGGAGAAGTCAGTAATGCTAGGAATGGTTAATGGAACAAGAAGAAGAGACAAATAAAGACCATGCTGGCTTGATAACAAAGATGAATATCAAACAACTGAAAGAAGCTGTGTTTGACAGGGCGGCATGGACAGCACTTGTCTATAACATTGCTGCTAGAGCACTGCCTTACCCAGTTCCCCTCTTTCATTTTTGTTTGAATTTTAGCACTAGCTGGGTAAAAAAAAGTCTGGATTTGATTATTATTAAATCACTCTTATGTTTTTCCTTCAGTTTAGAAGAATCTTAAACCACTCTGCCATATGTAGAAAATGCATTTGGCTTTGGCTAGTTTATAAAAGTTCAGAAGAGACTTTCTTAGTAATCATGTGCTTGAATTCTGAATAACTGTTCTATTTCTTCCACTAGGCTCCTGAACCAATTTTTTATTGTTTCAGAAGTAGATTTTCTGTTGATAGTGGTGCAGATGTAGTAAATCAGGGGCTTGGAGGAAGCTATGCCAGGCCAGTGATGCAGCAAAATATAAGCCATGGAATCTGTGACTCCAGTCCATTCTGAGATATGCAGAAAATGCCTCATCACATTAATACAGCTTCTTCAGAGAGTTTCCAAAGTAAACTTTGATGGAGAAATGTGGCACTTAAAGTTAAATTAGGAGCAGATTTCCCCTTCAGATTGCTGGATAAACTGTACATAATCCAGTTTGTTGTACTTTTATACAAGACTCAGCCATATAAGTAAAGCTCTCAATAGATCCAGAATGCTCACATCAGCCTCTTATGGTGGAGATTGCAGATGGTTTGAATGAGATGCTATCCTTTCAAGATGACATTTCATGGTTGGTTTATTTTATATCATCCTGTTTTTTGATATTGGCAGCTGTGAAAGCAAATTGCAAACTCAAACTTTAGGCTTGAAGCATGAAGCTTCTTTTTTCCTATGATATTCTCCTAAATTTTCTCCAAATTTTATTCATGAAACAAGTCTTATTCAGGAAGACATGGGGCAGAAATTATTATTATTATGGTTGGTTGCTGTTAGCCAGATGTTTATTATGATAGGTCATACAATCAACCTGGTGTTTAGCTGGATATGGCATTTTATCCACTTAAGGATGATGTTGTTTGGTGTTAAAGGTATCATCACAGGATATAAGCTGCTCCAAATAAAGCTGCCTTTTGCAATTGACTGATGGGGATTTTGTAAATGCTGATGGTGTTAAAGCAGTGCTCCAGATGTTTTGGGATTGCATCCAATGTGCCTACTACTACTGGTACTCAGAAGTCAATCAACTTCTGTTTGGAGGTCTTTGTATTTGGTGATTTTCTCTAGTTCTTTTTCTTCTGTTCTGCTGTCTCCATGTACTTCCACATCCACTATTCAGACTTTTTTGTCTTTCATATCAACAATTGTTAAGGCTGTGGTGTTATGTGACAAGTGTCTGTCTGTTTGAATTCTAATGTCCTGGAGCACTTTAACTTCTTCATTTTTACTTTGCCTATTTTTCAGTTCCACCAGTTCTTGCCTGAATGCAAATAGTATTTCTTGCAGATCCTCCAATGCACCATTGTTGCTATTTTGTCATGCTGTAGTTTGTAGTCAGTCTGTAGAATCATCTTTGAGTAGCTAACTTGATGGTTTACTGTTTCTTCAGCGTCTTTGCATAGGTAGCATTTTCTGTCTATTGCTGTCTTCTCAATTCTGAATTTGTATTCATTTGTTCTTAAGGATGGATTTTGTACAGAGCCATGGGGGTGCAGTGGGTAGAATGCAGCATTGCAGGCTAATTCAACTCACTGCTAGAAGTTTGATCCTCACCAGCTCAAGGTTGACTCAGCCTTCCATCTTTCTAAGGTCAGTAAAACGAGGACCCAGATTGTTCGGAGCAATATGCTGACTCTGTAAACTGCTTAGAGGGTGCTGTAAAGCACTATGAAGAGATATATAAATCTAACTGCTATTGCTATTGCTACAGTCAATATTAGTCCTTTTGTCTCTTTCTTCAGTTTTCTGCTCTTAGCCATTGCCAGGTCTTGCTGTTATTTGCTTTGCCTGCTATTTTTTCAAAATGTACTGGATATATATCCCCTTGCCATGCCACATTTTCTCTATTCTCATTTGGTCTTTCTTGTAGGCCAGTTTGGTCTCTCGAGTACCCAGTAAACCATTGTAATATGCTAGCTTCAGAGTATGCTCTTCTCTGTTCTTCAGATACTTTTCCAATGACCTTTTCTTTCTTTTGTGGCTATCTGATGTGCTTGCAACATTCCATGCCCACTTATTTTCCTTTGTAAGTAGAGCCTGTCAAATTGTGGCACAGATGTAAGTAAGGTACGATTCATTGTCATTTTTTTTCTGGACTTCCTATCAATGGCATTTATTTCTGCTTGAGTCCAGTCCACTACTTTAGCTGTCTATCTAATGACTGGAATTGCCTAGGTGTTCACTGCCTTGATAGTATTTTCTCCACCAAATTTCGTCTTTAAAATCGTCTCCACTCACATGATGTGTTTCATTCTAACTTTCTTCTTGACTTCAGTGTCCTTGAGGTTATTATTATTATTATTATTATTATTATTATTATTATTATTTATTTAGACTTGTATGCCGCCCTTCTCCCTAAGGACTCAGGGCGGTGAACATTTAAAAACTGAACAAATTACAATAAAAATGAATTAAACAACTACAAGTCTAAAGCCAATTAATTAAAAGTGAATTAAAACAACTAAAATAACCCACCCCCGGGTCAATCCAGACTGGCCTGCTGAAATAACCAGGTCTTCAGGTCTCGGCGAAAGGAGCGGAGATCAGGGGCCAAACGGAGATCCACAGGGAGCTGATTCCATAGGGCGGGTGCTCCCACAGAAAAGGCCCTAGCCCTGGGAACCGCCAGCCGACAATGTCTAACCGACGGAATCCCAAAGAGGCCCCTCTGTGGGAGCGCATGGGCGATCGGAATGTGATGCTGGCAGGAGATGTTCCCGCAAGTACCCTGGACCCAAGCCATTTAGGGCTTTATAAGTTGTTACTAACACCTTGAAGGTAACCCGGGAGGCAACCGGCAACCAGTGAAAGTCGCGCAGGAGGGGTGTAACATGGGAGTATCGGGACACCCCCATCACAGCCCACGCGGCCGCATTCTGCACCAGCTGCAACCCCTGGGTGGTCCACAAGGGCAGCCCCATGAAGAGAGCGTTGCAGTAGTCGATTCTGGAAGTGACGAGCGCATGAGTGACCGTTTGAAGGGCATCTTGGCTCAGATAAGGGCGGAGCTGGTGAACCAGCCAAACCTGGGCAAAAGCCCCCCCTGGCCACAGCCCCCACTTGCTCCTCTAAACTGAGCTGTGAATGCAGGAGGACGCCCAGATTCCTCGCCCTATCCATGGGGGGCAACACCTCTCCCCACATGACCAAAGATGGCTGAGAACCGAGATGCCGGTAAGAACAGCCACTCAGTCTTGGCCGGGTTGAGCCGAAGCTTGTTACTCCCAATCCAGACCTGCACCGCCTCCAGGCACCGGGACATCATGGAGAGAGCATCACTGATTTGGTTTGGGGTGGAGATGTAAGGTTATCAGCTTGAAGAATGCCCACTGTCCAGGTATTTGTAGTGATCATCTTCATCCAGACCCTTGATGTCATTCTTTTACTTTTACTATTTTCCCCTTTTTGATGGTGAGGGTGATGCATTCATTCAGTGCAAACTCCATTGCAGTATCTTGGCTGTGTATACAGACAGTATTGAGTGGTGATTTTATTTCTATTGGTGTTTTTTCATGTAGTCTCAGATCATTCATGTAAGGGAGATTGGATACTCTGACAGATGTTTTTGATATTTGATAGCCATGGCCTGACATCTTCATTATTATTGCCAGAGGAATCAGTGCAATGACAAACAGTAACATTATTGCTTATTCCAAGAATGGGATCACAATAAATTATAATAGACCTTTCAAATCATGATGTCATAAATCCCACAGATGCACTCTTGACAGGTATGTTCACAAAAATGCCCTGTGTCAGTCTGAAAGCACTTTCAGATCTCTATCCTCCACAGCATCGGCATCCTTTAAGAGTTGAGCCCATGTACTGGAATGAAACTGCAGTAAAATTAGTATTTTCTTTTGAACATTGTAGCTCTATGGAGCATGTAGGCATCTGTTTCCTAGTGCATGTGCAGGAAATCCTGTCTTGGGTTGGCCTGGGCTGCGGATCTTTCAAGCAGAAAACTGGCTGATGCTTTGTTGGTTCCTCTTCTTAAGTAATATTGAGGTTCTATTTATTTATTTTTGACACATGGCCAGAGAAAGAAAATATAAGCAGGTGAGTGTGTGTGAAAACAATTCATTTTATCTGTCTTTTAAATAGAATGGATTTGAGGGTTTTCCCCCCTTTGTTTCTGCAAGAACTTTGGCAGGGTATCAGATTTTTCTCCTAGCAGTGTTGTGATTTGAAGATAGTTATTTTCTTCAAACCTTTTTGAGAGGTTGGTATATTCAGACTGAGACAATGTAGAAGCACTCCGAATTAAACAACATTCTCTCTAATGATATAGTGAAATCTATGCTACCGCTGACCTCATGTAACCTGGGCTTAAGTTTCTCTCCTTATCTGGGAAATGTGTAAGTTGACCCTGAAAACTAGGATGGTTGTTCCCAGCAACTAGATTTAATTCTTATGCTTACTACATATATCACAGAAGTTCTCTTCAGTTCTCAGGGAAAATAATATTTTGGTAGCTAATGTCATAGTCATTCTGTGTTTTGGTGATGTTGTTCCTTTTTTTAGCATCACTAAATGACTCCCAAACTTCAGTGAGTCCTATGCTTATCCCTGGCATTTGATGTGCAACACAAAAGGCTTTCAGAGGAGGACCAAAGAAGAGGTGTCAAAAGAGGCCCAGCATTTGCATTATTGTAATCAAGGCTGATGAATGAAGGTGGAAAGGTTGGAAAAGAGTTAATCAGCTCCATTCTATTTTAGGCTCAACTGCAGCTCTTCATGTAAAACTTTTCTTTAAAGAACTTTCTGTAGTACGTATTTTGTTACAGTGGCAATATTTATATAAAATAGCCTTATTCTGTCCTCATCTCCAATTTCCCATCCATCTTCCTGATTCAACACTTTAATTTGTTGAAGTGTTGAACTGAGAAAAGTCCATTTGGAACATCTTTTGTTCATTAAAAAACTACACAAAGAGCAAGCTTTTTGTTTGAAACATTTTGTTGGTTAGCCCATCTTTTTACAGTTGGGGCAACACATTTTTTCAGCATTGTTTTTTTGGAGCCAAGCTTTTCCACTTACCACTTTTTTTTAAAAAAAAAGAAGGCCTGTGTTAAGCACCTGAGGAATCAGGAGATCCAGGCAGTTCAAATGAGTATAAAGATTTATTGCAAGCTTAATTTCTCTACAAGAATTTGGCCAGGTGACCATTAAGGGAAATGTGTGGGAGTTAAGAATAGAAAGGAATTCAAGGTAGATGCAAAGAGACTTGTGATTTATGACACATTTGAACCTCATCTCAGGCTCAGCCTGGCTGTTAAATATGCATAATGCTACATCTACATAAACCACGTCATATGCAAAGTGGAGTCTGATGTCAGACTCCACTTATTGGTTTCAGCCACTGGTGGGAATATCGGAGATCCGTCAGTGGCTGAAGTATTGGACAGCGCCGGCTAAAAAAGCCAGCGCTGTCCAAGGTTGTGGCTTTTTGAATCCACTTGTAAATAAAGAGTTCTCTACTATTCTGGGTCAGTTGTTGCCCCAACTGTAAAAAGATGGGCTAACCAACAAAATGTTTCAAACAAAAAGCTTGCTTTTTGTGTAATTTTTTTAATGAACAAAAGATGTTCCAAATGGACTTTTCTCCGTTCAACACCCATCTAACCCTGGCCATCTCATACAGAGAGTTGAATGTACTAATTTAACCCAAATTTGACAGGAGAGTTCCAAGGATCCTTGCAAAAAAAAAAAAGCAGAAGCAAAGCATTATGACAGCATCCAGGTGTTGTTGAATCTCTCTTCAACAACTCCTCAGTCCTCAGAAAGAAAAAAGCAAAGAGTGAGAAGTCTATTACTATCACTATGAATATCACAGATTCAAGCTTGACTGTTGATGATTTTATCAACACTTAAATGTAGAATTTTTGTTTCAGTTTTGTAACAACATAGAAGTGGTTTGCCATTCCCTTATTCTAGTATTCTTGTTGGCTTTCCAGCCTAGCCTTAACACTCTGGGATTGTTCAAAAGTGATTTAGAAATAGTTTAGATTGTATTTTAGACAAGCGCACCATTCCCTGATATACAATAAGATAGGTTGATTTACTTTCAGTCTTGTACAAATCAGTTCAGTTTTGTAATTTTTTTCTCCTTTCTTAAAATGAATGTTTCATTCTTTTTGCATGAATACTATTAGGAATTTTGAAACCTTTTATGGGATTTATAAAGAAAGAAAAGTTGCCAATAAAGGAATGGAGGGATTATATAATTTCTACTATTTGTCTGCTGGTACAGTTATTATTATTATTTGACACAAAAAACAACAGTGTACACAGCACTGCAAATGAGATAACTAGTATTTATACTGGTTCGGATGTCCCAGGGTCATTTGTGACCTTCCCAGCCAGCTTCCAATAAGCAAAGTCCATGGAGGAAACCAGATCTACTTAACAAACATGGTATTCACTTAACAAACATAGCAAAAAAGGTTGTAAAATCAGGCATGGTCATGTGGTGACTCACTTGAAGATACCATCAGTTAGCAACAGAAGTTTAAGTCCCAATTGTCATATGAGGGTAACTGCACAGATACAGGAATTTTTGTTTTCATTCTTAGTTCCAAAATATAAGAGTGATAAGGGTTGGAACAAATAAATTTACCTATTTAAAGAACATTTTTGTATCTCTTTTCCAGTAACTGAATTTACAGGCATGGAATAACAAAACTGCAGACCAGTAACTCATCTACTCATTTAGCATTATAACTGTCCATCCATCACCCCATCTGTATAAAACCATAACAAACAATGAATCTTTGTGAGACAGTTCCAAACTTCAAACCCTGGCACTGCCTGGGCATCTTCAATATATGTTGAAACTTCACTTCCCAGAATTCCTTGCCAATGCAGATGCTGAGTTCTGCTGCCTCTCCCTTATTCCACTCCATATTTACATCTTGTGACCATATGGTAGCATAAGCTCTTGTGAATAATCCTGAAAATGAGAAACCAAGCCCCCAGGCAGGTTCTTATAGCATAATTATGCAGTTTCAGCTTCGTTTGCAGTGCAGCATAATCGGATTCCTTCTTGGACTTCATGCTCCCTCCCACCCGCTTTGATGATCGTTTATGACTGCACGTTATGTCATCAATCTCCCAGGCTGGGTGGCAAGAATGCACCATAATAATTACAAGAGTGCAATGAGCTGGCGGCTCATCAAGAGGAAGTTTATATGGCCTTTTGCATTGTAGCGTAAGCTGCCTTGAACTATGAGCTCAGCATTTCTGAAGCACCTTATTAACAAGTCTTGGCAATGCTGAGTGAAAAGCCCATGCAGACTCCTGGGGGAAGGTTTTGCGTCATGTACTGCAAATGTCAGGAAAAGAAATGGTGCTTTCTGCAATGCTGGGATCACCTCCTTCTTCAGAATCCACAAACATGTACCCTATGAAATAAGTGGGGTGTGCACAAGGCTGCCTTGTACAGGAGGCAAAACTCTTGCAAGATGTAATGCTGAGAGAGATACAATCCAGGCAATCCTGTTATTTTTTCCATTGAATCAGGATAGTTCTTATAGTTCCTGTCTTACATGTACCGACCGTTCCCATCAGCCAATCAATTGTGTATGGACTCAGACACCATACTACATATGAGTATGTGGGTTTACAGTAGGTGGGGACAGTCAGTTAAAAGTGGTCCAACCAGGGATTGACTGAGGGTGTACTTACGCTAGGTAGATTGCAAGCTATATTTGCAATCTGTTAAAGTAGGAAAACAGATACAACTGCAGACATTATCACTTGTTTTCCAAGGAGAGAAAGAGACTGCATATAAATAATGTTAATAACAAATATTTCTTTTTATAAGAAGGCCTTGTTCAATTGGAAAGGCTCAAGCAACTCAGATATTAGTGCCATCAATTTTTTTTACTATCTTTGCATTATGCCATTATCATGGGCTCTGTTTCTGTCTGTGTTTACTATTTTATAAGGATGTTCCAGCTCATGCCAATCTAAGAAGTATTCTATTAAAACTGGTACAACACTAATAACAAAACAGAAAGAAAGTATGTTGGAAAGGGATATTTATCAGTATAATTCTCTGCTAAGAAAGCTTCACTGAGTTCCATGATAGTTGTGTCTGGTCATCTTGCTTACTTCTTAAATGAAGCATGGTTTACCAGGATGCCAATGGTTGAGTTCATATCACAATTGAGTCACAAAACCAGTCTATTATATTTTAGCCCATGCCTGCTGTGAGTCAGGAATGCAAGAGTCAGGAAACCATGGGTTCTAGACACAAAGCCAGATGTGTAACCTTGGGCTCTTAATCTTCCAGGAAGGAGGCAATGGCAAACCTTTGAGACTTTTTGGAAATGCTTCTTGGAGTGATCTCTCATTCATTTTAACAGATTAGAACACAGAATTTCTCTTGAACATATGCAAAGAAAACATAGGGGAGTTTCCTCTTACTGCTTCTGGAAAATATCACCAAAATATTTTGAGTCATTCTATAGCCAAGATCTGAGAACCAATGGTGATTAAACTAAGACACCTTTGTTGCTCTCTGAGTTTGGTTGTTTTCTTGCAAATGTTTCTTTATCCAAACTAGGTAACATCATCAGTGTTTCCTAGTTTTGGGTAATGAAACATCTGCAAGAAAACAACCAAACTTAGAGAGCACCAGACCCCTCATTTAAACCCTTAGTTACAAATATTCTCCTCTATTGGTGATTAATAGGTGATACCTCTGAAATGATACAGGCAATTTTAATCTATTTGAGATATCTCTTACAGTTAACAAAATAGATCCAAAGAGAATGAGATCCATCAGATGTATAATAGTGGCAATGTCTAAAAAGGTCCCGGGTTTTAGGACTTCTTAATATCTGGTCAGATATAGTATATTATTTCTTAATTGTGGGACTGTGATTATCCAGAATGCTACCTTAGAAACAGGCCCACCAAACAAGAATGTTCATTAGTTAATTCCTAATGACAAGTCAGGATTGTTTTATTTGCCTATTTTATATACTGTATATATTTTAATGGGTGGTCCTTAGATTCTATTCTTTGCATTTTCTATTCTTGGCTGCTCTGTGTATGAATTTGAGAAAACTATTAATTAGAAGAAAATTGCATAAAGATATTTATTCCAAAAACATGCTGTGCCATTTATATGCATCTTTCCCATCTCCCTTTATTTAACAGGGCTCTGCCTTTTTTGACAGAGAAAATTTGGGGGCGGGGAGAAGAGGAAGAAAATCCACAGAGGAAATTGCATTTTCACTCACTTTGATGAATGTTCTGAAACAGGTTCTTGGCAGGATGTTTTGTTCTTCCTAGCTAGTCAGTAGCTGAGAAGGTCAAGGCAGCAACTTTTCTGACTTTCCTTGTGTGGAGGCTTTTGAGTAGTTTCTGGATCAGCAGCAAAACCTTGCCTTGGACAAAGGCATAATCTCCAGCTTGTTCTGTAGTGCAGATCAACACTGGCACCCAGTGTTTGGATGAAATCATTTTCTGAACCTTAGTCTTTCCATCCCACCTCTCCTTTGCTTCCTCCAATGGACAAATTGTGGTACATGGTTTGATAGGAAAATATGGGAAGGGAAAATGTGTTGGTTTTCTGCTTCTGGTTGCCCTTGTATCAAGGCAAGGGTAAAGATTCCTTCTCAGACAAAATCAATGGAGTTCAATTAATATGTGATTAATTAAACTCAGAGAGAATGACTCAGTTTGTATATCATACCAGGCAATTGTAGCTTGTGAATCATAACAAATAGCTTAGCATAATGTGTTCTGCCCCAGTCTTAGCAAATAATAATAAGCCACTTACTCATGAGTACAAACAAACCCTTTTTCAAACAGGGTAGGATCAGTCTTTTATTCACGTGGATAAACAAAAATAAAACATAATTAGTCCCAACAGACCTGGCCAAGAAATCTGAATTGTTTGCTGTATCCTAAAAGTGACCAGTTATCTGTGACAGCTGGCTAGCATCCACATCTGTTTTCCAGTTTATTGTTTTCCTTTGCTCTCCTCTACTTTCCTCTCTGTGCATCTGGGATGGCCCCAACTCTTCCTCCCTCACTTAGCTCAGGCCTTGAAGACAGCTGGCTCTCCACCTGGGGAAGGGCGGAAGGCCCCAGCTCTGCTTCTGATGCTGTTTCCTTATCAGAGCTTTCCAAAGGCTCCAAATTGTCCCAGACTCTCCCTCCATATTCCTTGACTGACTCTGCAGCTGGCTCTGCTGGCAGCTGAGAGGCCACAACATAATGTGTGAAGCCAGCCAAAGATGTCTTCTTCAACAGATGAAATAAACCATGGCTTAATACAAACGGTGAATCTAGAATTCTAGAAGCAATAGGTAGAAGCTCATCAGAGGGAGATCCAACGTGGAAATAAGAAGGAATTTCTGACAATAAGCATTGGAACAGCTTGCCTCCTGGAGTTGTGGTGGTCCATTACTGGAGATTTTCAAGAAGAGAAGTTGAAGTTTCACAAGGAATGGACAGGTTCACTCAATAAATTTAGTGCATAGGCCCAGAGCTGGTATTCAGCAGGTTCTGACCAGTTCTGGAGAACCGGTAGTAGAAATTTTGAGTGGTTCAGAGAACCAGCAAATCCCACCTCTGACTGGAGATTTTACAGTATCCTTCCCCTGCCACGCCCACCAAGCCACACCCACAGAACTGGTAGTAAAAAAAATTGAATCCCACCACTGGTTTAAAGCCTCCTGCCTTGGGCAGAGGGGTGAACTTGAAGACCTTCAAAGTCCCTTCCAGCTCTATGAATCTATGATTCTAGTCCATGGATTTGCATTCTTAAACTGCTGAACTCCGAGACACCTTTAAAGGTTTGTTCTTGGGTTGGAAAAGAACAAATCTGAATAATTTGTGGGAAACCCAGGAGTATGGTCAGCATGATACTGAAACTATGAGAGATTCAGATCTTAAAAGAAGTTACTGCAGTAAAATGAAACTTAACTCAAAACAATGTATTTATTGTACTGCCATCCTGATGCCAATCTGGCACATTCCTCCTCTGGATTGAAAGATGGTTACATAGAAGAGTAAGTGATCTGAGTGATGCCAGATGGCTGCCATCCCTCACAACATTTCAGAATGATGCTGTCTTGAAGAATTGTATCAGCTAAATAGAAATATAAATAAAATAGGGTACTATGGCTAGAGCTGCCTCCTGTCAGGGAGCAGAGAAAGGTAATTCAGTGTCCTGAATTAGGCTTGAGGATTTTAGGTTGCTAATCCCAGATCAAGGAAAATGTTTTCAGCTACAGAAGAAAAGATAACTCATATTAATTCTTAAACCATAAATAAATACCTAAGACATAGAACTGAATTGGATTATGGTTGAGGAGGAGAAGGTGGATGGATTTTTAGTTTCCTCTGTTATGCTGGTCAGATCACAGTTAATGAAAAAAGTGGTTTTTTTTTCTTTTTACATTACAAAATGAACCAAATACCTGTATCTTCAAGACGGATGATGAAAAACGCAAGTTCATTACTACCCAGAAAAAAAAGAGAGAGGACAGGAAGTTTCTTTGTGTCTATGTTTTTTAGGGAACAAAGAAACAGAGAAGAAGAAGAAAATACATTTCCATTTAGCTTTATCTTTCTTGGACCTAATGGGAATGAATCATGACACACAAAAGGGGATAAAATGAAATTTTTAAAAAGGTACCGTTATTTCCTCTTCTTTAAAGCTCACTGGGCACTTATTCTGAAGGTTACAAAACTTTGCTTTTGTAACTGAAACACATAGTGCAGAAACTTAGATAAAAGGCCCCCAAACAGAATTGTCCTTATTTAGGCAAGAGTTCTGGCTAGAGACAAAGCACAAAGAATTTATTAACTGAGAAAAAAATAGTAGCAGTTGCTTTTGAAGACAGACCATAGCTTCATGAGAGGATACATGGTCTGCACAGGAAACATTTCACATCCGTCCTCAGCTGCCTTCAGCTAGAGATGTATTAAAAAAAGCTGGAGGAAAATGTAGGCAGACAAATTTCATAAGATGTTCCATTTCCTTATGGAGTGCATTTGCATGCAGAGTTCAGCAATCCCTAGCTGTTGGGATCAGAGACACATCTGGAGTTATGACATGTCATGGATGCTCATCAAATAACTACCATGGACAGGGGGTTAGTCACAAAACACCCATTCAAGGAGAACATGAATTACTGAGCTTATTCTCCAATACCTCCACCCTTAGCTTCAGTGATGTTGTCTAGAATCTTAGCTTATTTTTTCCCTATTCTGGCAAAATAGATGGCTCACAGTGAAATCTAGTTTAATCCAGATTTTTACCAAAGCAAAGCTATCACCTTCTAACCAGAGGTGGTATTCAGCAGGTTCTGACCAGTTCTGGAGAACCGGTAGCGGAAATTTTGAGTAGTTCGGAGAACCGGCAAATACCACCTCTGACTGGCCCCACCAACCCCATCTCTTCTCTGCCTCCCGAGTCCCAGCTGATTGGCTGGGTCTTCTTTGGTTGCCCTGCAGAGGAGAATGGAGCTGCAAAGCAGGTTAGTGGGGGTGGGTGGGATTTTGCAGTAACCTTCCCCCAGGGGTTGTGAGGGAATGGAGATTTTACAGTATATCCTTCCCCTGCCATGCCTACCAAGCCACGTCCACCAAGCCATGCCCACAGAACTTATAGTAAAATATTTTGAATCCCTCCACTGCTTCTAACCCTTCTAAATATATCCTGATATATTCTAAGTTAGGCTACCCTGAACCTCTTCCCTTACCTCATCCAGTTTGGGACAGTGCTGTCTCTTAATCTACCAACATGTTCAAAAATCAAGAAGATGGCATTCAGCATTATGACATGCTATTAACCCTGCCTTCATGGTAATAGTCTAATTCAATTTGCTGTTTTCTTTAAAATTTATTCCATTTCACTTCCAGTGTTCCATTGATTTAAAGAATAAATGTGTAAGAAGCTTGTTGTGAAGGGCATAGACATGTAACATTCCCCAAATACTAGCAGTATTGACTTGGAATATCAGGATGATAAGAGGTTTTGCACATGTCAAAGAGAAGGGAATGAATGCAACAGAAAGTAAAAGGTATAATATTCTTTGACAGTGAGGGCTAGACAGGACTGGCTTCATCCTGGCTTCCTTTTCTTGGATAAATCTCATTTATGCCTCATATTTCAGAACAGAGAATCTTCCAAATAGCTGTTGTCATTTTGTTTCCACTGTTTTAATTGGAATGTTTGGTTAACATTTCCTAACCTGAATGCTTGCAGTTGAAAGTAGATAAAATACACAAATAAACGGAGGAAGCTTTCTGCAGACATGCATCAAGAAACACTAAGGAGGCTGGGTGGCAACTTCATTGCTTAGCAGCTGAGAATGTTTTTCTTGTTGATAAGGTTTCAAGGTTATAGCCACAATGGTGTAAAAATATAGCTGTCATGAACTGCTGCCAATAATTCAGGCAATAAAATGTTTCTCTTAGACATGCAAATAGGGCAATATGTAAGGCTGATGTGTTGATATCTATTAAGCACTGCTGTTTATTCACACACACACACACACACATGAAGAATTACTTGAAAGAGTGTTCTTATAGTCGCATGGGTCCACATGACAGTCTGGATTGGAAGAATCATTTCTTGTCGTGCTATGCAAGGAAAAACTTTGCAAGCTTGAACAATAAAGACAGTCATCTTCAGAGCCATAAAAGCCACCAATCCATCTGGCTGAAAGAGAGTTGAGAAGGCAAAGTCCTTGATGTTGGCTTGGCTGGAGCCTCTAGGCAACTACAACATAATTCCTCTTCCTGGAGAAACATTGGGGTTTTTTTGGGGGGAGTCTACAACTAGAACATTTCTAATATTAAAGTTGGTAGTTTTTTGTATGTGTTTTCAATTAAGCATTCATTCCTGGTACTGCCTAGACAGGTTCCTGCAGTTTTCTTGGCAGGATTTGAGAAGTGTTTACATTCACCTCCTTCCCAGAAGGAACTGGACCAAAGTCACCTAATCAGCTTTAAATCTGAGGTTTTACTAGAACTCACAGTCTCCCTGTTTCTATCCTGATATCTTAACTACTACAGCAAACTGGTTCTCATCAAGTCTCTGCAGTTTTCCCAACAAGATTTTAGAAGTGATGTGCTATTGCCTTCTTTCTAAGAATGAGTGACTGGCTTAAGATCGTCCATCTGGTTCTGTGCTCAAGATAGGACGTGAAGGCATGCCATCTTGGTTTCTAGCCTTGAGGCCTTAATCACTACATCAAGCTGGCTTACCAGCAGCTTTGTTCTGACTTCTACTGTACCCTTTTAGACTGTTGTTCTGAGAAAAGATATGATGGCATTTGTAAAATAGGTAAAAAAAAAGTTTCTTGCTTCTGTTTGCTACAATAGGAGAAGCCTTTCTACTTATGAATTATTATTTCCTTTATGAATGTGGGAGATGTTATCCAGGAAATCATTGTTATTTATAGCGTCCCATTTACATCCAGACTTGGAAAGTTTCAAAAACACTGGACATATCCATTCAAACATATCTATTCAAGTTTTAAACATTAGCTTAATGTCCAGAATAATTTGACAGATGTCAGCAATGGTTTCTTAGCTTGACATAAAGAAAATTATAGGCTAAAGTTTCCTGGTTTATTTTTCTCTCCTGGGAATAAAAAAAAATCTCATTTTGAATTTAGTTCATTGAGGTGAGTTTAGATAAACAGCACAGATTTTCTTCTTTTGTTCTTGCAGGGAAATATCCCTTCAGAGCAGAGGCAGTATTCAGCAGGTTCTGACCAGTTCTGGAGAACCGGTAGCGGAAATTTTAAGTAGTTCTGAGAACCTGCAAATACCACCTCTGACTGAGATTTTACCACATATTTCCCCTGCCATGTGCACCAAGCCATGCCCACAGAACCAGTAGTAAAAAAAATTGAATCCTACCACTGCTTCAGAGGGTGTTTAATAACATTTTTTCAGCTTCTTTTATTTGTTTGTGTATGTAAATATATATATGTCTCTGTGTGTGTGTGTATCTGCATGTATGTGTTTTGTGTGTGTGTGTGTGTGTGTGTGTGTGTGTGTGTGTGATTCCTTCCAGGGAAAGTAAACAAGGAATATCAGTTACAAGGAATATCAGTTACAAGGAATATCAGCTACAAGTGTGAATTTTGGGAATTATATCCTAGAATAAAAGTTGGCACTTTCTAGAGTAGGACAGAAGGAACTATTTTCCAGTTGCATAAGTTAATAGAGATGTTAAAATGGGAGGATAAATTCTCATGTTTAATGGCCCCAGGCTATTTTCTGTGCTATCAAGTAGCTCACAACATAAATTCAGGGTAGTAACTTGGTGAAGCTTTTTAAACCATTCACTCCAAGTATCCAGCTAGGCATCATTATCATCCATAAATATAGTGGAGTCAAAGTGGTTCATAGAAAATGGTCAGTGTAAGTGCAGTAATAAAGACTAGCACAATAATTGTGATTGATTACTTCTGAGGTAAATAAATAGAAAAGATGTCAGCTCCCAACTGATTGCTTAGGACAGATTTGGACATGTCTCTAGATGTCCAGTTCAAGAAGGTATTTTTAAAAGTTTGCATTTTTCTTGCACAAATATGACTATATTATGCTATTTCTAACCTCTCTCACACACACATACATATAGTATGTGAGCATGTGGAATATTACAGCTACGTTGCACATTCTTTAATAAAGTTGCAATGACACAGACAACCCATTTGCAAACAATGAGATATATTTCCTCCTAAGATTTTTATGTATCAAAAATGGAGAATAGATTTTTTGGGAGGCAGTGAATGATTCTGGAAGAATTTCTAATCATTGTCATTGATGGGAAGGACACTGAAGTAAGATTGTTTTGGACTTCAGGAATTTTGCTAGATTTTTTTCTCCCTAGAACATTCTAAGAAGTTTGATGGTAGTGGTGAGGTTTGTGAAGGTATAATATTTGGAAAAAAATAATGTTTGAAAAATATCAGATGCACAATCTCTCTGCTTCTACCACTGTCTACATGTTCATCTTTACCATCCAATCTTGTCAGGTTTCTTTTTTCTGTGACTTTGATGCCAATTGAATAGAAGACATACAAATACAAACACCCAGAATGTTTTAACCACCAGCAATATGACTTGGTCAAAGAAAGGGGAAATGTTTTATGCAACTCTCAGAATGATGGGACAATAGCTCAATAACAGTAGCAGGTCCATGAATATTCCCCTTTCATATGGCAAAACAAAGTTTTAGTATAAAAAGGTACATGATTCCAGACTTGTGTTATTTGGATGGCATATTCCCAGAAAGTCAGATGCACTTAGCTGCCCTGATTGATTGATAATTATAATATTGATAAGACTTAAATCATATATGAAAATATGTATGTCCAGACCTTGTATGAGAACTTTATAGCCAGCCAAAGCTACCTTAAAACAGTGAAGCAAGCATAATGAAGGAGATCTAAAAAGATTGATAGGAAGCAGCAGTAAAAATTACCTGAGAAATTCTGAGTCTTGTCGCTCTTCATGTTAGATATGCATGTAAGAACTACAAGTCCCAGAGCTCTGTAGTTATTCCTGTCATTTCCTTTGCAGGATCAGAAGGCAACAAAGCATGTCAGTATATGACAGAAAAAAGACTTTAGTAATCAGGAAAATTTAGATTCTATAGACATACATATTTGCCATACATGGGAAGTCAGCAAGATCCTAGTACTACTTAGTCCTAGTATTAATCCATTATGAAGTCATATGAATTTTTCTCTCTTTACGGAGTTTATAATGTCAGAAACTACCCTTTGAAATGTTTCAAGAGGCATTTTTGAACAAACACTAATAGATCACTGCATTGTGCTTTTTCTGAAGGTTCAACAGTTCTGTTGACAATATCCAGAGTCTATTTTAGGTTTAATATTCATGTTATGTGCCAACAGACAGAGAGATGGATTTTGCTGGTGAGCTGATAAGTTTGGCTTTTGCTCCATTACATTTCTGTAATGTAAACTTGGCATGTCAATAGGAAGGGTTATGTGCATTTTCCATTGATTACTAGGATGGTACCTTTTTCTGCGTGGAGGAAGCAGGACTTCCGAGGATTACAGAAAAAAATTGCAAAACACTAGTATTATTTTATGCCATGAAACATCTGGTATAAATAATGTAGATGCCACAATTTCAGAAGCAATTGCAAAAAAAAAAAAAAAAAAAAAGATGAGGCATGTAAAAAGCAATAATATTAGAACACAGAAGGTTTATCACAGAATGTTTGTGTATTTAGATTTATTTGCTGTTCTGTCCCTGGAGCGTTGAATATAACTTGTACTTCATTTTAAAACCTGAACATATGCAGTTCCTTGGCTCAGGGGCTTGAAATGGTAATACACAGTGAAAATAAAGAAGAAGAAAGAAGAAACATGAGCCCAGTATATTTTCTCCTACTCAGATGTAGATTCAACCCCTGAAGAGCTCTTTTGTCAAGTGTCAAGGCAGTGATCTGATACCCAGGGTTCATTTGGATCCAGAAACAATGAGAACACTACTGAATAAAGAATTTTTAAGTTTTATTATTAATTGAAGCAAACAGATTTAAAAGCATAACATAAAAAGCATACATATGAAACTGAGATGCCACCAAAATCTTTCATAAGCTGTCAGGAGTTCTTTAATAATGAAGTAGATATATCCCAAGGGTGGCCAATTTTCAGAAGCTCCCCACAAACAGCAACAACCCTGCAGTTTTTATCAAAACCTGGCACCATAACTTCATGGTCCTGTCATGGACGTGGAACTATAAGATCTGACCTTGATTGGATGACACATGACAGGAACTGAAAGTCTGAGACTTTTTCAGGTTTGCAGCTAAGTCAAGATTTTTTTTTTTTATTACATTTATATGCTGCCCTTCTCCGAAGACTCAGGGCGGCTTACAATTTCTGGGATACAACCCAGTGTGCTCAGCAATAGCCTTCAATAGCTGGATCTTAAGAGCAGGCATTTAACAGCCTGAACCACCAAGGCTCTTTTTAAGATTCCACCCCCCTCCTTCCCCTTTATTCAGTAAATAAGAATAAAAACAAACAAACACAAACAAGCAAATTAGTTCATGCCATTGAATATAGTCAAAGAGAAAATTACCATGAGAGAACAATTCTATCATGGTTTTTGTGGTAGTGAATTTGGGAATTTGACTGTATTGATCCAGCAGAACTTGCTTTCCCAGAACAGGAAATAAAAATAAAAGCAAAACTTGCAGTATATATATCAAGTTAATTAATATTAAGTATTAACTTAATATTAAGTATTAAGTATATATAGAGGAACATCAAACATTGTTTCAAAGTTAAAAGGTAATAATGAAAAAGTTCAAGAAAAGGTAAAAAGATTCAAAAATTAAACAAAACCTTTATTCATATGTTGATAAATAATATATGTTGGCAATCTACATCTGCTAATCAAAAACAGAATTTGTCTTTTTGCAATTTGTTGTTTCCATGTATTCCAAATTTGAGAGATGTAACCAATAATAGCATATTTGTCTTCACAACTTAGCAACCAATATACAATCATGTTAACAAAATATGTCAATAGTAGTAGAGCTCCAAACTGTATGAGCTAATATGAAACCTCCTGAGCTGCATCTTCAGCAACAAAGCAGTTATAACTAACCCTCATTAATGAGCAATCTCTGAGGTATCCAATGTGTTAAGTCTGCATGAAGAGTCAGACGCGAAGAGTTCCAGCAAAGAGTTTATTCAGTGACTACAGCTCGAATGGACCCGAGTTGGCTTGGCTACGGCTGCCTCTTATAGCCTGCAGCCGTAGTTGCCAGCCAATGGGAGTGCAGGGTTTCTTCCCGCACTATTTAAACCAATACCATTTGACATTTTACAAGAACAGTTCAAATAAACCAATAACATTCAAACCTACATACATAACACAATGTACACAAAACAAAATGTGCTTTTAAATAATATAAGACCAATTTCACATTTAAAAAAAAACCCTCCACTGGTTTGCCAGGAAAAGCAAACACTGAAGTGCATTCTTGTGGAATTGAACATATAAGTAATATCAATTTAATTAATTACAAGTTAGTATAAAAGATAGCTGCTGGCTTAAAAAGCCCTGTGAATTCTTCTGTAATATTCAACGCTTTGGAACTCCCAAAGCAGAGATAATATCTGGGTCCAATTAATGAATAACAAATGCTTACATTAAATAAATGGCCAAAAATAACTGTTGATTCTGCAAAAGTTTTAAGAATGGTGACTGCCAATATAATTTTATAAAAGGTCATGTGTGTGTGTGTACACACACATATATGGTGACTGCCAATATAATTTTCACATCTACCTTATGGAACTGGCTGTAAGATGGAAATAGACCCTTGTGCTTTCTGGGAACACTTTAACTAAGGAGAGATTACAGCATTAATAATCACCCATTAAATAAACTAGATTGGTCCAAAATATAAAATGTCAAAGAAATCCAAAATAACTTTAGACACTTCACAGAAATTATATAAAGTATTTCTCAACATCTAAAAGTGTTGGGCCAGATCTATTTTCAATTTGAGCAAGAATATCAGTTAAAATACTAATACTGCAGAAGCTTGACCTGTATAAACACAATCTCATTTGGGTATATAATATTTGAAAAAACAAGTTAAAATATATTGGTCAGAATACCTTAACATTTGTATCTGTGATAGAAATAGATCTACAATTAGAATATAAAGTACATCTGCCAGATTAGCTATAACTATATTTGCTCAAGTAAAAGTTGAAAATCATTCACTTTTTCTCCAGAAAAATAGAAGATAAGTCAATATCTTTTTTTAAAAAAATCAATTCACTGGAAACCAACAGGAATTTTTATCAACTTCATAATTTAATTGTAGCAACAATTTCTTAGACACAAGAGATGAAGATCAGTAATTTCATCTTTTGATAAATGTAGTAATCTCATTTTTGCTGGAAATAATTTTGTAATGATAAAGACTTGGAACAAGTCTATTAAATTAAGTAATTTAATAACTTAAATAATTTATTAAATTCAGATTTGACAGAGACTAGGTAAAAATAGGCAGAAAATGTGGATACATTATGGGTTAATGATTTTTAAATTTTCTGTGTAAGAATGCAACTTTAGCCAATTCCTTCTGGGTTTTTTTTTTTTTGGAAACATAAGGGAAAATACAATTTGGAATTAATGCTTTGTGAACTTCCTATAAAAAAAGACAATGGATAATATAATGAAATCTTATTTAATAATTTGAAAAACCCCTATCTGTTACATAGTCTAATTAATACACTATCTTTCAACAAAGATACAATCAACTACTTTAATGATTTTTTTATTAAATAAATAAATGTGCAATAATAGGCCTGATGAAAAAATCTGATTAGATAAGTTTGCATTGGATGTAATTTACTGTACATTCACACCAAGGAACTATATGTCCCTTGGGAAGCGTTTTAGCTTTGAACATCTTAATAATTTCTAGTAGATAATATTCTCTTTGTGGATAGAAGAAATCTAGCATACAGGTAGTCCTCAACTCACAACAATTAATTTATTAAGTAGCAATGGCACAAAAAATAATAATTTATGATCAGTCCTCATATAATTGTTGCAGCTTCCCCGTGGGCACATGTTTAAAATTTAGACACTTGGAAACCAGCGTGGATTTACAATGGTTGCAGCATTCCAGGATCATTTGATTACAATTTGTGACATTCCCAGTACTTCTGACAAGCAAAGTCAATGGGGAAAGCCAGGTTCGCTTAACAACTGTATAGGAAAAATATCCATAAACCTTGGCATAACTCACTTAACTGCCTTGCTAAGCAGTGGAGATTCTAGTTCCAATTGTGGTTGTAAATCAAGGCCTATCTATAGCAGAGATCTCCAAACTTGGCAACTTTAAGACTTATGGACTTCAACTCCCAGAATTCTCCCTGATCTATAGTCACTGTGCTTTTGCTAGCTGTTTTAGTGGCTGACTTAATTTCTCCCTCTGTGATCTGGAAGACCACACTGATTTTTTACAGTTTCCATTAATGTGCCAGAGATGTTTTCTATTTTGGTTCATCTTTGAAAAGATCCATGAATTTGGTCTCTTGATAGCTAATAGTTAGAACCTATCACAATAGGTTCTCTTGAGTCCAATCTACTTTTTAAAAAAGTTATCTCCATCATTTATCTATTACTCCAGGGGCAGAAGTGTGAAACTCCTTTCTGATTGGAGTTAGAATAAGACAAGTCAAGAACATTTTGAAGAAAAGATAACCCAAAATGTTGTTCTGTTTTGCTCCTTTGTTTATCGGTTATTTTGATAGAGATAGGTGATATTTGCCGAACCTAATTTGAACAAAGGTTTCATATGGCTCATTTATTAAGAGTTAATTAATTTGCATTTATTTACAATGTAAAATGATCAAATGTGTTGCAATCCAAACAGATAAGAACATGGACAAAATGGCCACAGAATTAATAGAATTACAGACCATCCCAAAAGAAAGAAATCAGGTAGATAGGATAGTTATAATAATTTAATTAAGAATAATAGACTCAAGTCTTTGAAATAATTTTCTCCAAACCCTATCCATGCTAATTTCAAAACAACCAACACAGCATAGTATCAAGGAGGTGAGTAGAATATTTTTCTGCTCACAAGTACAAACTACTGCACTCTCAAAACTAGCTCAGTGAAAATAAGATTTAGGAAAGGTTATTTTGTCTTAAAGAATTTTAATACCTTTATGAAAATCAGCTATTGACATCTGATTTGGTACTTATAATGGTCTTTAGTGGTGTCCAAAACATTTCAAACCATTTGAATGAATTCCCTGTCTGAAGTTGTTTTGAGCATCAGATATTCTATCTTGCACTCAAAACACTTCCAAAATAATTAAAACATCCCCTCTTCTAACTCAGCTATTCCACACTTGAAACAACTGTTTCAAACTTTAAATGAAATGTTTTGAATGCAAACTGGTTCGAATTCCAAACATTTTGATTATATATCTCCTTGTCTCTTTGATAATGTCCATCACAATATTTTCAACATTTGTCAAAACTGTTATTTTAATGGATGAAATTTAGTGGATTTTCTTAGGTGCTGTCCAGATAAATAATGAGAGTTTTTTCCCAATAATTAAATGCACCTGTTCCTGTTCAGTGTCTTTTTCCCCTGGGTTAATATTTTAGCATTGGCTAGCTTTGCTAAAAATAAAGAAGAAGCAGTAGTTTATTTGTTATAGCCAAATCTTCTGCTTTTAATCTTGACCTTGTTCCATTTCTTTGGATTTTCCTTGCTTGTAGTAGAATTTGCAAACAAAATCTTTGTTTCTGTGATAGGATTTGTAAAAAAAGAAATCCGACAGCATCAACTTGAGTTTTATCTTAATATTCATTAAGCAAAAGTGAATGAGGGATTTGACCCTTGAAAAAGAAAAGTGGCTTTTTATTTAGAATGAAATCATTTATTGCATATTGAGGACTCCAGATCTGAAAGTAGGATCAGTTTTTTGTTGTTAAAGCTTTAAAAATGGCACTGTATTCATTTGCATCTTCAAATGTTTGCAATTTTAAACTGCAGTATACCTGGTGGCCAGAGCGGTGATCATTTGCCTCATCTTCCAAAAAGGGAGGCCCCTGTAGTTTTTGTACAAATTTGTGGCATTGTTACTGAATAAATTTAAATAATTAAGCTATTAAGAGATGTTAAACATGGATGTCATTAGTCATGCATGTTGGCATCTCCACCTGGCACATTTGAAAAAATGCCATGTTTCCTGCTGTCATTTTTTCTACTCCCTCCTTTTGTCAACCTGACTTCTGAGCAGTTGCAAACTCCTATATCTAGCAGGGTTTCCCCCCTTCATTTGGCACCCTGGGAGTGCCCCTTAATTTTCTTCTATCACTGGGATCACATGTGGTAGCCATAGCAAGAAGCACATTAGCAAAAAATAGGTTCACAATGCCTTGCTAAACTAAGAATGTCCAGAATCTTCTGTCTCTGATTAAATGTAAGATGTCCAGAATAGGAATTGGTTTATGGTATTCTTGGCACATCTCCCAAAGAAAAAAATGAATAAAAAATAGGAAAAATGATGTGTAGCAATAGCAATAGCAATAGCACTTAGACTTATATACGTAGTATATATATATATATATATATATGTAGGTCTTGGTGTATTGGTCTTGTCCAAGGTTGAGAATACTGGCAACGTTTGACGAAATCTCATCCGTCATCTTCAGGCTGGTGTCTTCAGCTTTGTTCTCCTTTGTCCAGCCTGAAGATGACGGATGAGATTTAACGCTTGCCAAGGTATTCTCAACCTGACAAGATACACCAAGACTACATACCTACCTGAAAATCTACGAAAACATATATATATATATATATATATATATATATATATATATATGTATAAAGAATTCAAAAGAAGAAACAAACATTTATCTTAAGATTACTTGCTTCCTGGACAGCTAGCTTTTTTTTAAAAAAAAAATTACATTTATATGCCGCCCTTCTCCGAAGACTCAGGGCAGCTTACAATTTTTGGGATACAACCCAATGCGCTCAGCAATAGCCTTCATTCCATTGTATATGCCTGCTTACTACTAAGCGGCATTTTTACAAAGTCAGCTTATTGCCCCCCAACAATCTTGGGTCCTCAATTTACCTACCCCGAGAGGATGGAAGGCTGAGTCAACCTTGAGCCTGGTGGGATTCGAGCCTACAGTAATTGCAGGCAGCTGGAACTTAAGTGCTAGGCATTTAGCAGCCTGCACCACCAAAGCAGTTAACCATGCTTTTTCAGGTGCTGATCCTAACCATGTGGTCACTAGGACATTATAGATTTAAAGGGTTGCATTAGGCTCCACTTGAGAACCACTTTTCTGTAGTGGTTAAAGCATCAAGCTAGAAAGCTAGTGTACTTGAGTTCTTGTCCTGCTTTGGGGTAAAAAAGCCAGCTAGCCAAGCTAAGTGATCTTGGACCAGCCCCTCTCTTTCAGCCCTAGGAAGGAGACAATGACAAACCACTTCTAAAAGATATTGCTCGAAAAACTGCAGAGATTTGTCCAAGCAGTCTCAAAACTGAATATGTTTGAATGGAAGTTAAAAAATGGCTCCACTCAATCCTATCTTTGACCTAAGAGGCTGACCATCAATGATTCAGGGACATAACTCTCATAAAATACTTTTAGTACAGATAGTAGAAAAATCCCTTAATAATGAAGCAGCTCAGCCATTGTAAACTATAGGATTCCAGTTCTATATAAAACATTTCCCAAGTTTAAACCTTGTATCTATTTCTCCAAACATCAGAACTGACTCAGTGGAGAAACAGTTGCATTGTTATGGAACTCTCTTCAATACTTGGTTATGGAACTCTGGTTGAATGTAGGCCAGACTTGCAGGAGAAAGAGAGCAAAAAAGTCAAGCTTGGAATCTCTGATATGCAGAAAAAGGACAAAGGTGGAACCCCACCACCACCACCAGTTTGCAGGGTATATATAATAGTTATGCAGATAAGCACTAGGGGTGACATGATAGCAGTCTTCCAATATTTCAGAGACTGTCAGAAAGAAGAGGGTTCATCTTGGTTGAATTGCTCCACAGCAATTTGCACTACTCAGGTGACCCTGATGACACAAATAAACCTCCAGGTGACCTTAGCCTGCTAAAAGAATGCAAATGACCAGCTGTCTGCAAGGAATATAAATCCTTCCATTCCCCAGCATCCAGTCAGAGCTAAAGAAGCTTCTTGGATGAGAAGTGAAATGTCTTCAAAGAAAAAAAAAAACCAGGAAGTCCAGTTGTCTCTTGAAAAAAGCACCTTTGGGATTATCAAAGAGAGTTCTAAGTTATGAGAAATTTCCCGGCAATGAGAACAAATAGCGGAATGGCTTGCTTTCAGAAGTTGTGGATCTCCTTCACTGGAAGTTTTCAAGAAGAGGTTGAATTGTCCAGAATTGTATATGACATTTTATAATCCTTCTTGGGCAGAGGATTGGAGTAGAAGACCTTTGAGGTCCCTTCCAACTGTATTGTTCTGTGTACTGTATTCTGTAAGTGTTTTAGTAAGGCAAGATTTCTTCAGTAGGTGAGCAACAATAAATAATCTACTCTGAAGTAACTCTTCATGTCATTCTTGGTTCCTTTGGCCTGATAAGAACTGGACTATTTTACCAATCTTTGTCTTCCCGCCTTGGATATCTTGACTCACTGGCTATCATAAGCCAGGATAAATGGAATATTTATTCATTTTAAATATTTCTTTATCAACTTCAAATAAAAAGATGTCCAGGAGTATACTGAAGTGTGAATAAAATTATTCACACAATTCAAAAAAGGAATGTTTCAGCCAAGAATGAAGACATAAATGAATCTTGTCAAATTTGCAGATAATACTAAATCAAATGGGACGCTAAAAGATTTGGAATTGCCTCAGTAGGAAAGAGCAGGGGACTAATCAGAGTAATTGCTGAATGCAGTTGAAGCAAATGCAGTTTTTCATTTATGAAAAATAAATGTGCAGGTTGGGGCTGGGTGGTTTGGATTTTATGATTTTATGAAAATTATAGTTGATCACAAACTGCATATAGGTCAGCAATATGGCAGTTACGACCCGCCTCCCACCCGCCTCCCAAAAGTAAATGCAATTCAGAAGGCAGAGTCAACAGAAATAATTTCCAAATCATATTTTCCTTGGTCAGAGAAGTCCCATGTCCTGACTTTTTTTGGGGGGGGGGTGACTCCAGAAAATGGGACACAAAATAATATTGAATAATGAAAATTCCAGTTTACTGTTAGCAAAACTAATATTGAATGGTGGAATTAATTACCCAGTGAAATAGTGACTTCTTCTTCACTGGGTATGTTCATGCAGAGCAGGACAGTCTTCTTTTAGGGATCTTTTAAATTGAATGCCTAAATGAATAGGAGATTCCATAAATTGATTCAGAGTTGGATTCCTTTCCAACTCTGAATCAATTCCATTTTTACAGGTTCTCTCAATAGCATAGCAAGGAAACTGATTGTTTTGTTGCTTAGGGCTGGAGTGGTAGGAAGGACTGATTGCTTCATTAATGTGTTCAGTTCACGGAGCAAAAGTAGCTCAGGACTGATTGGTTTGGAGTTCACTGGATCAGGAGCAGATCAACAACCTCTAGTTCTGTTACCCTACCTTTTCTTTGCTCACCAGCCTTGGAAAGGAATTTTGTCCATCAAAATCAAGCCATAATAATGTGGTTTTCTGCATCACTCACTTGTTATTGAACAAGAAGGTAAACATCTGTTTTCACATGCAGTGGTATAAGCTCCTTTTCAGCATACATGAGAACCAGGGTTGGGATCCGACTGGTGTAACTACCGGTTCGGTGATTTTGCGATTTGTGATTTGCGCTCGCATGCACACTTTGCATGCACGTGCACCAGATGTGCAGTAAGCACGTGTGTGGAACATCGTCAGCTATGCTGCCCGAACAGCTGAGCAGCGCTGCGTGTGAGTGCTCAGCATTTGAAAAAGCACTATTTTCCTGCATTTTCAACTGCAGTTGTGCTGTGCAAAGCAGCTGAGGTTGAAAAAGCAGGAAATAAAGGTCAGGTAAGAGCCCAGGTGGGCAGGTGGGCCAAAATAGTGGCAGACATAGAACCGGTTCTATGTCTGCTGCTCTTCAGAGCTACCGGTTCTACAGAGTGGGCAGCTCTGGTAGAATCCCACCCCTGATGAGAACTGTATACATGTAAATCTTACTCCCTAAAACAACCAAGTTTTGAAGTGAGAACAAGCCATATGTTGAGATGATCATTTACTTCACACAAAGGAAAACCAATGTATGTATTGTGTCTCCATTTCTTATTCTACCCTTTGTGGATTATCAGATAATTTGGTAACCTTGACTAATCAGATTTTATCCCCTTTCACCCTTGTTCCTGTAGTTCTTCCAAGCCACACATGTGGAAATCCAGGAAGACTTCAGAATGGAATCCAGCAAGGCACCACATTCAGCGTGGGAGACAAAGTGCATTATAGCTGCAATCCTGGTTTCTTTCTGGAGGGGCACGCATTGCTCACTTGCCATGAGACCATGGAAAATACTGCATCCTGGGATTTTCCTCTGCCCTTCTGTCGTGGTAGATATTCTTCATTGTCTTTTATCTTGGACTTTCTTAATATGTGGCATAGGTGTTGAGGGCTGGAAATGACTTAGCAAGAATTATCTAGATTAAAGTCAAATCCTACTGTAAAGAGTTTGGAGTTCTGTAACAGTCTAAATTCTGTGCGAAAGTAAAGCTGAATTATGTATCTGCATATATTATCCAACAGAGCAGACTTGCATATTTTATTAAGCATAATTCATCCACTTTATGCTAATACGCACCTACTGTGGGAGTCAGGTTGTGCTTTGAACCTCTGGAGACACTATTCATCTATCCTATTCACTTTTGTAATTTCAGCAAGCATGTAGTTTTAAATATATATTGGCAGCCATAAGAGCCAAGAACGTGTTTTTTTTAAAAAAAAATCAGAGTTAAGGTTATTAGGAAACTGAATAATATATAATTTTTCCCTTGAACCCACACAGAATTGTGGCATATGTGTTATCTAACCTAGCATAATATAGGTAGGCTTGAATACAGTTTTCTTCAGTCTGTTTCCACTTTGGTTATGTGTATATAGCAATGCCACTTGTCATTCTAATCATTCTACATGGGATTAACCAGTCAGTTAATACACAGAAGCTTTTACATTACTTTATCATGATATCCGTTCTTCCTGTTCTCTTATCTTTTTCCCTCCCTCATATATCCCCAGTGTCCTTCAGCACAGTATCTTGTATTGATGTTTTTTTTTAAATTGAGCCTTTGAGCATGTAATCAATTAGCAATCCTGGGATGGAGCATTGATCTGCATTTAAATTGAGTTTGAATTAAGATGGTTTGCAAACTGATAGATAATTCTTGGTGCTTTCCTAAATAAACAACATAACTTTTGTGTGTGTGTGCATGTGTGTGCCTGTGCACACATACACATGCAGGCCTTCAAGTCAGTGTTGACTCCTAGGGGCTGCTAGGACCAGCCCCTGAAGTTTTCTTGGCAAGATTTCCATTGTGGTTTGCCCTTGCCTTCTTCCTAGTGCTGAGAGAGAGGGAGTGGCCCAAGGTCACAAGGCTGGCTTTGTACCGAAGGCATTCACAGTCTTCCAACTCCTAGCCTTATGAATTACATATTTATCCTGCATTTATCTGTTGATTCTTTTATGGTCCTGGGAGTTTGACAACAGTGAAGGACCCTCCATCTCTCAATTTTTCATCCTTTAAATTAGCATCATCACTCTTGACTTTGTGCTGAGTTGGTGGTTCCACTGAAGAACTTTTTTGTTTTAACTTGGCTGTATAAAATAATCGTGATGTTAGATCATGTTTAGTTATATTTTGCACAGGACTGGGGAGTGGGGAGTTGCACTTATGCAACCTAGGTGCATTTGGGACTAAGCCAAACTACCTTGCTAGTTTTTGTTAATGCTCTCAGAGGCCTAGAGGCAATGAACAGAATCCACTCTCTGAAAAAAAAAATACTTATCTGGGCAGCTTTGTCCTTGATATATGTGCCTTTTGTTTTTAATGTTCAAATATTTGGAATGACTTTAAAGATCCCATATTTTGTTAATTACTTTTAAAATATTTCACTATATATTTTAGAGTTTTTTTATTATTATGTCCTTTTAAACTTCAGTGTCAGGTACTTATGTGAGTAGAAGAGTAGAGTATAAATCAAATAAATGAAGATGCTGAATTATAAACCATGTTTCTAAGTTCTAAGCTGCAAATAATCAAACCACATTTGTCTTATCTGGTATGTGTGTGTGTGTGTGCACCTTTGAATCAGTGTTAACTGCTGGTGACTTCTGAAAAGTCTGCAGTTTTTTTGGCAAGATTTTCAAAAGCAAGGGCTAAGTCAATGCCACAAGAAAAATAAGTAATAAAGATTAGACCACCTGAAAAGAAAATGAGTAAAAAATGTAAAATGTAAGAAAGGTTTGGGCCCACATGGTAATAATTTTGTTCCAAAAATGTTAACAAAATTAATTTTCTTTGCCCATGATGTCCTCTTTAATGTACCAGTAATACAACATATTGGATTCATGATACTAATTCAGAATCTGTTTTATTTACTATGATCAAATCTCAGCCTTCTGAGTTTTTTACATCATATCTTGAAGCTTACTTTTATTTTTTTTAATTTAGAATTTCATTTCTGTCACTACCCACTCATATTTAGCTCAACTTAGTGCACTGGCCTGAACTCATCTGTCATACCATAGTGTGATATTTAAACCCAACCCACAGTGTAGTATAAAAGTATATACTAAAATAAATTGACCCTAACATATTGCCAGGAATACAGCTAATTCCCAAATGGCTACACTTCTCAGCATTACAGCCCAATTTGTGTGGAAAAAGTGAGAGGACAAAATGCTCTGTACACATCCTCAAGCTCTGAAGGAAACATGTACATCTAACAAGTAAACAGATTTTTTCAAAACTTTGCATAAAGCTAAATCTGATTGCCTGTGATCCTTTTAAAAATATTTTAATTCATGGCGGGGTGGAGAGGTATGTTCAACAACCTTCATGCTTGATCAAAAGCTGTAACAGATGCAGAGTGCAATGATCAGGATAACTGTGGTGCAGTGGTTAGAGTGCAGTACTGCAAGCTACTTCTGCTGCAGCCAGCTGCCTACAATTTGGCAGTTCAAATCCCACCAGGCTCAAGGCTGACTCAGCCTTCCACCCTTCTGAGGTGGGTAAAATGAGTGCCCAAATTGTTGGGGGCAATATGATGACTCTGTAAATCGCTTAGAGAGAGCTGTAAAGCACTACAAAGTGGTATATAAGTCTAAGTGCTATTGCTATTGCTGTAACAGCTGGGACATGTAGCCTTGTACACGTTTGAATCAGGTTGCCAGTTAGTTACCAAACCATGTTCATGTGTGGTGAAACAGGTAAGATGTTGGTCTTGGACTGAGAAAGAAACACATTAGAGACTCTAGGTTAATCATTCTCTCTGTCAGCTCAACTTACTCTATGGGGTTCCTGTTATGGGAACAAAATGAAAAAAGATCACTATCAACTTTTCTTGAGCTCTTGAGGAAAAAGCAGGATATATATCTAACAGAAGTCAGACTCCAAAAACAAACCCAAAAAAAGGCATGGAGAGTTACTTCTAATCAGTTTCCTTTGTTGTTCATCAGCTATAGACAGAAATCTTGCCAAACTAAAGCCACTATTTGCATCATTGTTATAAACTGAGAGCTACTAGGGAGGAACTGTCTTGAGCCTCTTCCTCCCAACCAAACTTTCTAAACTTCACTTTCTCTTGGTCCTCTGGAATGCAGCCCTTCCCTCCTAGGAATCCAGAGCACACTCCACCTCACAAATGATGACATAAATAAATTTGGGAATAAAGCTAGCAAGTGCTTAATTGCATAGATGGCTTCTCAGCCATGGAGTCCCCTCTCAAGTTATTTTGGTAAGTTACTGGCACTTTTAGGATAGAGAAAAAAGGATGATTCCCTTTTAATTCTCTGTAGTTGTTTGGGTCTCTTTCTTGTTGTTGCTCATTAAGGCTTGATAATATTTTCATAGAAGTCTTCATAGTTCCCTTGAAATGCCTCTGATGTGTCCTCATAATGCATTCATGATTTCAAATAAGAGAGGAGTGTCAGATGGTATGTGAACATCTCAACAAATTAGGTTATCTTTTATCAAGCATCCTTGATCTTCTTGGTTTTGTGTCATAGCAAACTCCTTCTAAGCCACTGTATATTCTGTCTCAGTGAATTGTACTGAGAACTGTTGCTGACAAAAAGTCTATTAAAGCACCTTTCTCCTCTAGTTGCCTCATGTACCAAAGTTTCCTAGAGCAATGCAAACAGGAACGACATCCTGGGACTTGGGGAAGCCTCCTTTGCCATCAGCCTCTTTCTCTTTTCCTGTAAATGGGCTATTTGCAAAGCTCAAGAAAGGGTTGATAACTACCCCCTTTTTTCCTTTACACTATTATAAAGCATTGGCATTTTGCTCTGCACTTAGAAACAGTTACTGTCTGCAATAGTGGGAACATAAATTATTGAGTGCCACCTGCAGCCCATTAGAGGGAGAGTTGCCCAGAGAATCCTTGCTCTGTTTTGGAAATTAGGATCGTGTCACTGCACATCCTCTTCTTATGTGGCTTTGTTAAGGTAGTTATCACATTCCTTCAAATCATTTCCCTGCTCCAGTTACCTTTGTTCGGCTCTCCTGGTAGACGCTTGGGAATCACAGGAAGGCAAGTGGGATTTTAGTCTTGAAGGGCTGTAAGGTTTCTCCTCTACCCCCCTTTCTTTTGTCATGTGATCTAGAAGAAAAGTTGCCATGCTCAAGTCCACCTGCAGAAAGAATATCTATGGAAATGGGATGCTATTTAAATGCACAATCCCATCACCACCCTGTGCAGATCAACTCCGTAGCCAAGACCCTCAACTCCAGAACCAAATGCCTAGCTGACAAAGACCACTTGAGAACAGAATTACACACCCTCACTAACGTATTAATGTCCAATGGATTCCAAAGAAGCACAATCACCAACCTAATCCTAAGGGAGACCCCCCCCAAAAAACCAAGAAACAGAACAGGACAATGGCATCGCCCTCCTCCCTTACATCAAAGGCACCACAGATAAAATCAGCAAAATTCTCCATAAACACAATATCAGGACAGCCTTTGGCACTGACCAAAAAATAGCCAACATCTTAAGAAACCCCAAAGACAAGATCCAGCTAGAAAACCAAGGAGTTTATAAAATACCATGCAAAATTTGCCCAGCCACATACATTGGACAAACCAACAGGAGAATAAATGCTCGCATCGCAGAACACAAGAACGCAGTCAGAAAAGAAGAAAAAACTTCCTCCCTTTTCCAGCACCAAAGGACATGAAATTGATTTTGAGGGATCCAAACTTATCTCCAACACTGAACACTTCAACAAGAGAATAATTAGGGAAGCCATTGAAATAGAGAAACACCCCTATAACATGAATAAACAGGATGATACTTCCCACCTACCAGACATCTGGAAACTAGCCCTAATCAACAGACGAGTCCCAGCCACGAAAACCAACACCGGACCCAAAATAACACATGATGCCACCACCAATCTCCCCCACCAGACTCAAACCCAAGCCCACCCCACAGACAAAAGGCAACCATCATCCAGAAACCAGACCATAGCTGCAACTCCAGCTGCTACACCCCCTCCAACCCCAAACTAAGCAAACTGACACATGCTATAAACACATAGCCAGACCTCAAACTCGGAGCCAAACCAAGGCCCGGAATGTCACATCACAGCCTTCCACCCAGGATACTACATCATGGAACTCAGGAGATTACAACACAAAACCTCAGGAGGTTGCAACACAGACAACAACCCAGGAGATAACAGCACAAGACCCAGGATGTCACAACAATAAAACTCAGAAGGTCATCACACAGCCCACTACCCAGGTAGCTACAACACAAAAGGCTGAAGGACACACAGCCACTACCTCAGCCACACAGGCTCTTGTGAAAAAGCCAACCAATCAGCAAACATCAACTCCATCAACCAATCAAGAAGCAACAACACAGCCAATATATATATACATATATGCAGGTCTTGGTGTATTCAGGTCTTATCCCATGTAAGATTGAGAGTATCTTGGCGATGTTTTGACGAGATCCCACTTGCCATCTTCAGGCTGGTGTTTTCGGCTTTGTGCTTGTGCCAGCAAAGTGTGATCGGAGCTGCCTTCTCTCTATAAATACTGGAGGGGAGGTGTGGTGTGCTGGCTTTGTTGTAAGCGGGTTGGTTGGCTGTGTTGTTGGCTGTGTTGTCGCTTCTTGATTGGTAGTATTTATAGAGAGAAGGCAGCTCCGATCATGCTTTGCTGGCACAAGCACAAAGCCGAAAACACCAGCCTGAAGATGGCGAGTGGGATCTCGTCGAAACATCGCCAAGATACTCAATCTTACATGGGATAAGACCCAGCTACACCAAGACCTGCATATGAAAACTATATGGAAACAGTCACCATGGAAAGTCAACATATACCTGCCATTAACATTAAAAGTAAGTCACCGAGTCTAGCTGGGCAGATGTCTTCCATCATTAGTAACCTGGAAAGAGGATACATCCAGAGTGTAACACAGAGCACTTCCTTAGAGACTCAGAAGCAGAATAAAATTTTCTCTGGATAATACAGAGGCCGCAAAGGTTCATATTCTCAGAATATTAGTTCTATCCTAATGGCTTGGTTAACATAATTTCATTTTTCTCTAATGAAGAGAAATATGTGACTTTTAGGGAAGCACAATTTACTTTAGTGGCATAGAAGCAATAAAATCTACTCTGCAAGCAATATATGCCTTTAGCTCTTTCACTGCATGTAGGTATTACCATAAGATGCTAAATATTTGGGCATCTTGAAAATGTCCTGTTTATTTGACTGCTGAGAAATTTATGTAATCTATGTGATCTGTGGAATATACTTGAAATGATAAAAATATGGTTGATAGTAGTTCAGTTTTCGCCAATGTTGCATCTCCTCCAAAGTTACAGTTCTCAGAATTCCCAAACAAGTTTTGGTATACCAGCTTTTCTAGATGATAGGAATACTTCATATAGCACAATATTTAAATAACAACAACAACAATAATAATAATAATAATAATTATGCTGGGATCATAAACTGGACAAAGGCACAGCTGGACAGCCTGGATAAGAAAACGAGAAAACTGATGACCATACACTATGCGCTGCACGCGTGTAGTGACATTGACAGGCTATATTTGCCCAGAAAAGCAGGTGGCAGAGGACTTTTGCAAGTGAAGCAGACAGTCCAAGAAGAGAAGCATGCTCTGGCACAGGGGTCCCCAACCTTTTGGACCTCAGGGAGCACCAAACTCATAATTTTAAATCCCGTGGACCAGAGAGCCTGGGAAAATCCCAAAAAAAGTCTGCAGCAAAATTCCCCACCCTGTTTTCCTACCTATCAATCATTCTTTATTTGGGATCGCAGGATACCATCTCCAGCTCCATTCTCAGGGGGAGAGAGAGGGAGAGACTTTTGGCTTCATGCAAGAAAAGCAGCAGAAGTCTTTCTTTCTCTCCCCCAAACTCTGCCAGAAATGAGTCTTTGTGACACTTGTTGTGCCGGTGCAGCCTCTTGGAGCAGGATGCCTTGCAGGGTCCCAAAGACTGATATCTGGCGGAGTTTGGGGAGAGAAATAAAGACTTTTGCTGCTTTCCTTGCATGCAGCAAAAGCAAAAAGAAAGAAGCAGAAAGAAGTAGCCCGGTGGCAGGTGCATGGGGCGAGTGGGGCAAGTTTCCCCCCTCCACCCTTTCCCCCCTCCCCTTGCTACCTTGTGTTGTTCACAATGCAAGTGACACAAGCCTTGTGTTCCCACGGACCATGTGGGCAGCGCAGCCTTGTGTTCCCATGCAGCTTGGATTAATTGCTTTGTGGGGTCCTTTGGGGTGACATTTCTCTGTGGACCACCAAAATTTTCTCATGGACCACCAATGGTCCCCAGACCACTGGTTGGCGACCACTGCTGTGGCAGATTATGTGAAAGACAGTGTTGAACCAGCTTTGATGGAGGTCAACACTAGGAACCTGCTCAAAGTGCAGCAAACCAAGAATCAATACAAGAAAACAGTGATGCAAACTCGGGCTGACAGCTGGTGTAACAAAGCACCGCATGGACAATTCCTTGAAAAGATTCAAGGAAAAGTAGATAAGGAAAAGACCTGATTATGGCTGACCAATGGAACACAGAAGAAAGAGACAGAAGGCCTGATTCTTGCAGCCCAAGAACAAGCCATCAGAATGAATGCAATCAAAGCCAAAATAGAAAAATCTGCTGATGACCCCAAATGCAGACTCTGCAAAGAAGTGTATGAAACCATCTATCACATACTGAGCTGTTGCAAGACAATCGCTCAGAGTGACTACGAACAACGTCACAACACAGTCGCTCAGATGGTCCACTGGAACTTGTGTCACAACAACCATCTGCCTGTAGCAAAAACTGGTGGAATCATAAGCCTGAAAAAATGGTCAAAAATGAGCATGCAAAACTACTGTGGAACTTCCCAATACAGATTGACAAAGTTTTGGAACACAATACCCCAGATAAGGGGTGTGCATAAGTGCACCATTGTGCCTACTGGCCCTGTCCTATTGTCCCCATTTATTCGTACCTATTTCCTGTATTCTTACTCATGTTTATACTTATATCTATTATCTTGTAAGCAATTGACAAATCAAATAAATAAAATAAATAAATATCATGATTGTGGAGAAGAAAAAAGTGTGGATTGTCAACATTGCCATACCTGGTGACAGCAGAATCAACAAGAAACAACTTGAAAAAATCACCAGATATCAGGGCTTGAAAATCAAACTGCAGAGACTCTGGCATAAACCAGTGCAGGTAGTTCCAATGGTACTCGGGACACTGGGTGCTGTGCCTAAAGACCTAGGCAAGCACTTAAAAACAATTGGCATTGATAAAATCACCATTGGTCAGCTGCAGAAGGCCACTTTACTGGGATTTGTTTGCATAATCCGCCGATACATCACTCAGTCCTAAACGCTTGGGAAGTGTTCGACTAATGATTTGTGATACGAAACCCAGCATAGTTATCTCATTTGCTCTGTACAGTGTTGTTTTTTGTGAATAATAATAATAATAATAATAATAATAATAATAATAATAATTTGTGATTAGCACATTGTATTGAACCACAAACTAATAAAAAAAGCTGGCTTCATATAATTAATATATTAATCTGCCTCACTCTTCCAAGCTTTGTAATAAACATGGTTTGATGATGATGATGATGATGATGATGATCAACAGTACCATCATCAACAGCAATATGTCCTTACTTACAGAAGGCGAAGAAAACTTTGTACAACACAGTAATTTATGTTTATTTATTACCATGATTTGCTAAATTTATCCTACTATTTTGGTTTGCATATCCACTAAAACATAAATTAATCAGATTTTAATCTAGCAGAGACAAAGCAGTATGATTCGCTTTTAGGTCATGCAGAATTTTGATGCCATCCATTGAGGTAACTTTGTACATTGGGGACTGCTGGAGAATGTGGTATCTTGTGTGAACTTTCTGTTCTCTTAGTAAAACTGTTTCTAAGAGGTAACAATGCTTGGCCCCATGGTATGCATCTCCTGAGTTTTCCAGCACTGAGACAGAAATTTAGAGACTGGGAATATAGTGTTCCTAGTCTTATTGAAACACACTTTCCTTTGTCATCAATCAGGTTGAGAAGTGGAAATGACTGGGATTACATACTTTGGTCATTGTTAGAACAGAATGTTGGACTAGATGTGCTTTAAGATGGCAGCCATACAAATCTTTAAAATAATAAGCTGTAGGTTGAGAATCTCATGAATCCAAGCATGTTGTCCACCCATATGAGCATAGCCTTTGAGACCTGCACTTGTCACAGCACAAAAAGGTGAAAATATTTACTAGACTTTAACTATATAAAATATGCATTATCTCCTTAAAATGATCTGCCCTAACTTCATTCAGACAGTTGCTTATAAGACTTGAGGCTTAAACATTTCATATCCATAAGCTTGTGTGTACTCTTGTATTTATCCACATAAAAACATGTGCTTGTTTGTATTCAGTTAAAAGGAGCTGTGATATTTTTCCAACAATAAATTAAAGCTAAGTTCATAAAATTAGGAGAAATTCATCAATGAAAAAATGTTAATTTTTAAAAGAGATTTTTAAATTAAAGTTCCAAGAAGAAAGGGGACAATTATCCTGAAAAGGCCAGCTGGCTTATGTTCATTTAAAACTTGTTCTGATGTTGCTGAATGTTGTGGTATGATTTCCACAAAGGAGCTTTCACTGAAATAAGAGTCAAAACTGAATATCAATACTTAATGGTTTTTTTAATTAAAAAAGAAAAAAGAAAGCTGTGATCTACACTGGATCTGAGTCATCTTCATTTTGATTTTGGCTAACATCGAATAGACAGAATTATTATTGTCATTTGCTTAAAACATTTATCAACACCCATGTGAGATGGGTCTGTGAAGAGCTCTCCAAAAGTAGATTGTGGCTACAACTATGTGATGAAAACACCTTACATTGTACATTAAAAAGTGGTGGATTTTTGACTATGAGATTGTAGCTGTCATCTCAACATTTTAACCACTCCCATGGAGACATTCCCTACTCTGATATTTTTCTTTCTTTTATTTTTAGCACAAGTTTTATTGGCTTTGCCCACACATGTATTGAATCATGGTTTCATTACCATGATTTCTTAACTATGTAAGCTAGTTAGTTATCAATATTCCTAGAAAAGTAAGACGTGCATGTGTTTGACAGGCATTGCAATGTTCTAAATTTCTGTCTGTACCAGAAGCACTTAATACTTTTTGAAAACCAATTTGCATCTCCAAAGAATATTCAGGACTTCTTCAAGCAATGTGATGATTCTATATGCAGCCATAGGTTTTCTTCCTCCTCATTTGTTTTTCTAATCTGCTGTCTTGATACATAGTTCTATGCACTTTTGGGTCAATTTTATCAGTTTTAAGAACAATATTATCAAAAAAGGTGGCACCATCCAGGCAGACTTAGTTGATCTTGAAAAATTAAGAAAGATCAGACCTGATTGGTGTATGGATAGAAAATTATCATGAATTCCTAACAAGTAAAAAAAAAACCAGAAATAAATAATGGTAAACAATGTCTGTATCATTCCCAAGAAAATGACACAAAAATGTCTTTGTAATAGTATGTGGGAATGACCTTGGGAGATAGGGCAAAGAGATGCTACCTAAGGAATGATCAATTAATAGACTGTCAACATAACCCTCAGCTAGATAATGGGTGGGGCAAGAGGCTGAAAGGGACTGTCCCCAACTTCTCGGGCTATAAAAGAGATGGTGGGAGATTTGTACTATCAGACTTTATACCTGAGAGGAAACACAACCAGATTAGCTAATTCTGCTTCATGGTAAAGCTACATTAACACAATCTTCATTTTATTTATTTATTTGATTTATTTGATTTGTCAATTGCTTACAAGATAATAAGTATAAGGGTAAACATAGTTATGAATACATGAAATGAATACATATAAGAAAAATAAAAGAAACAATAAAAGAAACAATAGGACAGGGACGGTAGGCACATTGGTGCGCTTATGCACTCCCCCTACAGACCACTTAGGAAAGGGGTGAGGTCAATAGTAGAAAGTCTAAGGTTAAAGTTTTTGGAGTTTGGGGAAGAAACCACAGAGTCAGGTAGAGTATTCCAGACATTGACCACTCTCTTGCTGAAGTCGTATTTGCTGCAATCAAGTTTGGTGCGGTTAACCATGAGTTTGTATCTATTGTGTGCTCTTGTATTGTTATGGTTGAAGCTGAAGTATTCATTGACCGGTAGGACATTGCAATGTATGATTTTATATACTATACTTAGATAGGACCGAAGACGGTATAGTTCTAGGTTTTCTAGGTCTAGAATTTCAAGTCTGGTGGCATAAGGTATTCTGCAATGAGTAGAGGAGTGTAGAACTCTTCTTGTGAAGTATTTCTGGACTTTCTCTACTGTGTTAATATCAGATACATGATATGGGTTCCACACTGATGAGCTGTATTCAAGTATTGGTCTGGCAAATGTTTTGTATGCCCTAGTTAGTGATATTACCAGAGAAACTCTTAATGCCTTTTTGGGTATGTAGTTACAGTGGGCTTTAGCACTTAGATCATTAGAGATGAGTATTCCAAGGTCCTTGACAGAGTTTGGATCATCAACAAGGTCTTGACTATTCAGCTTGTATTTTGTTTTCTGATTTTTTTTTTGCCAATATGTAAGACAGAGCATTTATTTGTTGAGATTTGACATTGCCATTTGTTTGACCATTCAGATACATAGTCGAGGTCTTTTTGAAGGGTAGCAGTATTGTCTCTGGTGTTGAATAGCTTTACATCATCAGCAAAGAGAACACAGTTGCTCTTAATATGATCACAGAGGTCATTTATGTAGAGTATGAAGAGAGCTGGTCCTAGAACACTGCCTTGGGGGACACCACTGTTGACAGGTACTGAATTTGATAGGACACTCTCAATTTTGACCATTTGTTGTCTGTTTGACAGAAATGCTTCTATCCAGTTGTGCAGTTGTCCAGAGATGCCATAAGATCTTAGTTTTAGTAGTAGTTTGTCGCGTACCACTGAATCAAAGGTTTTACAGAAGTCAATGTAGATTGCGTCTATTGCTTTGGTCTGATCGAGTTGTGTAGTCCATGTTTTTGCAGTGTAAGAGTTGCAGATTACAGGATAGTCTTTTTCTGAAACCAAATTGTTTATTAGAGAGTAGGTTGTTTGTCTCTAAGTGGATGATAATGAATTGGTTAATAATTGATTCCATGACTTTACAGGTGATGCAGCATGAAGAGATTGGTCTGTAATTTTCAACTAGACTGGGATCTCCCTTTTTGAAGATGAGGATGACCATGGCTTGTGACCATAGGTTTGGCAAGGAACTGGTCCTGAAAGATTTTTCAAGGATTATGCTTAAAGGTTCGGCTATGGCAGTGGATAGCTGTTTTAAGAAGTAGGCACATATTCCATCCGGTCCAGTAGATAGAGATGGTTTTAGGTTGCGTAGTGCTTTTTCAACATTATCTTTTGTAAAATCGATATGTATTAAATCATTGTAGTTGTCTGTAGTTCAACTAGGAAATACTGGGCATGATCCATTACTGTTTACAAATACTGAGCCAAAGAATGTGTTGAAGAGGTTGGCTTTGATGGTGGTGTCATTACAGTCTTTACCATTAGGTCCTTACAGGGGTTGGATGGATCTTGAATCTTTTAATTTGTTGTTTACAAAATTGTAGAAAGCGCAGGTGGAATTGGTGCGTAGAAGGTTTTCCTCTTGTTTAATGTGATAATTGGTGCATTCAGTCTTTATCTGGTGGCATAAATTTTTGTATCGGCTTTTGAAGTTGGCAACGTGACCAGATTTGTTTTTCCGCCAAAATGATCTTTTTTTTTTAATTGAAGTTTCCTTATTGTTATGGGCAATCTGTTTTTTTTGGGGGGGGGAGTTGTTATTGGTACATATAGTTTGATGACTCTTTTGACTACAAGTAAAAATATATTGTAATTGTCTTCAACAGTATTGCATTCAGTGAATAGAGATTGCCAATCAAGTGATGAGAGATCATTGTCTATAAGATCATAGTTGCCTTTTGAAGTTATAATGGGGGATAACATTGTTGTGATGATTTTTGTGCGGATGTATGTTGAGACAAAAGTCAATCATGTTGTGGTCAAGTTTGAAAGTACAAATATCCAACCATCACGTTTACAACCTTAGACATTAGGGAAGTTCATTTCTGAGTTTCTTTCTCTGTCTGTTATGCAGCTGCAGACTATGCCCTCTCTTATCTGATAATTCCCTAAGCAGCACCTCTCCTTCCCTGCCCCATCTTCCAAAGTCCTTCCCACATACACTTATCATATCACCAGATTCAAACTGGAATCTACTTTACTTAATATAAAGGCATTATCCAACTATAGATTTCCCTCTTAATGAACTTTAGAATTGCTTTGAAAATAATACCACTGTTATAGTTCTAAAATGACTCTGTAAGAATACCAACAGAAAAATAGTATTGCTCTCATTAAATCCATCCACTTAGATCCCCTGTAAATTCCAGTTTCTACTTTTACCGACTTTACTGGGAAATGCTACAGCTAATGGCCAAACATCTGGAATGATTGAGTTCAGGGAAATCTTTTCTAGACCCTTTCTGATAATTTGAGTTGTTTCATGAATCTCACTGGACTGTAATTAGAATAATTTTCAACCAGCAGCTGTCATAGCCCCAGTACAAGTCTGCCTATGTCTTTGCAATATGTTTATCTTTGTTGAGAACCACAGAGATGACCTTGAAGAAGGAATGCATCAGTTAGAAAAACATGAATTACACCCAGGAAAAGTATGAAATGTTAGAACGAAACTCTGCCATGGCTCTCTTTAGTAGAATAGGGAAGGAAGGAACAATGCTATGAAGCTTTCGAGATTCTGTTACTGTAGCATTTATCAAGTAGAGTTCTAGTATTTCAGGTGGGCTCCGGTTCTTGGTCTGGCCTTTTGTCGCATGATTTAATTAATACTGGGGAGAGAGGCTGATTAGACAAGCTGGCTCTTCCTACTTACTTTTGCAAGTTGTAAGATAACATTTGCTCTAATCGGAATTAGATATTTTTACCGCTTCTATTCAGTCATGAATGATTCTTAGAGATTGCCTGGACAGGTCCCTGCAATATTTTTGGCAAGATTTTAGAAGTGGATTGCCAATGCCTCCTTCTATGACTCAGAGAAAAGTACTGGCTCAAGGTCACCCAGCTGGCTTTGTACCTACTGTGGGACTACAGCTCACAGTCTCCACATTTCTATTCTGATGCCATAATGTGTCTCAATTAGATAATTATTGCCCTCTTAATCCAGACCTCCCTTTGCTGATGCCTAGGCTGAGCAACTCTGGGGGTGCAGGGGGAAAGAGAGGTTGCAGAGCTGTGCAACTTGCTCAGTGAAAACAACCCCCTTACGAGTAAAATTTATGTACTTTTAACATTTATATAACTAGAGAGTTCTGGAGACCACTGCTGCTGCTTCTGCTCTCTGCAGCAGTTGGGAATGGACCCCTGGTGCTATAATTAGTGGAAACAATTTAAATAAACATGATGCTGTTTGATTCAGTCCTGGCACCTCCTTTAATGCTCTCCTGCTCAGTATCCATCTTGCCACTTCTAAATTAGCTGGCAACACAGGAATTTCAGACACCACCTATCTCAAAGGATTGACAGCTTATTTCATTGTCTTACTGCAGTTAAATAATAGATATTCTAAGGAAATCTGAATTAAATAGACAGCATCTTTCTTTCTAGAGTTTAAGGCAATCGTTCTGCATTCTGTTCATGACCCATTCAAGCTCCAAGTATTTAAAAGATGACATCCTTCTGTTTGATCCAAATATTTAATATCTAACCTACAGAGGGGCTCTTTTTGATGGCAGCTTTTCTGGCATTCTCTTTTCCAACCTTTAACTTCTGCAACGAACAACTAACTATTGGGTATGTTTGTCATCATGACCTAGAAGGCAATAAGTCATCTGAATAATGGATGACAAATGTTTACTCAAACATTTGGGGCAATTAGCTGTTCTCTTTTCATGTTTAAATTCCTGGACGAAGCTGCTGCTGAGAGAATTCTGTATTTGCAAATAAATACAGAAAAGGGAGCAATGTACTTAATTCACCACTGAGCCATAAACATTAATGAACATAGCTGCCTTTCAGATGTGGCAGATTCTGAATATTTTGGGAAAGCATTATGGATCAACTTTGGGGTTTGAGGGACCATTTGCCTCCAATTCTTTGGCACTAATTCCATTTTTAGAAGAATGCAATCTTCTAAAATCACTAAGCGCTCAGCATCTTAAGTTTCAGCTTATAACTGCATTTCCCCTGGGGGAGATAGACTTGGCCATTCAGAATCCAGAAAAGCAACAGTAGCATCAAACTAAAAATATCTCCAACATAGCAAAGGCCTAATCCCTAGCAGCTGATACGCAATGCTACATGCCCTTGGAATATGTGGCTGATTACTATATTGCTATTATGAACTGGGCATCCCACAGAGCCCGTTCTTTCTGGATCATAGGTTATTAAACAGGCTTATGTGCTCCAAAAATAGAACTATAATGAATAACCATACAGTGTGTTAACTAATAATTTTAGACTAATGGTATAAGGTTAATCAAATAATAAGTACCTAACAGTTTATGGGGAAGATAGCACAAAGAATTTTTAAAGCTTACAGGCAGAGCAATCAAATAAGAGCAACTAATCATCCATGAGAATTTAGCACATTGTTCAATTCAGTAAGAGAAGAGCAGGAGTTCAGAGAAAACTGTAGCACGCTGGCTTCAATGAGTGGAGTTGAAAGCATGAAGCAAAAGGGAAAGGTTTGAAGGAGTGGTTCGCTTTCTATCATTTCTATGCTTTCTGCAGAAGGAAGACAGAGAAACATAGAGCAGATCAGTAATTTCTTTATGTGTCACCACTGATATAGAACATTCCCTGCTTCCTGAGGGCAGAAATGGAAGACATCTCCCTCACACCCCGAGCCCATTGCAGATGTACCCCAAATCCATGTTTTCAGGCTTTGATTCAGAATGACTTTTTCTAACCTGACTCATTTTTAAGTTTTCAGAGCAAATGGTCACCAGTGCGTTGTCATGGTCTGGAAGGAGCTTAGCTATAGTGCAGTGCCTGGAATGTGCCCTGCTCTCCTGGGTATTTTAATGCCCCAGACAGCCCTGCTGGTTAGTGGAAGATTTTTTGGCGGGGTGTATGGGTGCATATAACCAATCCAGCATTGACCTATTAAGGCAATGAGCTATCCTCAGTTCTAGAAGCTCATGATCCATCCCTTCATCTGCCACTGGGCACCCTTTCCTTTTCGTCCAGCTGGGTTTCTGCTTTCCCATGCCCTGCCCACAGGACCTCAACACTTCTCTTTGTTTTATTTTCATTTTTTTTAATGTGGGAACATTGCTACTTTATTTCTTTGAAGTTGAACTCTCAGTTGTTCTTTGAGGCAAAGTTTCCATGGACAAAGAGAGGAAACATGGCAATGGAATACCAATGTGTTTCCCATTGTTTGTATTATTGTAGTACTGGAGCTGTGACCCTTTCCATGAATTGGGAGTGGGGGGTGTCTCTCTTGTCAAAGAAGATGAATGGAAATGGGGGAGGAATTTCTGAGACAGCAACAAAATGACATCTAGACTAGCAAACAAAGGACAGCCTCTAAAAAGAAAAGACAGGTCCCGATGGGTCGGTTCATGGAGGAGCCAGTACAGATATGATTAGTCTGGTCTCATGAGGTCATAGTCCAGCTTGAGCACCTGCTGATCCTCACAGCCACCTCACTGGAATCTGAACTAGAATTTCTGAAGCTGGCTTCAGAAAGAAACTGGTGTGGTGTGGAAGACAACTTAGGATGCAGTGCAGAATTGTCACAGACACTCTGGTTTCAGAAAGCCAGAATTTTGTAGGCTTCTTGCTCCAGTGAACGAGTGAAAGGTACCGGAACGTAACATTCACACACAAAGCAAATACAAACACGAAACGGGAGACACCTTTTCTACTAGCATCTCTTTATTTGAGAATGGAGAATAAAATAAAAGGCACGTTTCTCGACTGAAGAAAGAAAAAGGGGTAGAGGATAAAAATCACTGATCCTTTGCAACATGTGCACAGAATTCTAATCCTTGAAAATCAGCGTTAGGGTGGATCCTTGAATGGTTGAAGGAAAGGGAAGATAAAAGTCCTGATTAGGAATTGTTTTGTGTTTCTTTAACTCTAGAGTTAAACCAACATGCTCATTGACTTCCTGAAACTACAATTCTCCTGAGTTAGAGACTTAGAATAGTTCAAAGGATAACATCAGCATTGTTCTTTATCTGATTCTGGATTCAGTTGTTCAGGTTAGCTTTTCCAGTCTGTGAAAAACAACTCAAGAGAGGCAGCTTCAGAGAGGCAAGAAGACTGACATCTAAGAATGTAATGCTTGCAGGGGTTTGGTTCAACCTAAACTTCTAATTCCTTGGGGTTATACTTCTGTACAACTTCAACTCAGCAGAAGCCCACATGAGCTAGTCTCAAGTCTTACCATGTGGTTCAACCTTCATAGGGTTTACAGGAATTTTGTTCTTGAAAGCAAAAAAAAAAAAATCTGGCAAGTGGGGATGAAGTTCAGATCTGGCTGCCCCATGGCATTTTTCCTTTTTTTTAAAAAAAAATAATTTTTATTCTTTAAAACCAAAAATATAAAACTCTCATTTCCATTAGCAGTAAATGTGTCATTGTCTATACATGTTTCTCATTCTGTGACTATACATCATTTTTATCTTTATTCTTCACCCATTCATACCACCTATCCCATATCGCATAATAATCACGATCATCCTTGCCTTTTAATTTCATCGTGAATTTGTCTAGCTCAGCACAATCCATTATTTTTTTGATTAAAGCTTCCACCGATGGTGTTTTATTGCTCTTCCAGCTTTGTTCAAAGATAATTCTTGCTGCGGTTAAGATGTGTACAATAAGGTATCTTTTATCTTTACTCAAATTCCCTTTAATCATACCTAATAAAAACCTTTCTGGTTCCAATTTCAATTCATACTTTGCAATCTCAAACAGCCATCTCTGTACTTCCTTCCAATATTTTTTAGCCTCTATACATTGTCACCACATATGGAAAAACGTTCCTTTTTTTTTTGCTTGCACTTCCAGCATTCCGGTTTCATATTTGGATACATTTTTGCCAGTCTTGCCAGCACTAAGTGCCATCTGGAAAACATTTTATATTGATTTTCCTTAAATGCTGTCCACAAAGTCAGTTTCCAGTTCTTTGTCCAAGTTTTTTCCCACTCATTTAGGTTTATGTTGTGGCCTACATTTTTTACCCAGGCAATCATTGATCCCTTTACAATTTCTTCCTCTAATTCCACTTCCAATAAATAATTATACATTCATGTTATAAATTTTGTATCTTTGCCTGTCAAGATTTGATCCAATTTTTGTAGATTGTTATCTATCGCTTGTTCCTTTACATCTTTCTTAAATTTGGTTTGAATTTGCAAGTATGCCCACCAATCTAATGTTATACCTTGTTCTTTCGATTTATCCAATATTTTTAGGTCCCCCTGTTCGTCTAGTAATTCTTCATATCTAATCTTTTTTTTAAAATATCCCTCATATTTGGATATAATATAGCTTCCATAGCTGAGATCCAGTTTGGTCTTTTCAGGTAGTGCTTCTTTTTTAACTGTCTCCCATGTTTGTAATAATGAGTCCCTTATCAGGTGTCTATGAAAATAAGAATGAACCTTATTCTTTTTATCCCGTAGGAAGGCATGCCACCCAATTTGGAGATCATGACCTTCTAGTGCCAATATTTTTTTTTATTTTTTAAATTTATCCACTCCTTAACCCATAGTAAAATTGCTGCTTGATAGTATATTTCCCATTTTGGGAGTCCAAGTCCGCCTCTGGTTCTATTATCCTGTAATGTCTTCAATTTTATTCGTGCTTTTTTTCCCATCCATATAAATTTCATAATTGTCCTATCTAATTCCTGGAAGAATTTCTTATCCAATTTTATAGGTATTGTTTGGAAATAATATAATAATTTCGGTAATATATTCATTTTTCTGGCTGCTACCCAGCCCAATAGTGATAATTGTAATTTCTCCCATTTGATCAAATCTTTCTTTATCTGTAAAAATAATTTCATGTACTTGTCCTCTTTTATGAAAGAGCATCTTCCTGTTAGCCAAATTCCTAGGTATTTAAGCTTTTTAACACTTTGTAATCCCCATTTCTCTTCCAGTTCTTTTTTCTGACTTTCTGACAAATTTTTTGATATTTTGAGAGGATGTTTTGTATTTACAAAGAAGCGGTGGGGTGAGATTTCCTTGTATGTAAAATTATTACATAAAATACAGTAGTCATAAACACCTCTATTTTTTTAAAAAAAATGAAGTCGTCTGTCCCCATCCTAGAATGCTTGCGGCCATCCTAGTATGAGTTTTGTGAGATCAGAGACATTTTTGAGAAATCAGTATAATGCTAGAGTTTGCTTCAGTCTTCAAATTTCCTACTGAATTACTTTTATTAGTAAAAGTTTTTAAAAAAATCAAAGAAGGTTGATGGACTTCAAAGTGAAATTCTTGGGCATATTGGTGAAACGCTATATATGAGCCATAGTCTCAACATCCTGGAGTGCATTAGATTGGACAAATATTTTTGAATCATAAAATAAATGGCTGGTTTCTGTTTAGCAAATCTACTCTTGGTTCCCTTGGTTGAGCTAAATAGTTAAAAGAAGAACAACCTGCTTTGTTTTACATAGGGACTGTTTGCATGAAGAGTCAGACGTGAAGAGCTTCAGTGAAGAGTTTATTAAGTGACTACAGCTCGAATGGACCCGAGTTGGCTGGGCTACGGCTGCTTCTTATAGCCAGCAGCCGTAGTTGCCAGCCAATGGGAGTGCAGAGTTTCTTCCCGCACTATTTAAACCAATCCCATTTGACATTTTACAAGAACAGTTCAAACAGGAACAGCTTTGGTGGCTCAGGCTGTTAAATGCCTGCTCTTAAGATCCAGCTGCCTGCAATTACTGTAGGCTCGAATCCCACCAGGCTCAAGGTTGACTCAGCCTTCCATCCTCTCGGGGTAGGTAAATTGAGGACCCAAGATTGTTGGGGGCAATAAGCTGACTTTGTAAAAATGCCGCTTAATAATAAGCAGGCAGATACAATGGAATGAAGGCTATTGCTGAGCGCATTGGGTTGTATCCCAAAAATTGTAAGCCACCCTGAGTCTTCGGAGAAGGGCGGCATATAAATGTAATTAAAATAAATAAATAAATAAATAAATAAACCAATAACATTTAAACCTACATACATAACAGGGACCAAATTTGGAAAACAAGCAAGAACTTAGAAGATGTATTCTGTGTTATGGACAAGTCCATGAACTCAACTCAGAGGCAACTTGCTATATCGTAAAGTGTAAGTGCTTGTTAACTAATACACCTAAAACATCATTTTGTAGTGTGCATTGCAAAGTTAACAGGTTTTGCTTTCACCTCTCAATAGCATAGAGCTTTGTTGGCCCTCAAACATGCAGAAGTGACAGACCACTACAAGTAACCCAAATTAATTCTCAATTTCCCTTTATCTTCCTGCCTATGTTTCTCTTCACTAGATCCTCCTCCTTTATTTGTTCTAATACTTTGTGTTAAAAGAAGCAGCTTGTATAAGGGAGATAACCTGTGACAAGCAGAGGTTCCAGTGTTCTTTTCCGAATAGTAAATGTTTCCAGCTTTACTGACAAGTGCTTTTTAAAATTATTTATTTTTTAAGTGTTGCATGGGAGGGTGGGTTATTCCTCTGCATTCTAAAAATGTTGCCCGCTACTAGTACTTATGAAAGGGGTAAATCAGGCTGTTTTGAGAAAAAGCCAATTTGCATTTGCAGTATATTTGAAAGAGGGGGAGACACCTGGGCAAAATTCTAAAGGGTGAAGTGTGTTCATTCTTATATTTATTTAGTGATGAGCATCTTGCCAATGTTCTCTCTTTCATTGCACAAGCTAACTTCCTCTGTAAAGGAAAGAAAGACCAACCCTTCGTACCATGCACAGAATGCAGTAATAAGAAACAACCTATTAAGTCAGCAAGTCAAATTAAATCATTAAAAATGAACATAGCTCTAACAGTAGCTTACTTTCCAGATAAACAGCAGGACATAGAAATCAGATGATCCAACTCTCTCCTTCCTGTTTTTAGTTGTGATTGTAAAGGGTGCTAACCAGAGAATCCATGTTACCTGTTAGAATCATCCTGAGGGACCTAGGTAGGTCAGTGACTTGGGTCCAGCAACATGATTGTTGGCAATATTCAGGCAGGCTGTGAATCATAAAAAAATCACGCACGTGTTCTTCTTTCATACTTTTCATCTGCAGATATATTGCACTAATGAGCTTTGATATCCAGGAGGGTTTTTGTTGTTGTTGTTTGTTTATTTGCTTTCATTCTTAACCAAGAGTTTAGGTGCTCTTATTATAAGGTCATTCACATTTTTGTATGCTGCCTTTTACAAAATGATCCTCTGCAGCTGCCCACTGCTCCAGGTAAAATATAATTAAACTGTAATAACCACCACTATTAAGCACTCAGTGCAAACTCTAATAAAATTAGATGACAAAAGTGATTATTTCATTAAAAAAACTCATTATTGTTGAGATTTACCATTGAGAATTCAGTAATGATTTGAACAAGAGCAACTGCCCAGGAAATCTGTATGAGAAATCATCGTAATTTTTGCCTGCTGTTTGGAACATCTTACTCCCTGAGTGAAGTCGCCTCCAACCCTCCTTATCTTCCATTAGAGCTTGAAGACCTAGTTCTGCCAGTTGTCTTGGGGCTGCAATGGAGAGGTTTCACATTGGGGGAGCTGATACATCATCCACAGATCCCACCCTCTCCCCATCTCATCATATTCCTTTCCTCACCATCTTTTTAGCTAGGTTCATTTCAGTTGAGGAGTATATCAGAATCAAGTATAGAGAACTTTTCATTTTATCCCATAACCATGGTTTATGACAGTACAGTCCCAGAGAACTGTGGTTTAGTCAGTAAGTAATGTGTAAATCAAGGGTTGTTTTTTTGTGTCTTTATCATTGTCATTTGTTTTAGGTGCAATTAAAATGATCACATGTGACAGGGAGCATATGTGCATGCAGAAGTGTGTATGTAATGTATAGGAATGGTGACTATGGTCCCTTGGCTCATCTGTCATTGATTTCTTGCTTCTGCCTTAGTGCAAGATGAAACCATTTAGACTAACTTGGGGGAAGAGGGGCAGAGGAAGAAACTGCAAATTTACACTCTGAAGAATGCACATATCTTAGTGGGTCTTGTGTCTGATTTTTGTAGCAGACTATCAGCTATCATGCCTGAGGTCTTGTTCTTGTCTGCAATTCTAAACTGATTGAGTTATGGCTGGGAGTTTTCTACCATATCTAGCTAGCATCTGAATTAAGGATTATATGTCTAAAGACTTGAAATTTATTGTCAAGCCTGAGTGTGAAGCCTGACAACTGATATGTTAACTATTAACTTAGTTGCAGAAAGCTATTAGGTGCCAGCAAAGAGATACCAAATGGTCCAAGAGAAAATCTCAACAGCAGTTGTTCCCACTCCTGTTTCCAACAATAACATAAACTCAGAAAGATCAAGAAAAAATAAGAAGAAATTCTCAAATACATTTGGAATAATGAAAAATGGAACAAATACCTCTCTTGATCTTGCAGTTAATTTTTAAGAAATTGCAAGACATATTTTGACCCAATATTGTCTGAATATTCTTTCATGCTGGCATCATCAATATGGAGAACTTCTTCATGGTAGACCCATGACTATGAGGAGACAAACTGGTTAAGGAAATTCCACAGTCCAAATTCTGGAAAGAGATTTGGTGATTTGGTCCATGAAGTATGTGTATAATTATTTGTGTTATCTGATTTTACTTGATGACTCTGCATAACAACAAGCATTGATTTGTATTAAACACTAGCTCGATACCTATGCTTTGCTACGAAACTATGTGGTCAGCAGTGGTGAGATTCAATTTTTTTTACTACTGGTTCTGTGGGTGTGGTTTGATGGGCGTGGCAGGGGAAGGATACTGTACAATCTCCAGTCGGAGATGGCATTTGCCAGTTCTCCGAAATACTCAAAATTTCCACTACCGGTTCTCCAGAACTGGTCAGAACCTGCTGAATACCCTCTGGTGGTCGGGCTTAGTTTTTGGGGAGGAAAATAATGGGAGGAAATACCGCCTCTGCCTACCAACATCCATCGCTTTTCATCTGGGTAGCATCCTGTCAGTGTGTGAGAGAGTTGAGAGCTGTTTGGAACTGAAACAGTATTTGCTATGTGAGCAAGGAAACAGCAAGGAGCCTGGCATTGCTTAGCTCAACTGTTTGGTACTAAAGCTGGTTGCTGCTGTGAAGCTAAAACTGAAACTGAAATTCCTCTCTTCTGCTTGTGTTTTGCATTTGGAACAGATTTCTCTTCAGGTGAGGAGTAGAACTTCTTAGCATCAGAGCGTGTTAATAATAATATACGAAATACTAATGCTCTGATGGTCATTTCAAAGAATCCTTTCTTAGTGAGCACCTAGAAGCCAAGAGGAACATACTTTCTAGGCTTTATGGTTCTGGAGATTTTGTGATGATGGTATTTCACTTTTATATATATAGATTATAGCATGTGAATGGAGAATAAGTGAACATTTTTAAGGTATTGAAAGCAAGGCTGAGAAAATTAGAGAGAATACACAAACTGATGGGACTGAAAATCAGAAATTAGTCTAAGACCCCAGTTCACTACAAAAGATACACAAGAGCCAATGCCTAAAGAATGGCAACAATTATTGACAGAGCAGCCTTGTTGAGTCTTGGCATATATGGAACATACACCACACAGCTTTTGCCCTGTTTCCCAGCCAGGCCAATAACATCTTTTTCCTGAATAGCTGTTGGAAAAGGTGTGAAAAAATTATAACCAAAACAGGTACTTGATGACACAGGTTTAGCAATTTGTGGAGAAAGGGATTCTGCTGGAAGTAAAAAAAGAAAGAAAAAGAGAGAGGCTGAATAATGTGTGCAAAAATAGAGATATTCTTTTGAGGAATTGAGAAATCCTTTTCAACTATAGGATTCTTGAAGTCTAGAAAAGTTTCAAAAAGAGACCACAGAGAAGATTGCACCTGCTATCCTTTTGGGACCATTCATGCAGATATTCAGCTGCCTTGGTTTATCCTTTCTTTGGAATTTTACTCAAAAGCATGGTGAGATGAATATGAAGGACTGAATGGATGAATGAATAGAGAATAAATATTCAGGACTATTTAACATCATAAGGGAATATTTTATGCCATCTATAGTTCATTTATGCTTTTGCCTATTCTGTATAAATTTAATAACAGAAGTTGCATGAAGGGACTTATACCTGGATTGCTTGATATCCATATTTATTATTTTTGCAATGTAGCCTTGCTCACTCTGCCATTGGGAAGAGTAAATTAAAATGAATCGTATTTATGCATAGTGTTAGGCTCCAAAACCAAGAATAACATATGGTGATTCTTCCAAGCTGAGTTCTTTATAGTTTTCACACCTATAGAGAGAATCTTGCCAGACTATCTGAATCTTCCATGTACTCTGAGAACTATTAAGGAGGGGTTGTCTTCACACTTTGTCTCTCACCCAAAATTGTTGAACTGAGTTGTCTCTTATTCATCTAGAATGCAGCCCTCCCCCTTGGCAATCCAGCCTATTATATTCAGATAACAGATAATCAGAGTTGGAAGATACCTTGTAGGTCATCTAGTCCAGCCCCCCGCCCAAGCGGGACACCCTACACCATTTCTGACCGATGGCAGTCCAGTCTCTTCTTGAAAGCCTCCAGGGATGGCGCTCCCACAACTTCCGAAGGCAACTTCTGTTCCATTGGTTGATTGTTCTCACTGTCAGAAAGTTTCTCCTTATTTCCAGGTTAAAACTCTCCTTGTTCAGTTTCCATCCATTATTCCTTGTCTGGCCTACAGGTGCTTTAGAAAATAGCTTGACTCCCTCCTCTCTGTGGCAGCCCCTGTGGCAGTGTTCAAATGTTGGAACACTGTTATCATGTTTCCCCTGATCCTTCTCTTCATTAGACTAGCCATGCCCAGTTCCTGAAACCATTCTTCTTAATAAGTTTTAGTCTCCACTCCCCTAATCATCCTGGATGCTCTTCTCTGTACTTTTTCTAGAGTCTCAACATCTTTTTTATCTTTTTTATGACCAAAACTAGATGAACTATTCTAGGTGTGGTCTTACTAAGGCTTTATAGAATGGTATTAGTACCTCACTTGATCTTGATTGTATCCCTCTGTTAATGCAACTTAGGATTGCATTAGCTTTCTTGGCTGCTGCTGCATACTGCTGGCTCATATTTAGCTGGTTGACCATTAAGACTCCAAAATCCCTCTCACAGTTACTGCTATTGAGCCTGGTTTCACCCAGTCTATATGTGTACTTTTGGTTTTTCTTACCTAAGTGTAGGACTTTACTTTTCTCTACACTGAATTTCATTTTGTTAGATATGGCCCAGTGTTATAGTCTGTCAAGATCCATCTGGATCTTGAGCCTATCTTCTTGGGTGTTAGCTATTCCTGCCATCTTAGTATCATCTGCAAATTTGGTAAGTTCTTCTATTCCGGCATCTAAGTCATTAATGAAGATATTGAAGAGTACTGGGCCTAAGACAGAACCTTGTGACACCCTACTACTTACTTCTCTCCATGTAGACTTAGACCCATTAAGGACTACTCGTTGAGTATGGTTTGTCAGCCAGTTGTGAATCCATCTGGTGGTGGTGCTATCTATTCCACTTTTTTCTAGCTTACCAAGAAGTAGGTTGTGGTCTACTTTGTCGAATGCCTTGCTGAAATCTAAGTATATTATGTCCACAGTATTTCATTGTGGATATAACATTCCATCACACATAGCTCAATTGTCAACTATGGGGTCCAAAGTTTCCTGAAAATAGCATACATGATCTTAAAGTACAGAAAATACTTCTTTACAAAGATTGATTTAGCCACATGTAAGAGTCATCTGTCCTTGAAGCAGTAGTTGAATTTGACTGTGACAATTGTTAGCCTAAACATTATCAAAACTTTCTGAGGTATGTCCTGGATTTCAAGTCTGTTTCAATTTGCTTTGGGGCTGAATTCATGGAATCTTTGCATGGCCATTGTTACTATCTGGAACTCAGCAGTTACCTTCCATTTTTCCTGAATTGCGTTTTGAGTCAAGGTAATTTTTTTTGTTTTCAAAACTGAAGCATGCATATTTTTTCCAGAGCTTTCGGTTCTTTAATATTGTACATGTACAAATTTGAAGAAGGACAAAATGTCATCAAATTCTTTTGAGTGATGTTGTACTAATGGACATATTATTTTGCCTTTACTGGAAAAACTGTACAAATAGAATATTGTTATAACTACTAAAAAATTCATATCAAGTTTGCTATAAATTCATCAAATTTATAAAATCTTCTGACTCCATAGCAGCTCCGGGGATTGGTAAAAGTAGTATGAGAAGAATATAATGAAAAAGAAAATAAAATGATATCCAGAAAGAGCAAGAAAACATACAATCTAGCATACATATTCCACAAAAGCCCTATTATTTATCCTAGGGAAGAAAATCCAAGTTTTTAAGAGCTGCTGAACAAGGTCAGAATAGGAGCCATTTGAAACTCAGGTGGGGGAATATGTTATTGAAATTCCAATAATATGTTCCCCCACAAAATATATTTTGGTACTTAATGGACTATATTTTCTGTTTATTAAGATTATGTACATAGGTCATTGACAAACATTATACTGAACATTTATACAGGAATACATTCACACAAATATTTTTCAATAATAAAAAAATTGCATTCTCAGAAAGTAGTGAATTGGACAATTGCTTCTTCTTTTTTTGTCATAGGTGTTTACTTTGCTTTTTTGCATGTTTTCTGACTGTCTATATGCATGGTATGGTGACAAGGAAGTAATGCTACATAAATATAAATAAAGTAGGGTAATAAAGGAAGAGTTTTTGATAAAACTGTATAAACCAGGGGTTTAAAAGCTGGCTGAGGAACTCTGGGAGTTGAAGTTCACAAGCCTTAAAGATGACAAGGTTGGAGACCCCTGGTATAAACTATTAAATGTAAAAAAAAGTTTGGTTAGCTAAATCAAAGTTAGATTAGCTAAGTCATTTGGTTCCATTCTCTCTTCCCACCCTGGCTGGTTTTTACATATTTCCAATCAAAATGTATTATCATAGGAAGTGCATTGTTGCCATCTTGGCAAAGTAATTGTGAAATATTTTCAACAGTGTGTGTATAAATCCTTTCACAACTGCATCACAGTCCTCTTTACTGCTGCATCCATTTTTTAACAAATATGAAGAAAATGCTCCAAATTCTGCTACAGTAGTTCACTTTTGGCCAAGTTGGAATTTCAGTGACAGTATTTTCTTTTTATCACAGACAATAAATCAAGAATCATATATAGCACAATATCTAGACTTATATAAAGCAGAAATAAAGTAAAATATCTCTTGGAGAACAGTGTCTTTAGAAAGATAAATAGTCTTGCAGCTGCAACACTATTGCAATAAGGAGAAAAAGTAGAATAGGTATTCTGTCAAAAAATAAAAGTTTCCCGAGCCTTCTTCTCATGAAGATTGTCCATGACAAAATCTATAACTTTATTATTTGTTTAAACATAGTTTGTTGACTAAGTCACAATTTGTTAAGTTTGCATAACACTAAACAATAGAGGGAGGGAATCATGCATTTCTCTAAGCCACAAGCAAAAAGCACTATAACTTACCATGAAGTGCAAACTCTGGCTCTAATTCATTTGATATAAGTGATAGAATTTGTGTGTGTGTGTTCTACAAGCAATAGATCCCAAGTTCAATTCAGGAGTGGGATTCTACCTGGTCAGACCAGTTCTATATAACAGGTTGTTATCATTCTGCCCAGTTCGGAGAACCAGCAAATCGCACCACTGGCTGGCACTGCCCCTCTCCCGCCCCTCCCATTCACTCCTTACCTGGCATGTGCACCATCCAACTTGCCTGTGTTAGCCTAATTATTGGTAAATTGCTATTTTTCCTTTTTTTCCCCTGACCATCAGCTGTTCCAACTATCAGCTGTGCCAGGAGATTTAGATTAGCTAGAAAGCAGAAAATCATTGGATTTCTTGTTTCCTAGCTAATCTAAAAGCAAAGCTGAACCTTCTTAGGACTGAAGCTTCTATTTTTCAGTGCAGACTCAGGTAGCAGATTGCAGAATGGTAGATCTCTGAGTGAATCTGTGATTCTGTGTGCAACTCAATCTGCCTGCCTGCTTTGCCTGATTTTGGGTAAAAGTTGCTCTTTTTTAAATAAAAAAATCAATATTTACATAAATATTTATTATATTTACAAGCCACGCCCACCCAGTCACATGACCACCAAACCACAAGCACAAATTAGGCCACACTCACAGAACCGGTTGTTAACAAATTTGAATCCCACCCCGGTTCAATTCCCATCAACTCTAGTGCAGAGCTGTGGGGTTTATACATTCTGCTAGGCTCCATTATTATTTGGTTGGTTCTTTTGGTGAACTTTGTCAATTGTACATTAGCAGAATGTGTGAATCAGGTTGGTAAGTACTTGAGAACTACCTGCCTAAGCACCTAGAAAACCACCACTAAACACTACTGGAATATTTGAAAAAAAATGATGGATACACGCTTCCCATTATACAGATTGGACATATGTTTGTAAGTGTGCATACTGCATTCCAGTCTGTCTGTCTGCCTACTTATCTCAGCCTCCATCCTCTTTAATTGTAATTCATAGAGTTGTGTTTTAATCTGGAAAAGATATTTAAGTACCTGGTATAATTTTAAGGAAGCATTGAACTAGTCTGCTACTATCCAAGTCCTTTTGGCAGCCAAGTTACCTAAGAAACTGTTCCTGCCATATATAGTTTGAGGCCAAATAGCTGAGCATGAAGTTCCAGTAGGAAATTTTAAGTGTCCTAGTTCAATCTTGACAATATTCTTCTTTTTTAGCGCTTCCAGACAATGCAATTTGTGGATCACTTGTCCAAGCCCATATCAAAAGCAAATAACACATGTAACAAAATTAATTCCAGATCCTAGAATATATATGAAGAAAACTAATTATACATAGGGTATCTTTTCCAAAGTTTGTACTAGATTGTCATCACTTGCTGTGGTAGTTCTTATTTTTACACTAAGCCATTATGCAGTTAGTTTTATTTGAGCATATTGGTCAAGCCTGGACAATTGTGGTTTGTTCTGTAAACTATAATTAAATGCTACTGCTTCCATGGTGAAAGGATCAACCAGTGACATCACTGTTTCCCACAGATGCACAGTTGGGGGCTCCTTTCATGTTCCTTTTAAGTTGCCCACCGAAGTGGTACCCATCTATTTACTCACAGTCATCTGTTTTCAAACTTCTGGTTAGCTGGAGAAAGTGACGGGAGCTCACCCTGTCATCCCAGCCTACCAATCCTCAGCCCAGGGTCCTAACCCCAAGTGAGCCACTCCACTCCACTATAATTAAATAATATAAAAACACAATTACATTCCCAGTGAAAAGGCTTCTTGGTTGATTGCATAAACAAAAATGAATTTCTGAATTGTCTAGTTTAATAGAAAGCAAGCTGAAAAATAGCAATTTAAGAACAAATCCAAAATGGAAATTCTTACTGCTCTGCCTTTAATAAGCTGAATTTAAAACATTAACGCTGAAGTCTTACTGGTTGCCCTGAAAGTCATCTTTAGTGAATTTTGTTCCATTTTCATCAAAGTAAGTATGTACTAGAATGGATAGCTTATGTTAATTCCTTCTGGTTTTAATTTTTCCTTTGTTTGCTGTTTCTGAACTTTCCTTTGTTTGCTGTTTCTGAACCTTTGACCTCTTCAGATTTAATAGTGGTTATTTGAATTCTCTCCCAATTGAACTAATTATGTCTTTGAAAAGTAAAAAGGTATGCCTTAAAAAAGTAGGAGGATAATATCCTGTTTTTCTGTTGCATGGTGAATCTGCTCTGAAAATATGTACTATGTTTGGTAGGAAAGCGCAAAGCATGGCACTACAGGCAGGAAAATTACATAATCCGGGAGGAATTGTTTTACTGTGAAATACAGTGATTTGATACAGTAAAATGGAAGACTGTGTTGCCATTACAGGTAGTCCTCAATTTATGACCACTTAATGATGACCTTTGAAAAGGTGCTCTATGGCTTGTAAATCACTTCTGACTATTGCAAAATGGAATGTGTACACACACACACACACACACACACACACACAATCCTTGGATAGACAGCTCATTCAGACAGCTTCCAGAGATGAGATGGAGTTCTCTTAAGAGCAACTTGCAACCTTCCCTGCTGGCTTTCCCACTGCCCCCTGGCCATGGTGGAGAGCTGGGCCGGACCTTCTAGGCTAGGCAGGTTTCCATATGCCAGTAGGCTCTGTGGCCTATACCAGGCCACCTGGAGCCTCCTTCACCCCTACACCAGGTACCCCCAAACTATGCTTAATGACCCATGAAATTTCTTAACCATTACAAACAGGAGTGCTGGAATTGCAGTCATTAGGCAAAGCAGTCACACGAATGTCCTACTTAATGATTATTTCACTCAATGACTAAGATTCTGATCCCAATTTTTGTCATAAGATGGCTACTTATTTTTATTTAATTTATTAATTGAAAAGAAAATTTCATCCTCCCAAATGAATGTTTCTTACAGAATGGACATTTGTGCATTTTAAAGGAAGGAATTGGTGAGTTTAGCTAATTATTGAAAATGCACTGCTTAAAATACAACCTTGTGTCATTATCTCTGCTGTTATATAATTTCCATTTTGTTGCAGATGATTTACTGGTTTTTATGGAAGCTATTTTCTTTTGAATTATATTGTAGCAGTTGGAAAATAATAGGAAGTCAGGGGAAATGGGAATTGAATGCAAAACAGTTACAAAAAATTGATACTGTAAAGCTGGAAGAACACCCAATTTTTCATAAATTTTACATAAATTATAAAATATATCTGTATGTATCAGACAGTGATCCAAATAATTCACATTTTGTTCTAAATTTGAACAAAATATTCAATGGCCAGATGTCTCATCTGGAGGATTACTACGTACAAAATTTGGACTACATATAATTTACTTTATATGACTTTGGATGGCACGTTTGATTAAAATACCCAAAGCCAAATATATCAAAATAATTTAAAGAATGCCATTAAAATACAATTGAACAGTTTTCAGAAAGCTATAAACAAAACAAAACCTACAGGAGAGTATGTTCCAAAACTTACAGATACTGTAACCATTTTGCAAGCTGTATACTTCCAGTGGATCCCCTGGTTTGATGACATAATTAGAATTTCCGGAAGGTCAGTAGGGTCAGGGCAATCTCACCTTTGGGGCAATCTCACCTTTGGAGGGAAATGATCTTCCAAATGGTGGGTGCCACAGCAAAAAAGGCCCTTCTCCTGGATGAAATTCCTTGCCCATATGTCTCACTTCCTCCTTTTCCCTTATTGTTAACTGATCCAAATGATAATAAACCAATTGTTTCTGATTTCTTTTCCTAGATGTGGTCTTCTACACTTTACCTTTTTGTTTCCATATAGTACAAAGACAACACTTTTCAGAAGCTGTTGGGATGATTTTAGGTTTATTATTTTAATCTGTATTTCAACAAAATTAATTCAACTTCCATTTTTCTGTTTCAGTTTCTATTTTTTCATGATTTCTTATTTTGCTTCTGTGATTTTTTGTCAGCCCTGAAGCTGTCTTGACTGAAGCCATTTTGTCTGCTTCAGTGTTGCCACACTGGAGCTGAGGGTCAGGAAGGGGGGATTTTCTATAGAGGGATTTTTGTAGACAAAACAAAATATTTTCTCTTGGGAACCAAGGACATTCTCACACCTGGTTGGAAAATGGTGGAGTGATGCCACCATGTATGTGACTGATTGTTTTGAGAAAGTAGAAAATCTTTTACCTTTAATAAGGTGAAAAATGTGGGAGTTTCAGAATCGGTTTTCACCAGATGAGTGTCAATATATTTCCAATAAAAGTAATCTTTGAAGAATTCAGTTGCCTCAGAGTCTTGCTTGCAATGGATTTGTTACTTGGAACACTGACATATTTTATCTTTATAATAAAAAAGTAATGTCTATTTGTTGCTGAATTAAAACTTCTACAAAGTTCAGAGTCACTTTGAACTTAAAGATGTTAATAAATAATAAAAACCATAACAATATCTGCCCAGAGTTGCCTTATCAGGGAGATGGGTAGCATATAAATTTAATAATAATAATAATAAAATAAATAAAAATAACACCAAGGAATGCTATATCTGTCAGTTCAAGCATCACAGGTTTCTAACTCTGTTTCCTTCCTACTTCATTTTCCATGGTAAATGGTAAAGAGTATGAATGAACAAATGGAATAAATATTAGGTACCTTGCATATCTAGGAAAGGAAGAAAAAAGGAAGAATGTAAGTGAACTGAACAAAGGTGGTCATGGATTGGGGCTGAAGAGTAGAAGCAAAGAAGTGATGAGATAAGCTTAATTCTGAATGACAGCAAAAAAATATGTCTGAAAATATGAAGAGGTGTGTCTCGGTAGTTGTGAATGTATATGGAAATGCAAATACGTAAGTTGTTATAGTTGCATGTTGTACTCCAGGTGATAATGGAAGAACCAGATGTTGGGGGGAGGAGTATATGCAACATTCTGAGCGAGGACAAAGTGTTTTTAAAAAGAACTACATGACTTGGTCTGGATAGTAGTTCAGAGTCACAAGAGAGAAGAGGTCAGAGACAACTCAGCTTGGAATCTTTGGTATTTAGGAAGAGAGTCAAGCCATACCCTTCCTAAGCTTTCTGAGCGGGTACATGTAATAGTTATGCAGACTTTTTGCTTTACTTTAGCAAGATTCCTCTCCATAGGCAAACATAAAATAAAGAAACAACTCTGGAGGAGCTCCTCATGACATTCTTGGTTCCTTGTGCCTGTCACTTGAATGGATGGGTGGCAGAGGTAGCATTCAGCAGGTTCTGACCAGTTCTGGAGAACCGGTAGTGGAAATTTTGAGTACCGGCAAATACCACCTCTGACTGGCCCCGCCCCCATTTATTCTCTGCCTCCTGAGTCCTAGCTGATCAGCTGGGTCTTCTTTTGTTGCCCTAAACAAAAGGACGGAGCTGGAAAGGAGCTGGGGTGGGGTGGGAATGGAAATTTTACAGTATCCTTCCCCTGTCATCCCCACCAAGCCATGCCCATAGAACCAGTAGTATAGATTTTTGAATTCCACCCCTGATGGGTGGGGATGAGAAAGAGTACAGAGGAACTACTATATCATTTGGAGATTCAAGAATAAGTAAATGTGGTGATTAGTGAGTATCCCTCAGAAATTTTGTTTGTTTGTTTAAAGTTCATGGTTTAGCACAAATATATTCATCTTATACATGACAAGGGAATCCCTTTGATTTGATTATGATTACAAAGTTAAAAAATGAGTGAAGGATCAATGGGTAATGAGAGGTAATGTAGACCATTGTTGGATAGTGTCAACAGTGGATCTTGGAAATAGAAGTGAGAAGGAAATTAAATAAATTGAGGGAAAGGAACTAAAATAAAAGAACAATAACTACAGGGAGAGAAAGAATATTCCTCTACGGAAAGAGAATTAAGAAACTGATTAATCTCTCAGAGGGCAAATGGAAAGTAGAAATAAGAAAACACAATGGGGAAATTTCCCAATTTCAGTTTTAGGCAGTCTCTTGGAAGCATTTATACCCAGACCTCTCAGCACTTCAGCACCCTTTTCTGAGATAGGCATTCATCTGACTCACCTTCAACTTTCTCACAATCTTCTTTAGCATCATATGGATATCATCACCCATATATCTCTGGAAAAGACCATCATGTGCAGTCAGTCCAGAGTGTGACATATGATCTGGGCCAGGCTTTCTTATTTGATTCAAGATGAAATGGGCTCTGGTTTACGTTTCTTCTCTTAGATTGCTCTGCTACACTAACTTTCAGGATGGTTTTGAAAGAAAGCCCTTGAAAATGTGTTGTATGTTGATCAAGCTGGGGCAAGGAGAATGTTGTCAAAAGCCTTGAGTTGACAGTTGTTATTTTTGGCTGAACTAACCTTTCTTGTTGTGGTTTTCAGCCGATGATGCCTGTGGTGGGACACTTCGGGGGCAAAGTGGAATAATTTCAACCCCCCATTATCCTTTGGAGTACAACAACAATGCTGACTGCACATGGACGATACTAGCAGAGCCTGGAGACACCATAGCTCTGGTTTTCTTGGATTTCCAATTGGAGGATGAATATGACTTTTTAGAGGTCACTGGAACGGAGGGATCCTCTTTATGGTAAGCAACTGCTTTGATTTTTTTTTAGATCAGTATGGATTATTTGTACCCTTTGGTACCATATCTTGCAAGTGTTGGTTTGCAAGTGATCAGAATTGCCTAAATAAAGAACAATAGGAATACTAATGCCTTTAAAATGTTTCATTAACATGCAATGAAAATGTCACTCTTCATCCCAGAATCAGGATTTTTTCTTTATCATGTCTGTCTGTCTGTCTGTCTGTCTGTCTGTCTGTCTCCATCCATCCATCCATCCATCCATCCATCCATCCATCCATCTTCTACAGTGAAGGTATTGATTTTTTTTAACTTATGTAAAAAATAAAATAAATCGTTATGTCATGTATATGAAAGTCTGTAACTTTAGGGGTTGGCATAATACATTTGACTATCATAAAATTAATTTCTATTTTTTTTATGAGAGCTGTAGTGAAGCTGGAGGGATTTCCACCGCCATTGAGCAAATCAATTGTCTTGACTATTGCACAATTGCCCAGAGGTGGCATATAAATTTAATATGCTATTGTTACTGTTGTGATTGTAGCCTTTTGCCTCCATTTTGTTTTAATGGTGTTAGTTGAATAGTATCAGTTCTGCCTTCATGTTAAAGAGAACCCATTGGTGGTCTTATTCTTCTATTTCAAAATGAGATGTATCAACAATGGAAACTTTTTTAGCTTGGTAGTTCATCTTGATTTGATATTGTTGGGAGAATTGTGTTTATCAGAACAAAGTAATGTAAATGAACTTTTGAAGAAGAACTCACACTAGACAATTCTAATCCCTTTTCAGGGAAGTAAGATAAAAACAAAAGAACAGAAGTGTCTGTAGTGAATTTATCTTGGTTCCATAGTAGGTTCTAGTTTTCTTCACTCCATTTTGGTTTTTGTTGGTTGGTTGACTATTTTTGAATGCTTATTTAAGGCAGAGATGTATTTAAAAGAACCTGTCAACAGGCAAATAATTACTGAAGTTATACAATTACTAATCTTATTTTGAATGTTAAAAGTTTCCAAGCAGAGCACAAGATGTAAGAGTTATACATTTTTGAGCTTGATGTCAGAATCTTCATTATATTATTATTTTTACATGTTAAAAAGAGAAAGAAAGAAAGGAAGAAAAACACCCCTAATTAATAAAGCTAAATATTTGGTTTCTGATTTTCCCCTTCTTCCTACTCCAACCAATTTTCAGATTCCATCTGTGTAAACATTAGAAGCCATCCTCTTTGTATTTTACCTTGTTGCATAGTATAGTTGGTTGCTTAATATCCAACTGTTAATTCCAGTTTGTTATATAAACCATAATTGTCTGGTATCATGTTAATCCTAACCCAACTCATAATTAAGTAAAATCCCTCACCACTCAAATCATATGGTGGTTTAATGTAATGTGTGAATTTAGACAAAAACAAGTAAAATGGGCAGTGAGAATAATTATGAGATCCTTTTAATTAATTATTTGGCCAGACCTTTCCCTCATGGTGGACTCTTCTATTTAGACTCCTGCCATTGTAGGAACTTCTACTGAAGATGGAATCCAAGTTCACCAAAAGAAAGTTATCTATGCAGGTGGTGTGGTTAGACAATCTTTTTTGCATTCTCCCTTTCTCTTTCTCTCTTTGTTTGCTGTGTTAGAACTCATTGTTGCTAAGAAATACTCAGAATCAAAAAGGCATAGCCATTCATGCAAGAATCTTAAAATGACCTAGGCTCCATCTGCTTAGTATAGCATAAATCAATCTTTCTCTAATTACACTTTCATTGCTTTTCTGTGACAAAACATTCTCAGCAGCGAAAAACCATATTTCACATTTGGAATATAGGTGCCCTCAGATTGCCCACCCTCCAAAGGTGGAATGAAACTAATAATGCTGCTTAAATTGTAATTCTTGGTTGGTTTTTTTCTACTCTCTTGGCAATGTGTTAGTTCCACCTTGAAAATATTATCTATGTTTTTCTTTCTGTGCTCAGTAGAATTTTAATGTATAGGATACTTTTGAAATTTCTTTCGAAAGACAGTTTCAATGAAATTCTAATGGATGGCACGTAGGGAATTTACATTTTCCTAGTTACCAGCTCGCCAAGCAGTATGAATGAATTATCTCTTTTATATAGTATAAACATCACTCCAACACTTATAGCCTATCTGGATTCCCACAATTCATTAAAACCAAGGAAAGATGTTACAGGCTTTCATGGAAACACATCAGTCTCCACAGTCACAGAAAAATATATAACAATGAAATAATCTGAATATTATCTCCCAAAGGAAGCATGGTGAGAATCAACTAGAAAATCAGGAGCCTCAGTTTCAGGAGAAGATGATTTCCACTATGCTTACTGTTAGATTTGCATGAAGAGTCAGACGCGGAGTGCTTCAGTGAAGAGTTTATTAGTGACTACAGCTCATAACTGACCCGATTTGGCTGGTCTGCGCTGCTACTTATAGCCAGCAGCCGCAGTTGCCAGCCAATCAGAGTGCAGGGTTTTCCCGCACTTTTTAAACCAATCATTTCTGACATTTTACAAGAACAGTTCAAACTTAACCAATGACATTCGAACCTGCATACATAACACTTACTTTCTGAAAAGTTGCAGGACAGATTTTCACCCAATTTAGTTTATATGTTTGCTTTCAGTGTTGTTTGATGGTGTTCAGCATAGAATGCTTTAAAGATTGTGAAAGTGATTTTGTCAAAAGCAACCAGATAAAGCTAAACTAGATGCTTCTAAAACTAAAGACAGAACATTCAGATGTTTCTCAGAATGTTTGCATTTTCTACAAGAACTCATCAGTTCAGACATAACTGAACTAATAGAACAAGAACTGATTTGTAGTTTTATGGATGCAGAAATCATAGATAGCTATTTTGAGAAGAAACGGACTTTAGAAAAGTTGAAATTAAGGATTTTTCTAATTTGCACATTTGGACCTAAAGTTGTCAAATGGACTTAATATGCACAACACACTAAGGAATCAAAAATTTGGAATGAAGTTTGGAATGAAGCAATTTCTTCATGATTTCAGTTTATGGATTTGTATGTGACCTGACCAAATAACGTTATATGAACATGTTCAGGATGCCCATCTACTTTAAATCCTGTCCTAGTCATCTTCTTATGCCCATGCCTGAATATAATTTACATTGGATCTGCTAGAATGTGAAGTGACTATGCTCACACATGCAGACAGCTGCAGACAGTTTTCAAAGCATCAACAGGAGACTTGTAAGGAACTCAGCTACTATAATGCTTTGGGAAGAGGTGCTTCATTCATGCAAACATGCTTTGTGCAGCATCTCTTTAGAAGGCTTTGTGCATACCTGCTATATTCTGTTGTTACACAGAAGTCATTCTGAATTTCCAAAACCTTTATAGGCCTTCCATATCAGCAGGAGCCAGGATTGTTCAAAGACCTAGAAAACCTCTGTATTCAAGAACTCCAACCTACTCTGCCCCAGGCTCACTTCAAAGGGTTGGAAATTCTGAGAGCTGCAGCTACAGTGCATCTGAAATGTATCAGGTTAAGGAAGTCTGATCTAGCATGAAAGCACACAGATCCTTGGATTTTCAGTTTTAAGCATGACAGATGTTGATATGGACATAAAGCTCACAGCGGTAGTTAAAATGTAGCTGTACAAATAATATATTTGTATTGACAGCAGGAAGAACAGGAAACACTCTTTTCCAATCAAGTTTTGTTCCCCCATTATGTCACCTGTTAGTGACTTTCACCCACTGGAAGTTAACCAACTATTAACAGGGTGAGGAAAAGCTATTTTTATGCTTGACGCCATCTCAGGAAGAAGGGAGGATGTCAGCATTGATCAAAGCAGAGATGTTGCTACTAAGTGTTAAATCAAAACATGATACATTTATTATGGTTTTGTTGCCATCAGAATGAAAGACATGTTTATGTAGATAATGCTATACTTGCTTGGCAACATGTTAGGGGGAAAACGCAGTTATTGCAATCCTATTAACTCTATTAAACTGGAAAGCTGACATCCCAGATTTGAGACCCTGTGCAGTGGGCAATGAGGTACTGTGCAATGGGATAAGCACTGTGCAGGAATGGGTAAGCTCCCATTCCTGCCCCAGCTGCTGCCCACCCAGCAGTTCAAAAGCATGCAAATGCAAGTAGACTAATAAGTACCACTTCAATGGGAAGATAACAGCATTCCATGCATCCTGGCATATAGCCATGCATGCCACATGACCATGGAAAATGTTTTCAGACAACACTGGCTCCCTTGTTCAAGAAACAGAAATAAACACTGCACCTTAGAGTCAAAACTTAACTGGACAGGGAAACCTTTACCTTTGTTAAATTGCAACATCTGCCATTGAACATGACCCAAATTGGATAATGTTTCCAAGGCTCATGCAAAAGTCAAGTTATTATTATTATTATTTTCATTAAGATACAGATTTTATTAGCATACACTCATTTTAAGGTGCAGTGACTTTCATGTGAGTTGGCTCAGTTCGCAAGCAATGGGAGATTTGAGCTTCACATTTTTCAGGCTTCACTTGCTTTGATGAAGTGTAAGCTGTAGCTGTCAAGGGAAGTGGGTTTCTCCAGTCTGCTCTGTTGATCTTCTTCAAGGGCATACCCTGAACAAAAGCTACCAGTATGTACTTTTCTTTTTCTTTGGTGAATTTCTTACTACATTTTAAGACTGTAGTTTCCCAAAGTAGGTTAAATTATAATCTCCTCCTCTTCTGTTTAGTATTGATGTGACAAATTTTCTAAGAGATAAATTACTTTTCAATAAATACACAAATATATGCTTTTGACTTGAAACCACTCTTTGACACAATTTCCAGGGATGCACTATGAGTAAATCTTTCCCAGTTATTAGATATTTCTACTTATTGTATTCAAAGGCTGTATGAAAACATACACATTCAAATCAGTTGGGTTCACATAGTGAAGTTCTAATTTTCAAAGGGGTTGAGTGCTTGCCCCCCTCCAGTTATATCTTGACTTAAATTTGACCACTCTTCCTTTCTGTGTCTTGTCTTCTACTTTCTCCATCTGGTTAACAAGCATGTATCAATACTTTCAAGTACTGCTGATACAAATAGTTTTTTCTAATGTCCAAGACATTTAAAGTCAGCCTTAAGGATGACAGATTAATTATCACAAAATGAAAACAACAGCGATTTCTGAGAGGAAAAAAAAAAACCACAGGTAACCAATCAGTCAACACTAAATTAAATGAATTAAAACCTGCAAATATCTGGGAGACATTTTTGCTATCAGAGGCTCCTGGAGGGACATCAAAATATATTACTGATTCTGTTCAGAGGAGTATATTGGCCATTCCTTTATGGCTCCAGCTTAAAAGCTATTTCAGGTATGAGTTATGGCTCAACTACTGTGTGCATTTATATACACACAGAGGCACACACAATAATGTTAAACTATAAGAAAGGCCATTATTTATATTTCTAAGAATATTTTAGCTGGACATGAATACAGCTTCACGAATGAAAACAGGATCATATAAAAACAAGACAAAGCCCTAGATCTGGATTTTTTTTTAAAAAAGATTGTGGCTCAAGTTATTATTATAGATTTTTTCCTATATTATTCCTCTCTGGGCCTGAGGAACCCAGAGCAGGATGGAGCCCATTAAATGGCTAGTGTGAATGTGTGTTGCCATCAGGTTATTGTTTTATTATTTTTCTTTTTATTGTTATTTCTTTTATATGGTGTTTTTATCTTCTTGTAAGCTGCCTTGAGTCGCCATGTGAGAATAAGTGGCAATATATTTTTTTCAATAAATAAAAGCCATTGGTTTTAGCAACCGTTGATTTTAGCAACCATATTATTTTAAGCTGACAATTAACAAGTACAGCTTATTGGGCATATATTTTGTTACATAACTTGAGGTGTATCTGAAATTGCTCAAGCTACTGCATTGTGGACCAGCTGTAGCTTCTCAATAGTTTTTAAGAGCATCCCCTATGCCAAGGACATTGTAACACTCCACAAATGAAATAACATTAATGCATATTAAGCATTAGCATTAGCCATTATAGTGAATGATTCTTTGCTTTAGTCCAAGATAGACTAACATTGATGAAACCATATGAAACCATATGAAACTGCATGAACCATATGAAACCATATGAAACTGCATGAAGACTCTCTTGGCCATAAATATCACCTGTTCATTGAGCAGGAGTTATGAATCCAGGAAGACCCTCAAATTTTGTGTCAGCTTCAGACAGAACAGTGCCACCCCATTTAATAATGGACAATCCTAGCACCAGAAAAATCATGCACTTCTACCCACTTGGTCTTGTCAGACTGATCTTCAGCCTATTGCTCTCCACCAGATCTGTACATATCTTCATCAGCATCATTTGGTTGATCAGGGGTTAAGATATACAGCTGAGCATCACAGTGTACTGAGAGAACACTGTTGATGCCATGTCCACATGTAACCTCTCCCAATGGTTTAATGTAGATGTTAAAAAAGAGTTTTGAACTATGGGACACTTTGCAAAACAGAAGCTTTGGGCTCTGCCCATTTATCAACATTGTCATGGACAAAAGAGAGAAACCATCATGATGTTAGACTTCCCATTTAAAAACTCAGTAGCCAATTAAAGAAAAATGACATTATTTATGGTATCAAAAGCCAGTGACAGATCAAGAAGAACCAGGATGATCATACCTCCATTTAAACCTCACCAGAAGTCATCAACAAGTGTAATCATTGCAATGTCCCTAAAATTCTGCAGCTAGAAACCTGACTGAAATGGATTTAGATAATCCAATAACTCCAATGTTCTCTGGAACTGTAGTTCACCTACCTTCTTCATAACCTTGCCCCAAAAGGAAAGGCTGCAGGCTGGATGAAAATTATCAGAATCACTAGATCCAGCAATGGTTTAAAGCAGATTCAAGCAACTTTATCTGCAGGATATCTATAGTATAGACATTGTATACTCTCCAAATTCCAAATTGTCCATTAGTGCAAAGATGTTGGAAGTTCCTGTTCTATGACAAAGAACAGAAGACATCTTCTTTATGTAAAAATATACTTCTGGACTCATTTTTTAAAAGCGAAACAAGACTTTAATATACCGAAGTTATTTATAAACAAAAAATAATGTGCAAGAAAAAAAAATCAGAAGTATAAGTAGAAATGTTTCACCTTCAAAGTACACCTGCCTTTTAGTCTATATTTTACCAGAAGTTCAGAAATCAGTTAGGACCAAGAATAAAACATTATGATGTCATTGTAATTTTCATTATTCAAAGTTGATCTGATAAAAGTGTAGAATTTCTGCAAGGCAGCTGCCATTTTGTAATTTATTGAAAATATTTCTACTGTTCTTAGTACAGGCCTCATTAGCTGTGAAAAATACACTGCTGTGACATTTGAATAAGAATGAAGATTAGGACTACCCAGGCACAACCAGAGAAATTAAAATTTTGTCTATTAAAGCTTCTGTGAAATATCTAACTATTTAACATTGGCAAGATCCGCTTAACTGTGGAGTGCTTGATGCTCTTTGAGCTTGGTTGTTTGCTTGCATGTATTTCATTACCTGAATAGGTAATGTCATAAAAGTTAGTGTGTGTATGGCGTTTGCTTCCTGTTTAGCTACCAATTTTACTGGAGATGTAGTTTTTTCCTTGGTAGTTCCTTGATTAGGATATTGTTTTCTGCTTGTTTGCTTGTTTGGTATTAATCCTGACTAATCAGGATATTGGCTGCTGGAAAATTATGCTGGTCTTTTTGTTTCTTCTCTTAGCTTTTGATTTTGACTAGTCTGTAAGTATGATTTATCTCCATGTATCTATTGATGGCTGGTGGCTGGTGGCAAGCTTTCAGGAATTCTTTAGAGTTCTGGGCTTTAGTTTGGTCTGGAATTCTCAGTGGGAACAATGGTTAAGTTTCTCCATGCGTTATAGGATTAAGCACTAACTTAAGCAATAAAGATTCTTACTATTAAACTATCTTGCTACCTGTGAAATACCTTCACATTTGCCTCATCCCCTTCTCCCTCTTAACCCTCACTTGACTTCATCATACCTGGTAAATCTGACAACACTGCCTCCTTCTGATAATAAAAGAAATGTGGTGGGAATAATAAATAATCCTTATACTGACTAAAGAATTTGCATGGCATAAATAAGAATTCTAAGAAATGTGTTTTAATCATTAACTGTGCCATATTTCTGCACACTACAGAAAATGTTTCAGTCCTTTTCATGGACTGTTGGTGGCTGTCACTGCATGTTCTCAACAGAAATTATATTGCTCTTGTCTCTGATGGAGATAAAAATATTGTGAATATTTTATTTACCTCTCTTTAAAAGCCAAATCATGTTAGCACTTCATGACTTAATGCTTATATCTTAACAATGCATAGGACTATCATGATGCTTTTTCTATATTGGTTGTCTAGGAAAATGTGTTCTAGATATACTGCTGTTAATAACATAAATAAATATAGAACAATTAAGACAATTGAGTGCTACTTAATGGCACAAATAAACACTAGCACATGAAAGGGAGTAGAACATACATTTTGCTTAATTTTTTTGGAGAACGAATGCCTTGAATCTTTGATGATCAACCAAGTTGCAAAAACGGAAATACTATTAGTATTCATGTAACATGGGGAAGGAGAAAATCCACCTGAAGGGGCACGCTGAGGAAATTGCAGATTTTCTGGAAGACAAAATCGCTCAATTTCGTTCCCAGTTAGATGCTGGCAAGGTTGCTGGTCTGGTGGAAGCCCCTGAGGCAGGTTCTTGCCCTGTTATCTGGAAACAGTTTGACCCTGTTGCTCCAGAGGAAGAGGACAGGATCCTATGGAGTATATACACAAGCACCTGTGTTTTAGACCCATGTTCCTTCTGGCTTGTGAAAGCTTCCCAGAAGGTGACAAGCGAGTGGACTCTGGTGGTGATGAATGCTTCCCTACAGGAGGGGTAGTGCCCCAGCACTTTAAGGAGGCTGTGGTCTGTCTCTTCTTAAGAAGTCATCACTGGACTCCACCTGGTTGGATAATTTCCGACTTGTCTCCAATCTTCCCTTTTTGGGGAAGGTTGTTGAGAAGATGGTTGCACAGCAGCTCCAGAGGTTTCTGGATGAAACAGATTATCTCGACCCCTACCAGTCAGGATTCAGGCCTGGATTTGGGATAGAAACGGCATTGGTTGCACTTTTGGATGATCTCGGGAGGGAGCGGGATGCGGGTAGTGCATCCGTCCTTGCTCTACTTGACTTCTCGGTGGCTTTCAGTGCCATTAACCATGGTATTCTCCTGGAGCGGCTTTGGGGGATGGGAGTGGGAGGCCTTGTGCTATCTTGGTTCACTTCCTTCCTCAGCGGCCACTTGCAGTCAGTGTTGATAGGAGGGGAGAGATCCAGCCCTTGCCCACTGCTTTGCAGGGTGCCATAGGGCTCGGTACTCTCTCCACTCCTGTTCAACATTTATATGAAACCTCTGGGTGAGATCATCCATTACCAGGGATTGATTTATCACCAATATGCTGATGATGCTCAGCCATATAACTCGGCCCATGGTGAGTTAAGTGATGCCGTGTCCTCCCTCTCACAGTGCCTGGAGGCTGTTAGGGGCTGGATGGGGAGCAACAGGTTGAAACTAAACCATGGCAAGATCAAGTGGCTCTGGATTTGGGGTTTGTTGGCTCATGGAAAATTTCCACCTTTGGTCTTGGATGGGGTGCATAAACAGACCCTGTGCATAATCTGGGGGTTCTCCTGGACTCATAATTCCTGCTCAAAGAACAGGTGGCAGTCAAGGCCAGGAGGGCCTTTGTGCAACTGCGGGTTATGTACCAGTTACACCCTTTCCTAGACCAACAATCCCTATTCACAGGCACTCATGCACTAGTCACTTTATGGCTTGACTATTGCAATGCGCTCTACATGGGACTGCCCTTGAAGAACATCCAGAAGCTCCAGTTGGTGCAAAATGCAGTGCCCTGCATGATTTTGTGGAGATCCTTGTGTGCACATGTTTCACCTCTTCTGTGGGAGCTGCGTTGGCCGATTTGTTTCCAGGTGTAGTTCAGGGTGCTGGTTGTCACTTTCAAAGCCCTTCATGGCTTGGGATCAGATTACCTGATGGACCGTTCTTGCCAGTCATATCTACCTGACCCATCAGAGTGGGGAGGCAGGGAATGCTGCTGGTCCCATCCCCGAGGGAGATACACCTGGTGGGACCCAGAAGAAGGACCTTCTTCATGGTGGCTCCCTCTCTCTGGAATATCATTCCCCCAGAAATTAGAATGCCCCCCCTCTAATACTCTTCTGGAAGACCTGGTTCAAACAGCAGGCCTGGAGAACCCAGAGCGGGATGGACTCATTAAATTTCTCATGTGATTGGCTGTCACCGGGGTGGGGGAGGGGTGATTTTATTATATTAATTTATTTGATACTTTGTATAGTTTTATTGTTTTAAATGAGATTTATATTCTGTAAACTGCCTTGAGTCACCATGGGCGAATAGGCAGCAATATAAATTAAATAAATTCTGGTTTATGTTAAGCACTGTGTGACTAGACCCTGTGTTATGGTGAATCACATCTTTGTAATCTGAAAAAAGCCCTTTGTCTTCAGTTTGCATTAGGACACTTTTATCATAGTCAAGATCTTTTCTTATAAAGAGTGGATTTATGCCTATTCCACTGAACTTATTATGATGAAGCTGATGTTATAAGCATTTGCTGCTTATAACATGCACAACCCTACTTTAAAAAATGGTCTTCCTGTCCTAAATATTTCACAGTCCTTTGATTGGTGTATGTGATAATTCAGTGCCTTGACTGGCTTTGCATATTATGATAACCCATGGATTGCTTGGTCATGGTTAGATATACCATGTATGGTTAGAATTGACATAGGGCTAAGATAAGAGGATGATTTACAATCATTGGTCAAATGTAAGTATATCCTTTAAATGGGTTAGTATAACATGTGAATGTCCTCAAAAATTTTGAAGAGCAGGGTTAATGTTGAACCAATGTCATGGCCAATGCTCCTGGTCTCTTTAAGTGACCTTGTTTGAATCAGCTATGAGAACCTTTGTTGAATTGTTTATAATCTGAGATCTAGGGAATCTCTTTCACCTACATCCCATTCCCAGAAATTGTCATAATATGACATAATATGCAGTATATTCTAATTCCTGCATTTAAATATCAAATATAATTGTATTACTTTGAAGAAGGAGATTCACATTCTATACACATTCTGTATCTTTAAATAAAAGAACACAAATGCTAAAGCTGGTGTCTATTTCTCTGAAATAGTCTATTTCTTCTCCCACAGCCATGGCTGTACTATTTTTAAAATGTGTTCTTTTCCAGAAAAGAATTATGATCTGGCAGAGACCTCAAAGAACATTAATCCCCGACCATTGTCAGGTCTTTTCTGTACATCTGTGTACATTTTATTGAAAATAAGAACGGGTTAAAAGCAAAGGAAAAGCAGAGTAGTTTGCATACCAACCCCTTCTTCCCCTTCAGAGCAAAAACAAAAACAAAGTTTGAAGCTTGGCAGGATATTTGACAGCTGCCCTTCAAATAACATTCCTTCTTTTGAGTTAAATCCAATTCCTGCTAGTATTTATGCAGGTGGCAATATGAAGGCAAAGTAGGCATCTTAACAGAATAACGGAGCTGGAAGGGACCTTGGAAGTCTTCTACTCCAACCCCCTGCTCAGGCAGCAAACTCTATACCATTTCAGACAAATGCTTGTCCAAACTCTTCTTAAAATCATCTACCGTGTTTCCCTGAAAATAAGACACTGTCTTATATTTTTTTGGCTCCCAAAAACACACTAGGTCTTATTTTTGGGGTAGGTCTTATATATTTATGGTGCCAAATAGTGGGTGTGAATGTGTAGGGGGGGGTGTTTCACGGGTGCATGGTTGCTCCCTGAAAAGTCTTCCTGGAACTGGAGATTTACACTAGGTCTTATTTTCGGGGTAGGTCTTATATTAGGGCAGGTTTAGAAAATAGTGCTAGGTCTTACTTTCGGGGTAGGTCTTATTTTTGGGGAAACACGGTAGTGCTGGAGCATTCACAACGTCTGGAGTCAAGTCCTTCCACTGATTAATTGTTCTATCGATCTTAGTTTGCCAAAATAAATAAATAAATAAATTAAAAACCCTATTTAGATGACAGCCAAATGCAAAGTCTTCTGTATATTTTTGCTTCCATTGTTTAGATTTTAGCAACCCTGCTATTGCAGTCCTCAGTGAAGTCAGAGGTTGGTCCTGAATTACCATGATGGCCAAATTTTGATTGAGATGCCTTTAGATTGTCACCATGATATTTTTTGGGGGGTGGGGGTGGGAATTGGACAATTCTCATTACAATCAGTGTGTTGGAAATTATTTAAGACTAGGGTTGTACAAAATTTACTGCCCTGGTCCCAAAATATTCTTCTTTTTCTCTATATCCAGCACATTCCAACACAATTCCTAGGCTGGAGGCTCCTATCCTGAAAGAGATCAATAATAATTTGAAATGATTCATCATATCTGGAATGCCTAAAGCAGCTGGTAGAAAAGTACAGTGGAATGCTCTATTTTGCACATGGCTCCTAAGCCTGGCCTAATTTTCCAGAAGTGTCAAGGCAGAAAGTTTGTCTAGGCTTTGGATCTAGTGCAACTCTAGATGCTATGTAAAATTGCTAGAGATACTTTCAATGGATCTGAGAGTGATTTCAGGTAATAGAAAGTTGACATTTCTTCATTCTGGCTCCCTCTATTGCCTAGGATATATCTCAATTTATAAACTGGAGTAAGGAACTTCCCTTTTTATCCTGGATCTTGAACAAACCTTCATTTGAATATAGATAACATGGAGTTCAGTCTAGACCAGGGGTCTCCAACCGTGTCAACTATAAGATTTGTAGACTTCAACTCCCAGACTTCCTCAGCCAGTTCTGGGAGTTGAAGTCCACAAGTCTTAAAGTTGCCAAGGTTGGAGACCCCTGGTCTAGATTCCTATCATTTTTTATTTTACCCTTTCTACATTCTTGTATTCTTATACTCTGGAAAGTCTACTTATGATTGTTCCCATGTGACACAACATGCTAACTACTTCCTTCCCTCTTCTAGCTAAACTTATATTTGCTTGTTTGTTTTTAAGTAGGGGTCTCCCAAATACTGTAGTTGCTGAATACAGTTCAACAATTCAGAGATAGTGCCTCTGACAATATGCAATGTGTCTTATTGCTTTAATATATTAAAAAACTATCAGAAAAATATTAGCATTCATAAAGAGAGCAAATAATTTTTCAAAGACAACCTTCAATCCTGACCCCAACATCATCAGTCTTTTGACAGAGAGTAGAGCATAGAAATCTATCATCAATATAAAATTGTAAATCTGAAAGGCACTGTATTTTCAGGGAGAGTTGCCTGTTGCAGCTAGGCAATGCGTACTACTAGTACATTTGTATTGGGAGCACTGCGGTGCTTCTGGGTTGAAAGGATTAGCTGGTGACATGACTGTTGCCTGGAGAATTCCCAGTTGGGGGATCCTTTCATGTCCCCATTAAGTTGCCTACCAAAGTGGTGCCTATCTATCTACTCAAGGTCACCCACTTTTGAACTGCTGGGTCGGCAGAAGCTGGAGCGAGTGATAGGAACTCACCCCATTACGCGACAGCAATCAGGTCTTGAACATGAGCCTGCTGATTGCTAGCCCCACATCCTAACTACCTAAGCCACTGCAGTCCTTAGACAATAGATAGAAAGGAAAGATGAATAAAATAGTTAACATTATTTCTAGAGCCAGTTTGGTCTAGTAGTTAAAGCATCAGGTTAGAAAGAAGAGACCATGAATTCAAGCCATGAATTAGCCATGAAAGCCAGCTGGGTGAATGTGAGCTAGTTCTCTCAGTCCGACTCACCTGATAGGGTTGTTGTTGTGGGGGCAAATAAGAGGAGGAAGATGTGTTGGATATGTTTGCTGCTGCCTTTATTATTTTTATAAGGTACCAATCATATCCAACATACCTTCTCCCCTTCTATGGTGAAATATAAAATAATAAATAAACTTCTGGTAAATCAGTTTGTTGTCTTTTTTCAAAACCAGTTTTAGTAAAATTAGATCCCTTCAAGAAACAAAGCAAAAATACCCATATTTTTTCTTCTGTCATTACAGCAGCCTTCTCCCAAATCTTTTGTCTTGTTTGTTTTCTTTGTTTCTTAGTCTTAGCAAGAGCCCAGTTGCAAGGAGAGATAGAGAGAAGAGAAAAGCGTGCAGAAGCACAGGCTGCAAAGCAAATAAAGGAGTGGGGATTTATTTATTTTTTTGTCATTAGTTAATCAATTGATTTACAAAACAAACTCTTTCATTATTGCCCACTGGAAATGGAATGAACCTGCACAAACTTATTATATTCCAAAGAAATTAATGTCACAGTGAGGAGGGAAATTCAGGCTGCAGTGAAGAAATCATAATTCTGGTGGAGGGAATCTAACAGAGAGCAGAATCAGAGAAACAGAACACAGTAGTATTATCTTTTCCAGCAATCAGATTTGCGACACATCATAGGAAAAGAAAGAGAAGCCATTTGGACTAAGAGGAAATAACATGCATCTAAAAGACTATATTAATGGAAGAGAATATTTGTAGCTCAGGGTTGAATTGTGAGGTCTTTTGTGCTTTCCAAGCTTGGCTGTTTTCTTGCAGGCATTCTATTACAATTTAGTTTATGTTCATGAAGTCAGTCCAGAAGACATGATGAAAACTCCTTAATTTCACAACCATAGTTTCAATGGGGGAAACTGTAAGCATCCTTAGATCAGTGGTCACCAACCAGTGGGCTGGGGACCACTGGTGGTCCATGAGAAAATTTTCCTGGTTTGCAGAGAAATCTCTCCCCCAAAGCAATTAATCCATGCTGAGCAGGAACACAAGACTTGTGTTGCTTGCATTGCAAACAACACAAGGTAGTGAGGGGGGGGAAAGGGTGGAGGGGGAAAGGGTGGAGGGGGGAAACTTGCCCCATGTGCCCCATGCACCTGGTCCTGGCCACCAGGCTGCTTCTTTCCGCTTCTTTCTTCTTCTGCTTTTGGCTGTGCACAAAGAAAGCAACACAAGTCTTTCTTTCTCACTCCCAAACTGCACCAGAAATGAGTCTTTGGGACCCTGCAAGGCATCCTGCTCCAAGAGGCTGTGCCAGCATGACAGGTCTCACAAAGAGTCATTTCTGGTAGAGTTTGGGGGAGAGAAAGAAAGACTTCTGCTGCTTCTGCTGCTTTCCTTGCATGAAGCCAAAAGTCTCTCTCTCTGCCTCCCCCCTCGAGAACAGAGCTGGATACAGTATCCTGCGATCCCAAATAAAGAATGATCAATCAGTAGGAAAACGGGGTGGGGAATTTTCCTGCAGACTTTTTGGGGGGATTTTCCCAGGGTCTCTGGTCCATGGGATTTAAAATTATGAGTGGTGGTCCCTGAGGTCCAAAAGATTGGTGACCCCTGTTTTAGGGTATATTGAAATATTGAGATTGCTGAAAGCTCTTCTTAAAGTTACGTTGAATACTTTAACAAAGTATTTTCAAAATTCCGGCTTTTGTAAAATGATTGCTAAATTCTACACTAGAAAACACCCTATTGCAGAAATTAAAGATAAAGTGTTTTATGTTCACTCATTGCTAGGTCACTGGTACAACTGTATGGAATCCACTTGAAGTCCCTCAAACCCATGTTTTAGTCTAAACCCCAAAATCCAATTTCATTGTTCAGGTCAATGTTATGCTTTCCTCTTGATTAGATTCTTGGTATAACTTCTTTATTCTCATTTTTATATGATTGGAGAGTATCTTTCATAATTGTGATCTGTCTTTTCTCTCTTTCTCCCAAAGTCAACCCCCACACCCCAAAATTAGGAGCAAAGAAAGAATTTTCAGCAAATTACAGCAAATTACACCACTGACCTCTTCTGCTTTGTTTCATTGAATAAACCATTATCAGTTTTTGTGTTTATTCGTATGTTTCATACAACTTGCAAATTAGGAGGATGTTTTTCATAAATATTTAGCTCTTGAATCCTTCAGAATATTAAGCAACTTATCTAGTAGTTTTAAAATCTTTTTATCATCTAGTTTGCCCTTCTTGATTAAAAAATAACCATAAGGCCTTTACAACCTTCCCCATATGGAGCTAAGAAAGTATTAGAGGGAAAAAAATCAGTTATGGGGGAAACAGTATGAAAATGAGAAATTAACTAAAGTTACAAATGTGATGTCCATGGATGTCATCTCATCCTTGAAATCCATAAATGGTATCCACAGAACCCCTAAATTAAATAAAATTAATTCAGGAAATCCTGAAGATATCATGAGACTTCATTCTTGAATATTCTCAAGTGACAACACATAAAACCTAAGATGAGATTCCCAAAAGACTGAGATCGTGAAACAGTGTGCATCTTAGAAAGACTGATAAACAATAGATTAAAAACAATAGATTAAAAAGGGCCTTGGTGGCTCAGGCTGTTAATTGCCTGCACTTAAGTTCCAGCTGCCTACAACTGCTGTAGGCTCAAATCCCACCAGGCTCTAGGTTGACTCAGCCTTCCATCCTCTCGGGGTAGGTAAATTGAGGACCCAAGATTGTTGGGGGCAATTAGCTGACCTTGTAAAAATGCCGCTTAGTAATAAGCAGGCATATACAATGGAAGGAAGGCTATTGCTGAGCACACTGGGTTGTATCCAAAATTGTAAGCGCCCTGAGTCTCGGAGAAGGGCGGCATATAAATGTAATTTTTAAAAAGGACAATTTAATCCATACTGTTTGGTGCTGCTAGGAATGGATCTGTCTGTCTGTCTATTCTGGTTTGGACAGAGTTGAGCCAGCATTTTAGAGATAGCTTATTCTGCATGGAGCAGAAAACACCCAAAGATAGAGGAGAAGCAGTAAAAATGGTAAAGAATAGGAAAAAACAGTCCACTCTTCATTGCCTCCTTTTAGGGATTATTCTCTCCTCACTGGTCTCTATGCTTTTCCTTTGCTTTCCCAGATGTTTACATACACATAAGACAGATGCAAGACAGACATAAGAATAAGACAGACAGTCTTTAGAACCCCCCCTTTCCACTTTCATATCTTTGACTCTACTGTATATCCTTCATTTTTCTTTCCCCCTCCCATGAGTGTATCATTGTTGCTTTGATGCTACAATAATCCAAGCAACTGGCTACTCCTTCATTCCATTGTAGATCCATAAGACTCTTCTGGCAATCAAGAATGGATGATACAGATTCCTGAAAGCAAAAGAGTAGCATTCAATGAATTTTTTGGCACTTTGTCCAATGAGTCTAAACAAGTAATGGGTAGGGAGGCAAGGATGTCAACAGACAGATGTAGCGATGGAACAGAGGTAGAAAAGGTGAGGGAAACTTTACTCTATTGTCTTTATGGAAGGGAACAAAGGAAGCTACTGACTATCTGAGAACATAGTTAGCTGAGGATGAAATAGACATACGGGACAGTGACCAACTCATGAATGGGAGGGGGAACGCTTGGCTTGATAGCCAATCAGAACTAGGAATGCTGTTAAATTGGAATGAACAATGTCAGACTAATTGCTTGGAAGGGGAGGGAGAGAGAAAGAAAGGGCAGAGAGAAAAGCCCATTCCATTTCATGGTGTGTTCAGGCCAAAGGTATGGAGAGAGGCCATCAATTGTCCAACCCAATTTTCAGAGGCCCATTATTGATCCTTTCATTTGCAGCTGTGCCCAACTTGTCTGACCTTTTCTTAATATACCTGCTAGCAGTAAGGATTTTTGTTGTTGTTATGAACTGTAAATTTGCAGCTGGCGCATACATGCTTCATTATAGATTGATTCCAGCTCTCAGTTATATTACTACCAGCCCCGGGTGTTTTGAAATAAGAGTTTCTAAGCTCACCTCTTCTTAGAAGTGACAGCTTTCTTCTCATAAATCTGCTTTTTGCTTATTTTTATTCAGATGGTCAATCACACAGATCTTAGGTGCCCCTCCCTAAAACAGTGTCTAATATGAGGCAAAATGATAATGATTTGATGCAAGACTTGAGAGTAAACATAATAGCTATGTATAATTATGTTTACTTTTGGCCAAATTCAACTTGTAGTCTGAGGAAACTTCTACACTCTTACTTTATAATATGTTCTTCCACTACAGACTCTCTTTCCCTTATCCTCAAGAGAAAACCCTATAAAAGATAGCAAGTGCAACATCAAGAGAGACATACTACAGATAATTGATACAAGTAAAAGGGCGTCTTGACTTCTCAGAAATCAGTGTCATCAACTGAGTAAGTTTAGGGTTTCTTTAGAATCCAGTGTTTCTTCATTTAATTATTTACATTTTAAAAGTAAAGGAAGGGAAAATGGCTATTTAGGTTCCCTAATTAGACCTAAAAGGGACATAGTGGCTCAGTCGCTAAGATGCTGAGCTTGTTGATCAGAAAAGTTGGCAGTTTGGCAGTTCAAATCCCTAGCACTGTGTAACGGACTGAGTTCCCATTACTTGCCCCAGCTTCTGCCAACCTAGCAGTTCGAAAGCATGTAAAAAGTGCAAGTAGAAAAACAGGCACCACTTTGGTGGGAAAGTAACAGTGTTCTGTACGCCTTCGGCATTTAGTCATGCTGGCCACATGACCACGGAGACGTCTTCGGAGAGCACTGGCTCTTCGGCTTTGTAACAGAGATGAGTACTGCCCTCTGGAGCCAGAAATGACTAGCACATATGTGCGAGGGGAGCCTTTACATTTATTTAATTAGACCAGGACAAGTATCTTTTTTCTTCTTCACTGAAATAACTTCCTTTGTATGAATGAGAAGGAAGAACAGGATAATGCCAGAAGAATTGGGAATAAGATATATGGCAAATTAAAAATAATTAAACATATATTGATGGCCAAGCTTTATGTCAGATGAAGTGACATTAAAGGAACACCTTATCCTAGTCACTGTCTTGTTTCCACACATGAAATGGAAAAATACCTTTAAATCATCTTGTTAGAAAATAGTTGGATCCTGTCTACGGATACCATTTATTTCACTCTTTTGAAAGCTTTGTATTTTCCTGCTTGCCATCCTTCTGAAATTTAACAAGCATCTGGCAATTGGGAACAACCTTTGTCCTTGAGTGATTTCATTCACCAGATTGTGTCATACATTGTCCCCCCATGCACCCCTGTGTTATGGTCTTATTCCATGATGAAGATATTATTTCTTCTTTAAAATAACATTTGACATGGAAATAACCTGTTCACTAGTTTGAATAAACTGATTCTGTTATATTAGCCTTACAATAAAACAGAGTTTGTTTTTCTGATCGTGTTTCCTGTCCTGACATCAATTCTGCAAGTCTGAAAGTACAAATCTGAGGGGGGGGAGTGTTCTCTGTTCTTAGAGAATTGAGTTACTTTTTTATCCTCTTGTGCAGCTGTGGACTATGCTCTTCCTCAATTGATCATTTTCCAGACAGCCTCTCTTCCCATCTCCCAAGGTCATTTCCACATACCATTACAAATTATAACAACTTCAAAACATTTTGATCCTAAAGGTCTGCTGAAGAGAATTGTAGAGGTCCAGTGAGACATCTTTGTTTTCTTGGCTTCTGCTTGTGGAAGAGCCTGCTATTGTTTGTTATGCCCACTAACACTCACTTTACCTAAAGATGTATAACGGGCATCACTGTGAACTTTCAGTTTATTGGGGGGAAATGTTGGTCTTTTATTTTCTTGATTCAGTCTTGAGTGATTTGGTCTTTTTCTATCAGGATTTTTTTGTTTGCATATGTATGTACGTATGTCTAATTCTCCTCCCTAGAGAGCCGTGGCAGCCATTGTTGGGTAACATATGTAGAATTGTGGTAAGAATATATCCATATTTTAGAAATATTTTCTGCCAGAGAAGAAACATGGGAGATTACAACAGATGTTCACAAACACTATTGTTGATCCCAGCAGGCGAGATTGCAAGAACTGAGTCATCTGTAGCCTAAAAGCATGTTCAAAAATAGACTGTCAAAATCTTTTGGGATCCACTATATATCATGATGTATCTCATGATTATTCTGATTAGAAAAGCTTCCCAGTCCATGTCAAATATAGTACGAGTGCCTTACACTGAAAAAACAAAACAAAACAGATTGTGATGTCTAGATCAAGAGTACAAGACTTGAAGCACATGATAAAGATCAGAACAGGGTAATAATTTCACAAGATCAAAAAGAGGTGTGTGAAAAGATGTAGACCTAGTATGCTTAACGACTTTCCACTATCCCAAAAGACATTCTAGCACAGAGGTCTCCAAACTTGGCAACTTTAAGACTTGTGGACTTCAACTCCCAGAATTCTCCAGCCAGCTAGAATTCTGAGACTTGAAGTCCACAAGTCTTAAAGTTGCCAAGTTTGGGGACCCCTGTTCTAGCACAATAGCTTGTCCATAAGCTAGAACAATGAAAGTCTCAAATCTCCTCTCCTCAAAGTCATTTTGATAATCATACTCTGGTTCAGCTTCCTCCTTTTAAATGTAACTTTCACCAACACTTGTCAGCACAAAATCAAACATTTTTAACAAAGGGTGTGGAAATATGATGCAGTGTAATAACCCTTTTAACTTTAAAAATGAAAGAACAAACTGAAGTGCAGAGCTGGCTAAATAATGACTATTTTTAAACAGAAAATTACAAAATTAAATGTGGTTTTCTTGACTCAAAATATTACACAGCACAAGGGAGTTCTAAGAAAAAAATGATCTATAGATATGAAAGATAAAATTATGAACACTACTAGAAGTATATAATAATGGTAGAAACTGCAGTTTATTTCCCAACTTGTAGAGAGAAATAGAAAACTATTAATTCTGATTTAGCACCACACTGAAAAGTAATTCTAATGAAAATTCTGTCAAAATAGCAATTCTCTGAAGTAAAATTTACTTTAATTTACTTACTTAGACTTTCTCATTTATTTGTTTAATATGTTATCCATCTCACTCTGCAAAGCAACTCACTCTTTCTCATCCTTTTAGAGGTCTCATTGTAATATGAGATTGCTGAGGAGGATGATAAACTCTCCTTCTCTCCAGCCTTGTTTTATAGACTTCTACCCTTCCTTTTTCTCCTACCTCCAGCAAAGAAAGACTCTGCGGGTGACCAAAATACATTCCCCACTCACAGGTTTTACCTGTTAAGAAGGGATGTCCTTTAAGAAGATCTGCATTTGTTCAGGTAGCAATGGAACTGTACACACAGCAATCCACAATAGATTTTCAACCAGTAGGACAGTTGTGGAGAGTCATGTCAGGATTGGAGGTGGGAAATGGCTGGGAGTGAGTGACAGCTTATGGACAGATGATTAGCAGTTTTCCAAGATAAAATTGTGAAAAACAATTGATACAAGTTCTTATTTAAAATTTTTAAATGAATGCTTTAATTGGAATTTGTGGTATTTCGTTCATTCTGAATTTTCAAATAAAATTACCATAGGAGAAGATGGTTATGACTTGATTTTCAGTATCAAGATATTATACAATGCTGTAAGGTCCAAGGAACCAAGAATGATACATGGGATTACTTCTGAATAGTTATTTATTATTTATTATTGTTCATTATTATTTATTATTGTTCACCTATTAACAGACTCTTGCCAGACTGAAGCAACTATCAGCATAACTATTAGATATTCTCTGTGAACTTGGGGAGGGGTATCCATATTTGCCTTTCACCTGCCTGCCTGCCAGACATTCAAAACTCTGCTGTCTGTTTGCCCTCTGGGAAAGAACCGCTCCCTTTTCTAACTCATGACTATATTTCACCACAAATGCTAGCTGAAGCCCCACAAGTGAAACCATTCTGAACCAATTTTTAAAACCAACTCCTAAACTAGTGTTTATTGATTTGTCAATGTTTAATTATAAGTTATCAGTGAGTTTTGAGATCTATTTTGCATGGCTAGCATTGTATTCTTTGGGAATTTTCTGGAAAGTTCCTTTGATGACTCCCCACACATAGACAGTCTCAATTTTCCTGAATAGCAATGCCAAGTTAATGGTACAGTTAACCATCTATCTGTTGCAATTTCCCCTCAGTTGATGATGTGCAGGTAGCAGTTTCCAGGCTTTTTTAAGCTAGTATGTGAGTTGTTCAGAAAGTTACATCTTCTACAGTCTCTACTTTGAACTAAAGTGCCAAAATGAAAACTCTTGGATCATGGTGGTTTATTTAGAGTTATTTGGGGTTTAATTGATACCTCAAGAATCTTTTTGAAATATCAACTTCCGGTTGCTTGTTGTCGGTGTCAGAGTGAAATCTGTGATTGTGCGTGGTATTGCTTTGAGCTCACTTGTTGGAGGGTCTGATTGAGACAGGAACCACCCTGGAGGGGTGGTGAAGAAAGGGGGAATTGCTTGGAGGGTTGAGGGGAGTCTCAACTCCCCTCTCTGACAAGAAAAACCCTTCCAAAGGCAAGTTGCAGCGGTGGTCTAAAATGGCCACCACAAAGATGAGGAGCAGTCCGGGAAACTAAGACTGTGCTAGAGCGGAGAAGCAGCAAGCAGAGTGTGAACCAGGCAAAATACATGGACTTTAAGGTACCCCAGTATTAAGAATAAAAGGACTATTTGGAGGAAAGTGTGCAGAGGCAGCAACCAGAGAGAGTGAAGAGGAAATTTGAACTTATAAAATTGACTTGAACTATTGTAACAAATTAACTTGGAGGAGAAAATTCAGAGGGAAATATTTGACACAAAAGGCTTTGAAATTAAATTGGATAATTATTGGTCTTTTGGTGCTATATAGGCATAAATAAATGCTGGAATTGAATGTGTTGAAAAGAAATAATAGCTAATAATTGAAATTAGCAAATTTAATAAAAGTTTTATAATTGAAAAAAGAAAGCAAAGTAAAAGAAAGAGTGGATTGTGGAAAAAGAACCAAGAGCACCACCTGATGGTACAGGAAAAATTTCAGTGACTCTTTGAAAAGTGCTTGGTCTTTCTAATAAATTGGACTTTGCAATTTAAAAGAAAATAAGAGAAACTCCATCATAACAAAATAAAATCCTGAAAAGTAATACCAGAATACTATATCAGGAGAAAGATACTTGAAAAGATTGTCTTAGAACCACCCGGTGACTTCGGGAAACATCTGGAAAAGGACCTACCAGAAGACCTAGAAATAAAGACTTATGAATATTGACTGTTGAAAATAAATATAAAAGATGCTGGTTTAAATAACATACTGGATTTGTGGATTGGATATATATATATTAAGGAAGAGGGGGGAAACAAAAACGGAAAAAAGAAGCAGACACAATGGGGAAATTATTTGCTGCAATAAGATTGGATTTACAAGACAGGAAGGAAATAATGAAAATGAGACTGGATATGTGCAACAATATATTACAGAAATTAGAAATGGCAACTCAGCTTGCAGAAGAACAAAGAAAACCAGAGGGGGAGGAGTTAAATAAAAAGGAAACCAGCCTTGAAGTTCAAGTGGAGCAACAATCATTTAAGCAGGGGAGAAAAGGAATTAAAATTAAAAAATTGTGGTTTGATGTATAAATAAAAGGGGGAATGGTTCAGAAAATGAAAAAAAGGAAAGGGAAAAAGCAGAAAAGGGAAGTATAAAAGAAAGACTGAGAGAGGGAGGGAGATAAAATAAATAACTGGAATGAGAAATGGAGGGGAATAATAATGGGGAAAAAGGGAATCAAGAGAAAGGACCAGAATAAAGAGAAACAAGAAATAAACAAGAATGAAAAGAAATTACATTGTTACAAAAATGAGAGATAATGGGTAAATAAGAATAGGGAAAAAGATTCCACAAGGTAATGTGTTGTGATATATAAGAATAAGTATTGAAAATAGACAAGATTGTAATTGATATTGTTTTTTTTCTTTTCTTTTCTTTTTATTAAAGGATTATCACTACATTAGATATGGAATTTAATGAAATAAATATGGAAATGGGAATTTATAACAAATATTATATATTGATTGATGATTAGTGATATGTAAAAATATGAGAATTACTATGAAAGATTAATATCAGTTGCTATAACTAATTGATTAGATTAATACATTTGTAATGTATAGATGATAAGTAAGGTGACTGAGAAAATGTTATGCAGAATTTGATGCAAAGTATGTGTATATCTGGTATGTAGCAAATAGGGAAATATTGTTACTAAGTAGAATGAAGGTGGTAAGCTTGAATTAACAACCAAAGGGAACAATTTCTAGAATTAATAGAATAAGGATTGATAAAATTACAAATATGACAGATAAAGGCAATATGGGACATGAATATAAAAATGAGACAAGAATTTTAGATAATACTATAAAATAAGATATAAGAATATCTTAAGAAAAATGATAATATGAACTGAGATTGGATAAAATAAGTTTAATGAACTTAATATCAACAAGGAATAATGTGATGTGTAACTGAATATGTAAGATGAATAGGTAGCTATAGTCATGTTTGTGTTGAGATGTGAAACCTGGAACCATACTGCTTGCCAAATGAGAACTTTTATTCAAAAAAATGAAAAATAGGAGAGGCAATTGAATAATAAGATTACTAGGTATGTTTCAATGATATGGTGATTGGCACTAGGAGAGAGTATGGAAATGTTGAAAAATTAAGCAATGAAAATTATAATTTAATGCGAATATGTGTATTAAGAGATATGGTTGGTTTTATTAATTTTGCTTGTAGTAAAATGTATGATGTATTGGTGCTACACTGTTTATGTATTGATGTGCATGTGTAGATTGAAATAAAAACCATGAATTAAAAAAAAAGAATCTTTTTGAAATATGAACAGGAGTTCTCAGGAAAAGTAACTGAATCTCACACTTTGAAAGTAACTGTTATTTTGTTTTCTTATGAAATTTAAACTGCCTGCTTATTATCATGCCCACCTATTTATTAACATACTACCAGACTGCAGCCTCTTGTAAAGATGAATACAAATAGAGAAGAACCATCCTATACATCAAAGAATATGTGCAATCCATTGAAGTCAATGCTTTGCACCGTTTCTTTTATCTTTTTTTTCTGAGTTTTATGTGCATCACAAATTGAGGGGGTATGTAAGCTGCAATGATATTAATGATAATGTCAAGATGATTGCCTGGATTTAATCTCAGATAATTCTATTTGTGGGCATCTCATCTATTTCATCACATCAAAGAAATACTGTTATTGTTTACAATCAGAAAATATTACCATGCTTCTGTAAATGTTCCATGTATGGTTGTCTACAGTAGAACAATTTTATAACTTGGCCACTGCAAACTGAAGCAAGCTGAACTAGAAGCTTAAAAACTATGCCAATTAAGTTTATTTTAGTTTTTTTTAAAGAATTATAAAAGGAGAAATATTTTGACTAGCATATCTAAGCTTTATTCTAAACATTAAAAATGGCTGTATATAATTTGTAGGTGAATTGCCTAGTTTATATTTCCTTTAGTGGAAGAAAAAAACTAAAGTGCACTAGAGTTGGTGATTCAGTATCTTTAGCATCAACAAAAGGTAGATAGTTAAGAGGAATATAAGATCAAGTTTTACTTCTCAAAATATTGATAAAAACATAGTATATTTTACACACACACACACACACACACACACGGCCCTTCCTATCTGTGGATTTAATGCTGGCTAAATACTGACCAGATCTTGCAATCTGCTGTGTAGGGTTTCACAGATACATGCTTTTTTTTGCCATATGCTAGAACAGAACTCCTACATGTAATGTGAATCACTTGTATTAGGGAGAATCTGTATAATGCATCAGATTTTGTTGGCCTCCTTATTTCATATGGATATTCAGTTACAAAAACAACAGTAGAAAATTGTAAAATTGAAAACTAGGTCCCAGGTTGCAAACAGAGATTAAAGATAAATTGTTTTTCTCAGAGATCAAAAATTACCACGAAGCCTTGGCATACCTGAATAATTATATTCTTTCTTTGCCTTCATTTTCTTCCCTGTCCTCCTTACTTCAGTCTTTTTTTTCTCTAAAAGGCAGTGTCTATGGTTAGCACACCATACTTAGCTGTTTTTGTTGTCAGTGATACTAGACTCCTGTCATTTCAGATAGAATAGCTAAGTTCACTTGTTTTCCTAGGCCATTTATTGAAAGGTGATTCATTTAAAAAACTATCTTTGGATGTGGACATAATTGTAGCATTAGCTGTGTCTATGGTGGGTGTGCCTGCACTTGCTGCCCGTGCTCATCTTAACATTAACTCTGTTGCATGCAATTTAGCAAAAACCATCAATGCTACTTCTACAGCTATTTCAGCAATCAACCATGAGATGCAAGAATTAAGGAAAGCTATTTTGCAAAATCGTGCTGCTATTGATTATTTGCTTTTACGTCAACATTTGGGTTGTGAAAGTTTCCAGGGGTTATGTTGTTATAATCTTTCTGATGAATCTAAAAATATTCAACATCAACTTAACATTTTACATAATTTGGCTTCAGAAATTAAAATGGATAATGTCGGATCTTGGTGGGAAGGGTTTTGGGCTACCCACAGGTTTAATGGGAAATATTTTACGCTATGCAGTTATTATTATTGCTATTTTGATTAGTGGATGCTGCCTTATTCAATGTCTTCCTTCCCTTTGCAATATATGTATCACAGCTTTTCATCCCAAACCCTCTCTCTCCTTGCCTAAAGTTCAAGTATATGCCCTATATAAACAACTGCAAGCATGCTCTTCTAATGATTATGAATCCTCTCCTAACTCCTTTTATGATTCACCTTTAATTAATTAAATTTAAAATAGAAAGGAGTGAAATGTGGTAGCCACTGAGGTTCCCTGGATGACACTAGTAGCTGGCAGCACACTGCAGCCTGGTGGAGGGGCCTCTTTTGCTATCTTCTATTCATTCTCTTATCTGTTGGGATGGGGATGGGATGTCTCTGATTTTCCAGGTGTACAGGTGATATCATTTACTAACATCACCACTAACTTCAAGGATTGGTTGAGGGGTTATGCCAATGTGATTGAGGGGTTTCACCCATGTGGATCTATTCTCCAATCCCAATGCTGTATCTATGCTGTTCTTTTCTGCTTGTAAAAATGGTATAAAAGTAATAAACGCCACGTATGTGGTCAGACATCTTTGGACACTGAAATGACTGGTTATTGAATCCCCACACATAATGGCTAATCTGCAAAATGTGCTTAGTCACAAACAACCAAGCTGTAATTTGGTTCAGCACAATTAGTTACCTTGGTTAAAAGCTGGTCCACATGAAGTTTTTTCTGTGCAAACAAATTCCAAAATACCAGGAAGAAAAACAGCCATTCATTTCTGTAATGGTTAGGACTTTTTAAAGAGATGGATTTAACATATCTTCTCAAAAAATATTAGGATGATGAATTATTTTCTCTTACTATTGTTTGGGGAGTAACCTTTTCTAATGTATTGACAATGCATTTCCAGATAAAAATAGTAGTGAAACATAGTTATAAAACTATGAGCAAGTTTCATTGCTTTTTCTTTATAATGTACTATTTTCAGTATATTATTTATTTACAGCCCAATCTGCAACCGCAGTTGGGACCAGAATTTCTATTGCTAAGCAAAGCAGTTGTTAAGAGAGTTTATTTATTTATTTATTTATTTGACTTGTATGCCGCCCCCTCTCCCGAAAGGACTCAGGGCGGCTCACAGTTAAAACCAATACACCTGATTGCACCTGATTTTACCTTTACATTTTTATTACAGTTGTTAAATGAAACCAGAGGTGGGATTCAGCAGGTTCTGACCAGTTCTAGAGAACAGGTACCAGAAATTTTGAGTAGTTTGGAGAACTGGCAAATCCCACTTCTGACTGGAGATTTTACAGTATCCTTCCCCTGTCACACCCACCAAGCCAGGCCCACAGAACTGGTAGTAAAAAAATTTGAATCCTACCACTGAATGAAACCCTGCAGCAGTTTAGTGAATCCAGCTTCCCCCATTGACTTTGCTTGTCAGAAGGCAGCTGGGAAGGTTGCAAGTAACAATCATATGACCCCAAGATGCTGTAATGGTTGTAAATGTATGCTGGTTGCCAAGCACCCAAATTTTGATCACATGACTGTAGGGTTACAAAGTCAGTGGGGGAAGCTGGATTTGCTTAACAACTGCATGATTCACTTAACAATAGGCATACATGCAAGGACCATTCATAAGTCACTTTTTTCATGCCATTGTAACTTTGAAAGGTTACTAAATGAATGGTTGTAAAATAAGGACTAAAATTGATTGTCAGCAGGTTTCTCAAACAAAAAAAACATTTAAGTAAGATATATCTTATGATTTCTTATGGAAAGAATAATGTACTGCATGTATATGGATTATTATTTTTAAGTTGAATTGCTACATTTATCTTCTTTGAATAGAAAGATGGGCTATTTGGCAGTGGAATTCAGGTAGGGAGGAAAAATCAACTAGTATAGCAACAGGAATGTTTACACTCCAAACCTTCTTGATAGATGCATTAGAGAAAGGGAAAAGTTCTAGCTCTCAGCATTATAAAGGAAAAACATAGCTATTTAACTCTATTAACACTGTTGAATCTGTCATCTGTCTCCTCTTCCATTTCATGCTTTTGAATGTCAGACTATAGAAGAAGAAAAAACACACAAAAGAATTGTGTCAATTTGTTGAGATATTTTCCTCCAGGAGTTGAGTTCATACAATAGAACTCACCTGATTACTGAATTAACCCATTTCTGGATTTGCTCAATAGATTGAGTTAAAAACTAGCCAAATAGCCATTGAATATGCCACACAGTAATCCCCCAAAAGCAATCCACAACAAACAAGGAAAGTTTAGCAGGGACAAATATGGCCACTAAATTCATATTTGAACTTGTTAAGCCAGGATGTTGACATTATTTGTGTGGCTAGTGTGGCAATTGGCATCCATCAAAACATCTCTCTGTTAAATCCACAGGAAAAAAGCAGATATTTTTTCCCACAAATACTGATGCACCATTACAGAAATTAAGATACACCTAAGGCATTTCCCTACTGCTCAACTCAAGTTGAACTGTTCCACCCACTGATGAGTTGGTAGAAAATTATACCAGAATTAAACATATTGTCTGCATCACTTTTCCAGCTTCTTTCATCTCTGCTTCCAGCTAGTGCCAGGCACTTCCCTCCACAGTCATAAGTGACCAAGCCAAACAAATTTTACACAAATCAACATGCCTTTGGAAGATATTGGAGTAAGGGGGAAAATAATACCTTTAATACCATTGATATTAAGGGCAGCAAGTTTGGCTTAATCATGGATTGAAGAACGGAACAACAAGCAGCCAGAGCAATAGCTGTGCTGTGATTAGATGCAGAAGATTTAGTATATTTGTTTTCCATGGAAATCTGCTGCATTTTTCTTGGAATGAAGCATCATATATATTTGTAGTAGCCATCTTTCCTTCGTTGCCGCTCAGCACTCTGTGAAAGACGATTAAGACAGAACAAAACTTCTCATTGATGAGAATGTGCATTCTGTCACTCTCTTTTCAACCCCTTTTTATTCCTTAACAAGATTTACATGGCAGAGATGTCAATGGTGCTACTTGGAGAGCATGCCTGTGTAGAGGGTTGCACACTCCAGCTTCAGAATACCAGCCATTTTTCACACCTCTAAACACTATGTTTCTGTTCATATTTATCCTGACCTTAGTATTCTCTACAAAATCACTTTGCTGTGCAAAACAATCACTACAACCAAAGTCTCTATATATACTAGCTGATGTCACTCTTAGATCTACAGATATTTCAAGAGCTCCAGTTCCCAAGGAAGCAGACCATGTTCACACCATTGTCACAACATGGACAATGGCTGGCAGCATGTAGGAATGCTGAAAGAATTGCTATTTGTGAATTTCAATATACATTAATGAAAACCACATTTCTTGATCTAATACAGGGTTGCCCAAACTCTTTAACTCATAAAGCCCTTTATGAACTTTCAGATTGTTTGTCAACTAAACATTTAGTTGTAGGAAAATAACTTGAATAAAACTACTTTAATCAAGAGTACTATGAATAATAGAAAATGAATTCATTAAAATTGCTAATATTTCAAATGTGGGGGAAAAAACATACTCTTTTTACTGAAACTGTTACTGATTGGAAGGATCTGACAAGCATAAACAAAGATTGTAAGACTTGGTGGGGATTGATGAGGTAGGATAGTACAGTTAGTACTGGAGATAGGAAAAATATTACATGTATGCATATCTTTCCAGGATAGGGGAGATGAGAGAGATAAGCGGAGGGTGGAAAGTTTCAGATGCCCAAATGCAAAACAGGTCAGTAAATTATGCCAGTAACAATACATGACTGATGAATACACAACTTTGCCAAATTGCAATGTTGGTCCTGGATTCTAGACATATTCTTTAAGTTAACCCATTTGAAGTATGTTGATTCAAAATTGTTGTCCTAAGATGTGCTGTTTCATCCAGTTGAAGGTTACAATAATCAAAGAGGAGAGTTGTACTAATATATAGATCAAGAACTTGAACACCTTCCTTATAAGAAAAGGCTTTTGATTCTAACTTAGGGGAAAAAAGATGACTAAGGGTGAATTAGGAACTGAGGTAGGCTAGGGACATGTCTCCAACCCCAATGGCTGAGAAGCAGTGACAGGAGAGTGTGTCCCTCCATCTCCTGCTTCTCAGCATCCCAGAAGCATCTGGTTGGCTGCAGTGAGAAACAGTACTGGATCAGACCTTGGCTTCATTGTGCGGCTGTTCCATTTCTTCATTTAATTCATGTTAAGGACCTCTTTAGAGGCCTAGTTGGCACTCTGCTTTGGCAGCCTGATGAAGTCTAAGCATAAAGTGTAAGAAGTTGAAGGGCAGCATGACAATTTGAAGGTTACCCAGCAGCAGGTAAAATATCCTGTTAAATAGCTCAGACAAAGGCAGCCTGGGAGAAGAGGCAGTGAGTCAGACAAACTCAGCCAGTGAATACAGGAAATTGGCAATGGCGTCTTTGCTCAGCACTTAATTGTGGTAAGTGCTTTTGCTGTATTCAAGTGTTCTGAACTAGTGCTTGTAATCATTGAATAATGCAATGGGATGATTATGTATCAGAGAAACTGTAGTAGCTGGAGGAGCTCTTTGGGAGGGGGGAGTGAATGAAAACATAACTATATATCTCCTTTTTTGTGCTTATCATTGAACTGAGTGACAGATCCAGGAGAAAAGAGGGCCAACTTACAGGAGTTTTCTTCAGTGTCTTTTTGGAATCTCCCTGTAGGAGCTTGTTTACATTATTATTTTTTCTTGGAAAGGAATATTATGGGCTAATATATAATTTGATCATTCATTTAGGAGGTTTCAGACAAGGAACGATAGTGTATGGGATGAATTGAGCTCCCTGATTAATTTTTTTTCTATCCTGATCCCTATGCTAAGAAGAAAAATGGATTTTTCCATTTTACAGATAATATGAAAACTCCCTGTAATGTTCACTTAATCTCATTTAAAATTACAGGATGATGGAAACATATAGAGGGGGTCTGTGGATTACATTTCATCTTTTAAAGACCACATGCTCCCAATTATGGATGAGGGTTTGATGTGTGACTATATAATTCTACAGAAGTTTGATATGTTCTATAGTTTGATGTGTGACTGTAGTTTTATAGCAAAGGGTGTCCATCATTTCTGAACCATCATGATTGGTTATGGATGCTTTTCTAATTACAACTGTCATGAGAAATGATTGTCTAAAGAAGGGGGCAGGATTGAAGCCAAGGTGTTAGTGAAACATTGCTCAACAGTTTACAGCTGCCTTCCAGCCCCTGAGAATTGCTGTGCCAAAATTTGGTGAGAATTGTTTGCTTTAGTGTCACAGTTCATCACTGTTTTAGAGATCCAACTTGATACAGATTTTAGACTAAAAAAAATAGCATAGAAATGTGTGGGGGTGGGGAGATGTCTATGGAGATTGTCAATCATCCAGGTCATGGTTGTCCCAAAGCTGTTCCAAAGGTGACTGGAATTTCTTGTACAGTTGCCTTTTGAAAATCTCAACTTGAAAGTCCAAATTTTAAAACCCAGTTGCCTTTTGAACAGCACCTTTGGGACATGGAGAGAGATTTTTCCCATAGAATAAAAGACAAATTAAAATAAGAAAAAATAAGAAAGTATAAAAAATGAAAAAAGAAATTAAAGTTAAGAAATATATAAGTGACTTCCAACCTTCTTTTCAACAGGTAATTGCAACCTTATTATCCCTCCTCGCTCTTAGACGTTCTACCAGGCCCTTCAGCTCATTTAATCCACTTCTTTCATATCCCATAAAACATTGTTTCATCCCTTTCTTCTTTCAGCAAAACGTTCATATAAGGTTTCCAGTCTTGGTGAAGATGTTTCCTTATTTGCCTCTTTGGGGCTCTTTTACTAACAACAAATGCAATGTAATATTTGGCAAGAATTATTGGCAGTTTCATGGTCCATCCTAAGGGTTTTTAGAGCACATCAGTTTGTATGAATTGTTTTAATTATAGCAAGATCTAAAGCCGAGCAAGGAGGCAGAAAAGACTACCTGGGACAAAACCAGGTGGCATTTAGATCTGACAGTTTATCCCCTCTTCCTCCTCTTTTCTCCCATTGGACTTTTCTCATTATTAAAAATACTTTGTCTGCATACTTCATTTGTTTTTGTTATCTCCCATAGAAAGGCTGAACTTTAAAAAAATAATAATCATATACAAATGTCACAGACTTGCTCTTTGCTGAGCTCTCTTGAAGCAACAAAAAACGATTTTTAGCTTTTCTTTGTTTCTTATGTATGTGCACTTAGTAGAATAGCCATATATTATCATAGAAATTGTTCTACTTTGGGATTTCTGTGAACCTTGAATTAATGCTTACTTTGAAGTCACTTGATGGGAGATCTGTTAATGTTTATCACAGCTTTACTGGTGTCGTTCTTAACAAATTTGGAATAATTGATTCCAAAGGGACAGTATAATAGAATAGATTACACATCTTGCTTGAGTGACAGGTATGTGTGTATGTATGCACTTAGTGTATGCATATATGTGTGAAAGATCAAGTAAGCTATTGTATCTCCTCCTCCTCCTATATTTTTGGGGGGTGGGAAGAGGGTGAAATCTTAATACCCTAACATTAATCTTTTAAATAACAGAAAGGCTCCTGGAATACATTATGACTACAAGAAATATATTGTAGATTTTTTTCAATGAGGTTAGGTCTGGAGTGCATCTAATTTTATTGCAAGGTTTGTTACCAAAGTGATAATGCACTAGGCATTTTGATTTCCCAGAGTATTCAGATATAATTTCCCATAATGTGTAGCTTGGAGAGAGCTCTTCTCCAGGAGAAATAAAGCCCGTCTCACTAAACGGAGCCCATGAAGGATTGCAGAAGATGGGGTCAAGAAGAGAAGTCCATCTGCCACTCCCTTGGAATATGTTGGCAATACTTCCCTTGAGAGCTGGTGATGGTTTATCCCTGATATAGTCCAGTAATTGCTGCTCTCAAAGCTGTTACACTCTACAACTGTGTTTCTCAACTTTGGCAAATAAGATGTGTGGACTTCAACTCCCAGAATTCCCTAGCCAGCACAGTCTACAAAAAATTCTTACTCTCACCATTCAAGAGGCTTGTTTGGGGGGACAGGGTTGCCAACTAAATCATTCTTCCTTCCTTGATTCTGCTAAGCTGCAGAAGTCTTGACAAAAAAGTTGTTTCTTGACTTCCCACTTTAAATCTATAACAGAATGCTCCCTAATACCCTAAAATATTTTCACTTTTCTTTTTAATCTGAACAGGTGGGTCCATTTCCCCAAAAGGAACTTATTGCAGTCACCTACAATTTTTATTTTGAAAGAATGCCTGTGGAGATCAGATATTTCCAGAAACATAAATTGGTTTCAAGTGGGAAATCCAATAGTGGACATTAGGAAAGGTTCTTATAGTCAACCCTTTTATGCTCTGTGCCTTGAAACATTTACCTGGCCATGTTTTGACTTAACTTTGTCTCACTACACAAATTCATTTTAAGGCAAGTAAAGATTAATTTGTTTTTTTTAATTGGCAGAGGAAATAATCATCATCACCATCATCACAACTCTCAAAACAATGTTTGCTTTTATACTGAAGTAGTACTTAAGTGTCTGTTAACACTTGATCTCCAGCTGTAAAATGTGCTGTTTTAGTTTAATGGAATTTGACACAAATCCCGTGTATATGTGTGTGCATACCAACTACCTAGCAATAAAAGCCAGGTTGGAGCTCCAAGAAGATTTTTAATGGGTTTTTATTGATCGAAAGAGGAGGAAAAGTTCATCTGTGCTGTAGCTAATTTTGGTCATTTTCTTTAAAACCTGACTGCAGCATCATGATAATCACAGCTGGGAGCTATGGAATGGCTGATAAGTAACACCGCTAATAAAGAGATTAACATATTGTGCCTGTTTCTGCATTGGAAACAGCTCCTTTGTAAGGGCATTTGGCATGTCTGCTGTCTCAAGCTAATTGGCCATAGGAGGATAGTAAATTGGTCAGAGAGAAGCTCTTTTCTATTCTGCGGGGAACCAGTTGCTTCTGCAGACAGGCTAGTGTATCTCCTCATACATGTCAGCCCACTAGATAGACCAGACCAAGCAATCAACTCCACAGAATGGCTAAAGCTACTTTTATTGAGAATGGCGTTAATTACGGAATCTTGCAAATCTGATTGTTTCCCCTCCTTTTCCTCCAGGAAATCAGAGATATCTCCACTTGAGTAGGGTGAAATCTCCAGCTGGCCAGGAGAGAGGTTTTAAGGGCAGGTGAGAGAACTTAGAGTCTTTGCATTTCAGGAAGCGACACAGGTCTAATCTCCTCCAGAACCTCTGAAATTTTATCTGACTGTTCCCAAGGGGATGCAATCCATCTGGTGAAATTCTTATAACATAGGTGATTTAAAATAAAGCATCTGCTTGAGACTATTCATGAGTGATCTCGTGGTTTGTGGGGACACAGAGCCACTTCTGAAAATTATCTCATTACTCTGGACTTAAAAAAAAAAATCAGCTCCTTTTGTCTAGATAATTCTTCCTGAATGTCCCCATCAAGGTCATCTTCTTTACACAAATAAGATTGCTTTACATCCATTTATTGTAATGGAATGTATTGTGTCTACGCAGCAGCAGACACAGAATAGCCTGTTGTTAGTGGTGCGGGAAAATACAGTTATTTGATTGGCTACCGGCGTGGCAGGCAACCACTATATAAGGGAGCTTGCCAGCCGTTAGCCCTTGTGGTGTTGCAGTTGGAATTGAGTACTTACCAGTAAACATTGATTGCAGGATCCATTGTCTCTGGCTCCTTCTTCTCCATGACATAACAACTGGCGACAAAGGTGGGATTGCCAGAGAGCCAGAAGGATCACTGCAGGCTGCAGAACCCAACAGCCAGCTGATCAGCACTTTCCCCACGCAGCCGGAATCAACAAGGAGAGCCTGCAAAGAGAGAGAAGCAGGAGCACCAACAGTTGAAGAGCCGGGGAACTTCCGAAGCTACCGCACCACAGGAAGGCCAGCTGAGGAAGCAATCACCACAGCTGATCAGAGAGCCGATAATGTCAGGCAAAGCCATGTGAGTTGGAGCATGCCCAGTCAGTTTCGCTACAAGTAGACCAGACCCCTTCTGGTCATCCAAGTAGACCAGGCTGATCCAAATAGACCAGGCCGCTCCAAGTCATCCAAGTAGACCAGGCCATCCAGATCATCCAAGTAGGCCAGGCCGTCCAGGTCATCCAAGTAGACCAGGCCGCCCAAGTCAACCCAAGTAGACCAAGCTGCACAAGACAGAAAAGATGGCAAATACCCAGAAGTTCACCCCTTTTGACCTGGAATTAGAATCTTGGGACTCTTATTTAGTACAATTTGACTGCAACTTAGAGGCAAATGAGCTTACCAACATTACAGACAAACCGAAAGACAACCGAAAGAGAGCAATCTTCCTTAGCAACTGTGGCAGGGAATTCTTCGAGACGATTTGTTCCATCATCGCTCCAGATCCCCTGCAGACAGTCCCGTGGGCCACGTTAATACAGAAACTGACCCAGCACTATGCTTCCAAACCTTCCTGCATTGCAAGGCGGCATGCATTTTACCAGAGAGACCAAGTGGAGGGTGAGTCCATAAGTTGCTATATGTCTGCACTCCGAAACGCTGCCTTGTATTGCAAATTCCATGAACTGGATGAGATCCTCTGAGACCAGTTAGTGAGTGGCATCTGACACATAAGACTACAAAGACGCCTACTCACCAGGGGCACCCTCATGCTAAAGGAAACCCTAGGTGAGGCCGTCGCCTCAGAACAGTTGGGAAGGTCTGTGGAAAAAATTCAAATGTGAAAGTAAAACAGCCCGAAAACTGCCACGGTCCATCGCGAGGAAACTGAGGACATAAGGGGGATGAGGACAGACAATAGTGAGGAAGATGTGCACAAAATGAGAGCAGCACCCCTCCTAGGCACGACAGAGACGGGGAGTGTAAGACAGTGCAGTGCATGGGTTGTGGGGAAAACCACCCGAGGGCAGCGTGCCGACATAAAAATACAATCTGCAGGCGGTGCAGAAAAAAGGACACCTAGCACATGTCTGCCGTGCAGCTTTCCCAGAAGCCACACCTCCAAACACAGAGAAAGGCAGTTTGAACCATCCACACAGCGGGAAGTGGAGTGAAGTAAAAGGGAAGAACAGGGAAGAGGACTGTTTCACTGACTGCACAAACCCACGACCCGTGGAAACAATAAGCCACCAATCCGGAAGCATTCCAAGCAAGAAAATGCATGTGACTGTTGACATCGAGGGGGCACCATGTAGGATGGAGGTGGATACGGGGTCAGCTACAACCATCATATCACAAACCATACTAGATGACATCATAGACAAAAAGAAACAGCAGAAGCTCAAGCCCAGCCACGTGAGGCTCTGGGACTATCAGGGAAACAACATTCCCACTGCAGGCAGTGGCAAATTCTTTGTCAAGTATGGCCAGTTTGCTGGATACCTACTGTTAGTTGTCACCAAGGGATCCTTGCCTAGTCTTTTAGGACTGGACTGGTTTGCATCCTTGGGGCTGGGAGTCTAAGGTATCCATGCAATGACTACAACAATGGCTAAAGACTTGAGTAAAGAGTTTGCAGACGTGTTGATTGCACATTGGGGGAATACAAGGGCAAGCCAATATCCTTCAGCCTATATCCACAAGTAGCACCCATTAGACTGAAACTGAGACGGGTACCATTTGCATTTAAACCAAAGATTGACAAACAGCTGGACAAGTTGGTCCAGCAAAGAGTCCTAGAACCTGTCAATCACGCACGATGGGAAACCCCATTCATTCATGCCCATGAATCCCAATGGGACAGTATGCATTTGTGCTGACTATAAGTGCACTATAAACAAGACACTACAACAAAGTGTGTACCCTGTCCCAGTGGTACATCTGCTACATTCACTGAAGGTGGAAAAATTTTCACGAAGCTCAATCTCTCCCAGGCCTACCAGCAACTCCCCGTCGACGATGAGACAGCTGAGGCCCAGATGATTGTTACAGACTGGGGGGGCATTCTGTTGCAAATGACTGCAGTTTGGGGTGAGTGTTGCCCCTGGACTCTTCCAGAGTCTGATGGAAAGGATGCTGCATGGAATACCGGGAGTTGTCCCATATTTCAATGACATCCTAATTTCAGCAGCAAACAAACCTGAATTAATGGACTGTTTATGAGCAGTACTTAAGAAGTTTCAACAGGCGGGGCTTAAGGTAAAAAAGGAAAAGTGCCTGGTTGCTGTGGACCAGGTAGAATTCCTTGGATATCTTATCAATGCAGCTGGCCTACATCCCACCAAGGAAAAGACGAAGGAGTTCAAACAAGCTCCAATGCCCACGAATAGAATGGAGCTCCAAGCCTTCCAGGGGCTCTTTAACTTCTACAGTGTTTTCCTGAGACAGAAAGCATCCATCGCAGAACCATTACATGGTTTGCTTGATAAGAAAACTCCATGGGCCTGGGGTCAGAAGGAAGCACTAGCTTTCAAATAGCTTAAAGACTTGCTAACTTCAAACAGTGTACTAGTTCAGTACAATGACACCCTACCGCTAACCCTGACTTGTGATGCCTCTCCATACAGTGTCAGAGCCATCCTGAGCCATAAGTTCCCAGATGGCACGGAGGCGCCCATCGCATTTTTTACGAGAACGCTGTCCAGGATGGAGAGAAATTACAGCCAGCTTGACAAAGAGGCACTGGCTGCTATTGCAGGGATTAAAAGATTCCACAAGTGCATGTATGGATGGAAGTTTGAGCTTATAAATGACCACAAACCATTATTAGGCGTCCTCACAGGTGACAGGCAAACACCACAAATCCTATCCCCATGCATGATTCAGTGGACTGAATTCCTAGCAGCCTATCAGTACAAGCTCATACACTGCCCGGGCTCGAACATCAGCAACATGGACGCACTTGAGTAGATGCCCATTGGCACAACAAATGGAAGACTCTGCTCCAATCACAACAGTACTACTAGTCGAGACTCTACAAACGGGACTGATCACCGCCACCGAGGTGGCCAAAAAATCCAAAGAAGACCCAACCATAGCACAGGTACTGACCTGGGTGATGCTACACGATGCTACATGAAGGACATCCCAGGATTGTCCGGATAAAGGTGTTAGCTCACAGTTATCTGTGGTGGCTATCGATGGATAAAGACATTGAACAGTGGGTCGCCTGCTGCAAACCATGTCAAGAGACACGACCATCACCCCTGTCACACCACCATGAGAATGGGAGACGCCAAGAGGTCCATGGTCCAGATTACACATCGACTTCGCTGGGCCAGTACATGGTACATATTTTTTAATTATTGTTGACACCTACTCCCAAGTGGTTGGAAGTGGCCATCATGAGCAATACTACTACAGATGCCAAAACCAATATATTACACAAATTGTTCACCACCCATGGCCTGCCAGATGTGTTGGTCTCCAACAACGGGCCACAGTTTACAACCAGGCCATTCAAACTATTCCTGGCTAACAGGACTATCCACCAGGTGCTCACCGCTCCATTTCATCCTGCAGGAAATGGTCAAGTGGAGAGGATGGTTTGCACAACAAAAGAGGCCCTAAGCAGAATGGGGCAAGGCAATTCACAAGAAAAGCTAGAGAGATACTTATTCATCCAGCACATCACCCCATGCATGGCTATGGGCAGAAGCCCAGCAGAGCTGTTAATGGGGAGCAAATTGAGAACACAGCTGGATAGGATATACCCCAACTAGGGGCAGGCAATCAACAAAGAGAGGAAGAAACAATCAGACAGTTCCAACAAGGTGAGAGGGTGTATGCCAAGAACTATGCCGGAAAACCTATTTGGGTACCCGGCCACATACTTGACATCACGGGGCCCCGGTCGTACCATGTGGAGCTCAGCAATGGAAAGGTGTGGCATAGACACATCAACCAGCTGAGGAGAAACCCGGCATGACTGACCGATGACAAATTGGAGGACACTGAACCACAGGGGGGCAAGGAGAGAGACTTACTGGAGAAGGAGATCACAGTGCACAAGGTGATGCCTGTCATGAACCCCCACCAGCTAAAATCCTCAGGGATACATCCAGTGACTCTGAAATTCGACAAAAAGACACTGATGTGTATAATGAGCAACCCAGAGTCCAGGAGGATTGAAGGTCAAATCGATCCTGGAAATGACCAGCCTACTTAAAGGACTATGTCTGTAGTTAAAGTTATGATATAATAATAAGTAATAAGTTCATTAAGTAATCAGTTAAACATTAATAAAGTATATTAGTTAATAGTAAGAAATAATAGAATAATAGTTAGTATTGAAGTACCAGGTGGATGGTGAGGGGTGTTGTGTCTGCACAGCAGCAGACACAGAATAGCCTGCTGTTAGTAGTGCAGGAAAATACAGTTATTTAATTGGCTACTGGCGTGGCAGGCAAGGGAAGCCCACCAGCCATTAGCCCTCGTGGTGTTGCAGTAGGAATTGAGTACTTACCAGTAAACATTGATTGGGAATCCATTGTCTCTGGCTCCTTCTTCCCCATGACATAACAGAACGTGTGGATGACCTTGGAGAGTGAGAAGAGATGCTGCCTAGGAAACAATCAGATAAGAGGAGTGGGAGTCCCTAGTGGTTTAGTGGTCAGAGGAAGAATTTAAGAAAGACCTGCCCTCAATAGATCAAGCAGTTAAAAGTAGCTATGGGAACTTTGCATTTAATGTAGTCTTACAATAAATTAAAATTAGTTAATCCAGTCATGTTTTCTGTTTAGTTTACCTGGGAGGGCTGGCATACACAGAGAGAGAGGGGGGGGGCACTGTAAAGAGGTGAGAACTTGTAATGATTTAGTCCAATGTTTTAAGGAAACGACATTTCTTTAACAACCTTGTACATAGTAGCCATCCTAGAAGTCTGTTCAACTGGGCCCCATAATTATCATTAACTGCCTTGTGAGAAGGTTGCTAGAAATTTGTTTGTTTGTTAATGATCGTGGTTTCATTATTCTCAACTGTTGTTTGTACAACCTATAAGCCAGCCTGGACTTCAGTAACCATAAATGTTCACATGGTCAGAATGTCCTTTGGGTTCTGAGCAGAAACACTTTGCAACAGTTAAGAGTAAACAGAGAAACATGGAACTGATAGATACTTATTATTCTAAATGGAAGTTATCTAAAGATTCTTTGTAAGTGAAGGCCATACAGGTTTAATAAATGAATGAATGAACTGAATGCAGAGCAGGAAATATTAGAGCCCACCTTTGCATAGAAATGCCACCCCACCACTAGAAACATCTTGTGTGGCAATGCTAGAGCCATGTGATTTTCCCCAGGAAGCTGTGAAATGCTACCTTGGCCATTTTGTTCAGTGAAAGAAAGAGCCATTATTTGTGTGTCTCAAGATTAGTCCAAGGTTGGCTTGTTATTTTAGCTGATACTTCCATTACAAATTACACTTTCTGCAGAAGGTAACCTCCATGGGAAAAATATTTCTGTAGAGATGACTTACATGTACCAATTTGCCTTTGAGTTTCCTTGTTTATGCTTCGTTATAAATAATTTAGAATGGAGAAACACTATTGTTAAGTGCTCAAAAGCTCCTTAGGACTACCCAGATGGAGGTGAGATTCCATCACTCTTTTCCAATATCAAACATAACCTGGAGGGGCCTTGATCAAATATCCTTTGTAAGCCACAGCTTCCATTTGTTGGTGACTTATCTGACTTCATATTTGACTCTGGATTGGGTCACACTCTTTTTTAAGCAGCAGATCCAAGATCTGAAGAAAGAACTCATAAGAAGAGCTGAGGTCATATCAGGAGACCTTTTCTATACTAATTTTTGGGCAAAATAACACAATAACAGTGATAAGAGTGACCTTACCTTTGTCACCTCACATGTGAGCTGCTGGAACATGCAATGAAGCTGCCTTTGAAGACCAAAGATTCATGTGGTCCAAAATAGATTCTATTGCTTGACAGGAATATTTTTGACCAGAATGTGTGCTTCCTTAATATGTGTTTTGATCCCTGACTGGGATTTTTTCCATCCTTCCTCTTGTTCTCTTTCTGTGTTTACTGCTAGCTTTGCCGTACTTGTGTTTCAGTCCAGTTTGGACTGGATTATTCGGTCTTCTATAGACTTTCTGAAAATAATGCCAGAATTCACAAATGCTGTTTTTGAATTTTGTGAGTTCATTTTCTATCTTTTCTTTCCCTATATTACTGATTCATATACATACACTGGTGAGAAGGTAGAGGGAGAGAGAATAAGAAATATACGTATGCATCAGTGGTGGGATTCCAATTTTTTTACTACCGGTTCTGTGGGTGTGGCTTGATCGGTGTTGCAGAGGAAGGATACTGCAAATCCCCATTCCCTCCCTGCTCCAGGGGAAGATTACTGTACAATCCCCATTGCCTCCCCTCCCCACTAACCTGCTTCCCAGCTTCATTCTCCTGTGCAGGGCAACCAAAGAAGACCCAGCTAATCAGCTGGGACTTGAGAGGCAGAGAATAGATGGGGGCGGGGCCAGACAGAAGTGGAATTTGCCGGTTCTCGAACTACTCAAAATTTCTGCTACCGGTTCTCCAGAACTGGTCACAACCCGCTGTATACCACCTCTGGTATGCATGCACAGTTCCGTATGCATTTCAGTAGTGTAAAAGGCAACAAGGAACTCAAAAGTACTCAAATTTATGACACTCTTCTTAAAAATATCATTCTGTGTGAAAGACCGAAAAAAATTCAGCTCTCCTATTTTTTGAATAAGACTAGGTGATTCAACTTTAGAAGACCCATTCAGAAAGAGGTACATCCAAAAATTTCTGCCTCACTTTCACTCTGGTACCCAACTGTACCTTCAATCCAGAGGTGGCATTCAACAGATTCTGACCAGTTCTGGAGAATTGGTAGCGGAAATTTTGAGTAGTTAGGAGAACCAGCAAATATGACCTCTGACTGGCCCCACCCCCATCTATTATCTGCCTCCTGAGTCCCAGCTGATTGGCTGGGTCTTCTTTTGTTGCCCTGCACAGGAGAACGGAGCTGGAAAGCAGGTTAGTGGGGTGGGGAGGGAATGGGATTTTGCAGTAACCTTCTCCTGCCATGCCAACCAAGTCATGCCCATAAGCCACACCATGCCCACCAAGCCATTCCCACAGAACCGGTAGTAAAAATCACTGCTTACTATTAAATCATGAACAGAAAGTGATTGTGTTAGTTCTGCTCTCTGAACCAATAGTGTGATTGACATCATTCTTGCTCTGGATGTGTCCATTTTAATTAAAAAACACCCAACTGTTATGGTAGAGATAATAAAGGAACTCTATGGAGTAAGTCATATATAAGCCCTGTGTGCCTGAGGTGGAGGATTGAAAAAAATACCAGAGGGCTGCTTTTATAGCTTTTGTTCTCAAGATCTTCTGAAGCAGTGGTTTAAATGTGAAGAAAAGAAAGACTTCTAATAAAATGCACTGATGTAGCCATAATTCTGCAGGCTGGAATTGAGTTAGCCATAAATAATCCCCATTAGAACAGTGGAAAGTAACTTAGGCTGGTCAAAATGAGCAAATCTCTGTGGCCAGAGTAATTCACCTTGTCTTGTCACACTAAATTGAGGCAGGCAGGCAGGCAGGCAGACAAACACACACACCCACACACACACACACACACACACACACCTGAGCCTTTGTCTAAATTGTAATCCTTGTAATGTTTACTTGACTTTCAGATAGGTGTCTTGTTGGTAGATATCAATTTTTTTTGAAATACTATTGCTTTTCGCTTCTATGAATCCCCTCCCTTCCTTATGTTATACAATATGATCATATACTGTTGGGAAGTAAGATATTTCCCCAGTGTACATTCCCTAGCCAAACATGGCTATCTGATCAAAATGCCAGAGTATTGATCCAGGATGGCAGGTATTGTCAGTGTTGAATGTGTTCATTCAGTAAATTAACTGAGATATGGTTTAGACCAACCAAATTAGTCCAATTGCCTACATTCTCTCAATCTATTGAATCATTAACTAACAATTCCAGCTAATATATTGGGTTTATACAACATTCAAAACCACAAGCTGATCCACCATATTTTATTGAACATGCTACATGAAGTTTTCAGTTTTCTGGCCTACCTAGAAATGTTGAGGATTAAGCCTGTTGCATTTTTTTTTCATTTTAGCTGTAAAGTCTCAACCTGGTGCTTTCACAATGCTGAATAATGAGCTCTATGTTCTACTTGAAATGCTGTGGATGATCTTAGGACCCTGAAATTGGGTGAGACATAGAGGATGACAGTTGTGGTGCAGTCCTGCAGGCTATTTTTGCTGACTGCCAGCTACCAGCAGTTTGGCAGTTCAAGTCTCACCGACTCAAGGTTGACTAAGCCTTCCATCCTTCCAAGGTTGAAAGAACCCAGATTGTTGGAGGCAATATGCTGACAATGTAAGAGAGGTCTGTATAGCACTTACAGACATTTAGAGAGGTCTGTAAAGCACTGTAAAGCAGTATATAAGTGTAACTGCTATTGCTATTGCTGTCAATTCAAATGTTTCTGACCAAGGTGTTAGCCATTTACAGAGTGATATTTACTGTGCAAATATCACATGATTCTAAGTGGATTAAATACAGCCTGATTCAGTTCCTTTGTGTCACTGCAAAATGTGAGAGTCTCTTTACTTGACGAGAATGGTAGATATTAAGAATCCATTTTTGAGGCTATGTCAGGAATGAATTCATTCTCTCCTCCAGACATAAACCATCCCCACCATTCATTTATCTGCCAGGGATCCTGATTAATCCATTTAGCCTGCCTCGCTAAATTGAAAGTGGCATTACCGCTGATTTTCTTTGGTGAAACTTAAAAGGTATTCTCTTTTCCCCATCTCACCTCTTAGTGACAGTAGCAAAGCTTGCATTAAAGTGGGATAAAGAAATGATATTACAAGATCTATTAAAATGCCATTATCATTATATGGAACGTATGAAAAGGGTGTCAGATGGGAGTCACTGCCAAAAGGATCTGGGTGAGGAAGTGAATCAGTGGTGGGATTCAAATTTTTACTACCGGTTCTGTGGGCATGGCTTGGTGGACATGGCAGGGGAAAGCTACTGTAAAATCTCCAGTCAGAGGTGGTATTTGCCAGTTCTCTGAATTATTCAAAATTTCCACTACCGGTTCTCCAGAACTGGTGAGAACCTCCTGAATACCACCTCTGAAGTGAATGATGAGGCTACATGAATCCAGTAATGCTGGGCACAAACATTGATGGCTACAAAGACAGGGTGTATTGCTTGTCTATTGTGCACAAACTGTGGCTTTTCTAGCTGTTCCTGTTGTGGCCTGCTGGCAGCAGAGTCAGACAGTAGTGAGGAGTTTGGGGAGGAACCCAGGCCATTCCTGGAGGCTGAGGAAGGCTCATATGAGGGCTTTGCATCAAAGGCAGAGATGGGGCCAGGGCAGGCTGCCAGTCATCAGCTGCCTTTGGGCTCTGACAGCAATGAGGCAGGGTGAGCTTCTGGAACCAGTTCTCAGCCTGTGCGTGTGCAGAACTGCCAAAAGGAAGTCACAATTATGAACTCAGGGTCGATGTGGGAGTAAGGCCATAGGTGGACGATGAATGGCCCCACCCATCAGAATTAAAAGAGAAGCAGGGCAGAGCCAGCTGTCAGGGAGAAGGGACATGCGAGCAGAAGTTCCTGTGAAACACAAGTCCTTATCCCCATTCTGTGGGACTCTATGGAGTCAAACAGAAGCTCAGAGGGCTTCCCAAAGGAGAGGGAACTCTGAAGATCGGTTACAGATGGCAGTTCATGACAAAAATCGGAGTAAACCAGGGACGAGTGAACAGTGGAACGGACGACCAGCAATGGCCGTCTACGTGTGCTGAGAGCCAGTCATACAAGCAGTGAGTTAGCGGAATGAAGGTACAACTAAACTAATGAAAGTAACAACCAGAAATCGAGCAAGAAGTAATATAAGAGGAAGCGCAATACAGTATTAAGGAAAGATAGCTCAGCAATCGCAACCAGTTCTAGATGATGTATTAATAGAGTGGTGAGATAAGTGGCAAGTGGAAAGATCAGAAGATAACAGCAAAGCCAAGTGAGTGACTGGAGTGATGAGACAACCGGTTGTTTAATTTGCAAAATTAAGATTGGATTGGAGATCGGAACATATGTCTTGTGGAATGTAAATTTTGTTGGATTTAATATTGATAGCGGAGTTTTTCTGATGAATGTTGTGAATGTAAGAGACTGAAGTAGACAACAAAACAGAAAGAAGATCGGAGGAGGCGGGGAACGATAAAAAGTGGACTGGACGTTTGTCTTTCTTTTCTTCTTGTTTTGAATGGGAACTGTATTACAGGGCTGTAATTTTAACTTGGGTGAAGGATTGGATAAACCATAGAAATAAAAGAATATTAACATCAGAGGGTTACAATTTGCAGTCGGGATGGCATACCTTCCTCTCGCAGGATAATCAAAAGGAATATAGTTATGTTCAGACACAAAATTAGACAAACTCTACATGGAACAAAATTAAAAGACAAATTTACATAGAAACACCTATTTCATTATCAACTTCAGAAACGTTGATGCATCCACATCTACTTAGACAAGGAAAAATTATCACCTATGAAGATATATTAAATGATAAAGGGGAATTACAAGCTAGACAGGATTTGAAGGATCAAGGAATTGATGTGGAATGGTAGGCCTATTTGCAACTCCAATCAAAATATTTAAGGGATAAGAAAGAGTGCGGAATTAGTAGAATTAAAGCAAAATTAGATGAAGTAATATTAGGAACCAATGAGAAAATGTTAAAAAAATATATAAAGTCTTATTGGAATTTAAATTGGAAGAAGAAAAAGTAAAGGAAACGATGGTGGTATGGATGAAAAATTTTGGTTATAGCATCAGTTTAGATGATTGGCAAATATTATGGAAAAGAAATAATTATGTTAGCCATACTCTTTAAGGATAATTAGTATAAATTATTTTACAGATGGCACATACCCTCATCAAGATTGGCAACAATGTATTCAAAACTCTCCCCATTTGCTAGAAATGCAATAAAGAAAAAGGAACATATTACCATCTATGGTGGAATATTGGCAAAAATACAGAAATGGCTAGAAGAAATATGTAGGATGAAAATAGAGAATAGACCGGAGTTCTTTCTGTTAGGGATTAATACGAGGAAATATGATAAAGACAATATATATTTAATAATTCATATAATTACCGCAGCAAGATTGGCGTACACACAACAATGGAAAAGTAAAGACACTCCAAATGAATTTGAAATAATTATGAAAATCTGGATGTGCACAGAAATGGACAAATTGACAAAGGAATTAAAAAATAAAGATGAATCGGATTATTATAAAACATGGGGCTAGTTTTACGGTTGGTTAGAGAAGAGGAAGGATCAAGGGAATAAGGATTGACTAAATGTATATAGAATGAAAATATGTATTATTATTATTGGACTTAGCAATGTAATGACAAAGATGGATGTTAAGTGAATTGCATCATGTTCAATATTTTTAATGTATTTTTTGTGTTTGTTTGTGTTTGTTTGTTTTGCTTAATAAAGAAAAAAATAATTAAAAAAATTAAAAGAGAAGTAAAAAGGGAGGGGGCTTTTTGCAGGAAACAACTTGCTCGTTTGTTCATTTGTTTATTCCATCCTTGTGGAGATTTGTCTGTATAACCCAGCCCTTCCCTGGCAGCATTGAGTGTGGAACTATTTACCAGGCAGTGTTCCAGGATTGTTAAAGGTCAGAGCTAATTAGTATACCATTGCAAGACTGTTTGCCAAGCCATTGGCTGACTGTGAATGAAATAATTTCACATTAATGTAATAAAAGAGGTTTTTGCTGGGACTCAGAATTGGGGCACTCTGAAAGTTTTGGGAACTTAGAGAGGGCTGTAAAGCACTATGAGCGGTGTATAGGTCTAAATGCTATACTTATTGGGCTGGAAGGGACCTCAGAAGTCTTCTAATTCAACCCCTGTTCATGACAGAAGCCTCATGCCACCCCAGTCAAATAGTTATCCAGCCTGTTTTCCCAGTTTCTGCCAAATATAGATTTCCATTTAAATATATCAAAACTGATAGTGTCTGTGTCTCTACCAATATACTGAATGTTATTACCCACATATTGCTAGTATTGTAAACTGTTTCCTTTGCATACCTGTATTTTTTTTAAGGTGTGGGTGGGGATGATGGGACACACATCATTTTTTAAGAAGTGAATTTTATGTATTCTGTTTTACTTATGAAAATTATTTCTAACTTTTTCTTTGTAGCACTTGAAGTAGATTTGTAAAAATAGCCCAAGGAGCTACCTGTCTGGATAAGACTAGAAATAGATTTTAATGGATGGAAACTGTCAGCTTGATAGTGTCCCATTAGGATAATATTTCTTTGTTCCCACTCAGTTAAATTCTCTGCCAGCAAATCACAGAGTAGAACTGGGTTTCAAGGAGGTTTTTTTTTTTTTTGCTCAAGTTGATGATGATCATAATGGAAGCAACAAACTGCTACTGTTTCTGAGATTTCTCTTTTTGCCTCCATGGGAAGATCATGGCTATCCATACTTACTGCTTTGGTATCAAAGAGGATAGTGTTAAGATCTTGGTGGAAAATAAACAACTTTAAGAAAAGCAGAAGGCATAAAGCAGCAGTTATGTTCCATGGCAACCTAACCCCAAAACATAATTTTAAATCCTTTTGTAAATAAATAAATAAATAACATAGATTGAAGAACAAAGGGCAAATGCAATCAATAAGAATATTCCATTGGTGAAGAGTATATAGGAAAAGAGCTGTGTTAGTCTGCAGTGTCAAAGGAAATGAGCTGCAGTTTGTGAAAGCATTTGCTTTTTAATAAAAAAAAAATGTCAGATGAAGATTTATTTGAAAACTGATTTTTTTTATTATTATCAACAAATATGGTCAGTTGTTTTCCTTGCAGTGACAGGCTTCTTTCATTTTCAAGAAAATGTCCGCCATGCATCCATGCCTGAATAACCATAGTTTGATGGTCATTCTTTCAAGTAAAAATAGTATTCCATGAAAAAGCAACTAGTTTGACTTGCAAATCAGTTGCACAAGTGCTTTGCCTAGACACAACCATCACATTTTGGTATGCAGCAAAAATGCTTTATGCATACTTCTTATTTCACCACACAAAATATTAAAAAGACATTGTGCTGCAGTAAAGATGTAATAAAATTAAGAATAAATATTCTTAATTTTATTACATCTTGACTGTTGTGCAATTTGGCACCACTGCCTTGATTTATGCATAGGCACCATGGTGCAGCCCTGAAAGGATGAGAGAGAATAAATGTTAAAAAGGCAGAAAAAGAAAAGAAAGTCTTGGTCTGAAAATAACTTTAATTTTGTGGGCCCTCTGAAAAAGTTTCTGAGTTGAGGTCAACCCCTGGTGAACACATGTAGGACCAATTGAATGCGCTCTCACATCCAGAATTAATCAGGTCTACCTTTGAAATCAATCAAGATCAGCTAGGTGTTGTCACATAACAAGGTCAAAATATCAGGTAGCATGTGTGCATGTGAGCTACTGCTTTCCAAAGCAAACATTAGGTCATAGAGCCTAATAGGCAGCTTCCTGCATTCAGTGATCTTTTGTGAACATTTGTTGGTTTGTTTATTATAATAAACAGTTGGCATTATCTATGAGAGCAAGTTATTCTGTGTTAAAAAAAAATATTTTACTAACAAAACTGTAATTCATCAAATGGTATGTCAGGTATAAATGTATTGCAAACAGCTCATACTAGGTGGTATTTTCAAATTTGAGAGTCTCTTTGTCTATCATTTATAAACTGGATGCAAAATAATGCTTGTTTTTCATGGAGGTCAAAGAGCTGCAGAAAGACATGTTTCCTCAGCCTCAGCAACTTTAAGAAGTGTGGATTTCAACTCCCAGAGTTCCCCAGCTAGCATCTGTGAACTGTAGAATTCTGGGAGTTGAAGTCCATAAATCTTAAAATTACTGAGATTGAGAAACATTGGTCTACTATTATCAGTTTAGTTTTTCTCATCTCTACCATTGGATTTCCAAATAATTGGTTCCATGATTCCATTATATCCCCAGTAGTTCCAACTCAGGAAAAAAAATCTACATTCTACTTTTTCCTATCTTCTGGATTACTCTATTTGAAATGTTAGCTTCATTAGTCTTTCAGCATGATTGAAAGCTTAACAAATTCAATTCTTTTTTAAAAACACATAACATTCCCAACTTTCTTCTCTCCACAATTATAAAATCATATCTCAAAAAGAGAAAGTGAATAGTATAATGAAATAGAATTGTCCCTGTAATTGTAAAGTCTTCATAAAAACTTTGCAACTTCATAACACTGAAGGCGCAAAGATTCATCCCTATAGCCTGATTTCAATAGTCCAAAGAAGCCCCGTAAACCATTTGCCAAGGTCATAAGGCCTCCATCTCCTGGCCAGCCTCCTGATGAGGCGGCTGAACTCAGGCTAATTAGTGTCACTGCTGAAAGTAGTGTCTTCCATCTTTTGCTAGCACCAGCCTTTTCTTGCAGTGTGTGTAGAGGAAGAGCAGTCAGAGTTAGTGATCTGCTGGGCTTCAACTGATCTGACAGATTTGCTGCATAACTGCCGACTCCTGTCTGCCTACTGAGCTCTGCACTTCCACGGCTGTTTGTGCTGTGTCTGCCAGAGACCCGGACCCTCCTCTTGTGCAACTCTTTTCTTCTTTTAGGGGAAGTGATGAGAATATCAACCACATGTAATATTGAATGCAGGTTCTCCCTTGAAACTGATATTCCCACTTGTACATCAAATTATGACTTACTGGATTCAGAGGTTCAATCATAAATATGTGTGCAAGTGGAGACAAATAATTATTTAATACAGAGGCATTCCAAAATATTCTCTCGAGTCCCCCAATCCTCAGAGCAGATCATTCCTCTGACTTTTTTTTTACTGCCCCAGCAATTTAGGACCATGACTTTGTTCAAGATTATGTGAATTTTTGCCTTGCTTGTTACCATCCAGACTTAACATATTAGTGTTATATTACACACTCAAAGAAGTAACAGGATCAGGGGCAGCAAGCCACCATTCTAGGTGGCTGTAGAAGACCTGACCCATGCATAGCACAAACTCTTCACTTATACAATATGTAATGGACTTCTCAAAGCCTGGAAAGAGAACAGGAGTTAATATAAGCACGGAAGGTCTGCATGCCCTTCCTTTATCAAGAACCATGATTGTTGGGGGCAATAAGCTGACTTTGTAAAAATGCCGCTTAGTAATAAGCAGGCATATACAATGGAATGAAGGCTATTGCTGAGCGCATTGGGTTGTGCTCCAAACATTGTAAGCTGCCCTGAGTCTCCGGAGAAGGGCGGATATAAATATGAATTAAAAAAAACTATTCCCTAGATTTCTAGCACATTGATAAGGTAATAAACAATTGAACAAATGATAATTTGAGTGCTAAAGCAGAATGTGTGTGTGTGTGTAGTCAAAATTTCAGCAATTTAATCCTGTTCCCCTTTTAATAAATCTGTTTAAAGAAAAATCTGTGATAATCTTGCTTTTGGGATGCAGGTGTTCACTAGGGGCTTCTTAAAGCTGGCTTAGTTATTTTTTTTAGTGTCATCTCCAAAACTATCTTCACAGCAACACATTATCAGCAAGAGAGTTGTGCTGATTTTTTCCAATGAGGTGAGCTTGGGAATTTTCAGCCATTCTGCTCCTCTAATTTTCCCCTACTCTTATGTAATAAATCAGATTTTTATTTTAAAATAAAAGAAATAGAGGTTATTGAGCAAATTGTCATCATCAATTTTTGTAGGTGCTTCTGGGCAACAGCTTTGAAAAATTACTATTTTTCCCATGGGAACACTGACCTCCCAATCTTCCCGGAGACTGACATTCTTAGAGTGAAAAATACTGAGCTTGAGGGATAAGGAAGAAAACAACACAGAAAATATTCCAGCTATCTACCAAAGAAGAAACAGGAAATACCTAGAGTCCCCAAGCCCACTCAGCCCCATATGTAGGAGAGAGATTGGCAGGCCATTTTTCCACCAGATATTGAATGGAAGACTGAAGGATGGTAGAGATTCTGCAAATTATTACCCTGGAACTATTATTTGTATCCAGGAGGAGGAATATCTCATACTCTGCCACTGAAGTTAAAGGTGGCTTGTTCAATAGAACACAATGCCTGAGATGTTTAATTAGAATCAAAGTAAGATTTGCCTCCCAGGATGAAACATTATACAATAATCTGAATAATATTGCATCCTTGCATAATCAGGAAATCTACTTCTCCCAGCTAGAACCTTTCTTTCAATTCTGGATTTCCTACAATAACCACCATTTCTATGAAGATAACAGTGAGATCAAAATAAGCCCCTGACCATACAGCCTCCATTGTGTGACACAGAGCTCAGCTAGTTATATCAAGGAAGGAACAGATAAGAAACTGTAAATACAGCACCTCTTCTGGGCTGCATCCAGTTGGAGTAATCTTAAGCACTTACAATTTCTCACTGCTGTGTACACACTTAGGGACACACACTTATTTTTACTCAAGCGTTAACTGCACTGATCAAGGAGATGGGTACACACAGAGCCTTAGCAGAAGAGGGACTTTAACACTCTTTCAAGTTCATCACACTTGCAATGCTTGGTTTTCTTCTTCACAGCCTTCCTCTTCCTGTTTTTGGATTTCGGCACCTTCTTCGGCCCAACTTCCTTTTTTTCCTCTTCCTCTTCGTTCTACAGCCCTTGGACCTACTGTACGATTGCCACAACTGAGCTGCCTTCCTCTTGTAGTTTTCCTTGTCATTATGAGGCTGTTGGTGCCACATGGTGCCCAGCCTTTTGGCCATTTGGATTACGTTCCAATTCGGATTGTCACACTTAAGTTTTGAGCGTCTGTCTTTCATGAAGAGGAAAAAAGCAGGTAGAGGCCGTCGCTTTCGGCCTCGTTGCTTTCTTGTCTTTCCAAAATGTTTTCTCCTCCTGTGCGATTTTGCTGATCTTTTCAAGCAGCGGTTGCTCTTGGCCATTGTTTCATCTTTCTCTTGCTTTTCATAGGATTGTTTTCACTATTGTGTTGAGCACCACTTGGGGAACTCAAGTTATTTCAGCTCTTTGGTGATGATCGTAACCGCTGCTTAAGATGAGACTTTGCTCCGTGATTTTGACATGCTCTTCAGGACCATGCCTAAAAGGGAGTTAACGCATGAAGATGGCCATGTTGGAGGAACCCCTTCAGATGTTAAGTGTCCCTTCTGCTTTCTAAAAGTGCTTTCCAGGCCAGAGCAACACCTACATTCAAATGTTATGCCATTATTCTGTAAGGGAGTAATATGATTGTGTCCTCAACTTCAAAATAAACCAATGAGAACAAGGATTGATTTGAGTAATTTGCATACTGACCTATTGACTTATGCTGAATCATGATTGCAAATAGGAGTATATCAAGTCACAAGGGACATCAGCTGTGCTTTATTGGATAATAATATATTGTGGTGAAATGTGGTTCAGAATCATAGAGGGAGGATTGCTTTTCCAGAGGGCAAAGAAACAGCAGAGCTTGGAACATCTGGTGGCAGGAATATATTAAGGTTAGACCCTCCCTAGCCATTCTCAGAGTACATCTTATAGGTATGCAGGTAGAATAGAATGAAATGGAAGGAACCTTGGAGGCCTTCTAGTCCAGCCCCCTGCTCAACAATGAAAATCTATATCATTTCAGATAAGTGATTATCTAGACTCTTCTTAAAAACATCCAGTGATGGAGCGCCCACAATTTCTGGAGGCACACTGTTCCACTGGTTAATTTTCCTCACTGTTAGGAAGTTTCTCCTTAATTCCAAGTTGCTTCTCTCTTTGATTAGTTTCCAACCATTATTTCTTGTCCTGCCCTCTGGTGTTTTGGAGTATAATTTGAAACCCCCCCCTCTTCTTTGTGGCAGCCTCTCAAATACTGGAATACTGCTATCATGTCACTCATAATTCTTCTTTTCTTTAGATTAGCCAAACCCAAATCCTGCTGTCATGCCCCTGTTGGAATCTGATTCCAAGGGGGAGGCTGAGCAGCTGACAGGGAGTGGGAGTGTGCCTCTGGTGGTTGTGAAAGAAACTGGGGAAGGGCAAAGTCCGGCTGGGCAGAGCAGGGGAGAGGTAGAGCAAGGCAGAGGGAATTCAGAAGAAGATCCAGGTCCACCCCCTCTTCATCCTAGGGCACACAGGGAGGAACAGAGAATGGAGCAATGTGGGTTGCATGGCTTACAGGGGAGGAAAGGACTGCAGCTGGGAACACAGTGTTTAAAAAGGGAGATTGCGCACAGCAACTTGTTGGAAGCAAATTGTGAGTTAACTTTTATTGTTGAGGCTTATCTGGGTTCCTGGCGATATCCCAACTGTGTGTGTTTTGTTGGCCTTTGAAGTCTGCAATTCCTTATCCTGCCCTGTCCAGTTAATTGCTGCAGTGTGGTTTGTGTGGATTTTTATTTACAGTTTATATGTACTTTGTTTTTGGACTGAATTTCCTCCACTTAAAGACTGTTTTTGGGAGAGTTTTTTCTCCAGCTGAAGGTAACCTGGACATTGGGGGCAAAGTTGGAGGTATTAAAGGGACTTTTCTTACTTATGTGACTGTGTTGCCTTTGTGCCACTCCCCAGGTCATCACACCTGCAGCCATTCTTGTTTTAGTCTCTAGGCCTTTGATCATCTTAGTTGTTCTTCTCTGAACTTTTTCCAAAGTCTCAACATCTTTTTTGTAGTACGGTGGCCAAAATTGGTTGCAGTATTCCAGGTGTGATCTTTCTAGGATTGTATAAAGTGCTACTAATACTTCATGTGGTCTTGATTCTATGCCTCTGTTTATACAACCCAGGATTATATTAGCTTTTTTGGCTGCTGCTGCACATTGCTTGTTCATACCTTTGATTTTTCCTGCCTAAATGTAAAAAGATAATTGCTTTAGTCTGGCAAGATTCTGTTTGTAGACAAACAACAATAAAGAAACTACTCAGAAGTAAGTCCTCATGTCATTCTTGGTTTTGTTTTTTGCTTGACATATATCCTCCATACCGTCATATGTATTAATAACCACTTATCATTCTTTTCTTTTATAAGATATCTATATATTATCTATGTCTTTTTTCATTCATTTTCCATAAGCCAATTCTAGCTAATTTTTCCTCCCCTAATCTGGGCACAATTCCTAGAATTCCTCATAAAGGCCATGTTGGCTGAAGAATTTTGATCATTGAGGATCACAAATATGAAGGATGCTAGCAGTGCCCAAGAAGGGAGGGAGATTGAATACTGTAGTCATAGCAACATGTGATCTTCCCTCCCTCTTTGTAAATACATGTAACATCAATGTATTAGAAATAGAATGCAGCTTCAAGTGTGATGCACAATTTGCCTGGTTTGACACACCCCAACCTCCTGGCCCTATGGATGTCACTAAAAAGAGTCCAGGATGGGGAAGATGGTACTAGTTTGAGCAATAAGAGCTAATTTGCCTGCAGCAAGAGTCCAGCATCATTCAGAGTAAAAGCCACAATGTCTAACCTTATTTTGGTTTCCAATCACAATCCCCTAGCCAAATGTTATTTGGATGTAGTTATTTTCACAATATGCGTTGAGGGAGGGGGGGGAAATTCTCTTGCCAGAGCAACTGCCAAGAATCACATTATATAGTGTTAAATATTAAAAGAAACCTGACGCGTCTGATGTAGGACCAATCAGCAGTTTGGAGTCAGGCACGGGAAAAATGAACTTGCGTCAGTGGCTGAAGCTGGGGACAGCTCCTTTATAAAGCGGCTGCCATGGCTAGCCAATGCAGAGCGTACTGAGCTAAATAAATGGTTGCTGACTGCCAAGCGTGTCCTGTATCCTTCTGCCCATGATCCAACACTGGTGACGAAAGTGGGATCTGAATAACAAGGACACCAACAACTATGTGGCATTGATGGCCATTGCAAACCGACCAATCTACCAAGATGTCTGGATCCAACATCCTACCGGTCCCTTTCAACCCAGCTGGAGAAGACTGAGACTCATACATGGACCAGTTTCACATGTTCCTGGAAGCAAATGACTTGCTCAACCTCTCAGAACAGAAAAAAAGAGCCGTGTTCCTGGCCCATTGTGGCCTGACCACATTCAAGATGGCCAAGGCCCTCTCATCCTTGAATGAGCTGAAAACAATGGTCTGGCCGGACTTGGAGTGAATCCTATGGGCACACTATGGACCCCAGGCCTCATCCCTGGTACGCCACCATGAATTCTACAGATGGGACCAAAAGGAAGGCGAGACCATCACGGATTTCATCACAACACTGAAGGAGATTGCTGCCACATGCAAATTCCTCAATATAGACAAAGCCATGAGGGACCGCCTAGTCCTTGGACTAAGAGACCCAACGCTCCAAAACCAGCTGCTTGCAAAGCCTAAGATAACATTCAAGAAAGCCCTGGAAGAGGCATCCAGAATGGAAGCATCCCAGAAATCAGCGGTGGCAATGACGAAAATGAATAAGCTAGCCCAACCAAAGGAAACTATCGCCGTGCACTATGAGGATGCAAAGACAGAACCGGACACACAAGGAGAATGAAGAAGTCCACCAACTATGGTCTGAATGGAATCTGAGTACCCAAGACAGAGGAAGAAAGAATTCATGGTGCGCAGGATGTGAAGGAAACCACCCCAGGGCCAAATGCAGGTTCCACAATGCCATCTGCCAGTGATGCAAGAGGAAAGGCCACATTGCTAGAGCATGCAGGGCATCACAGCCAGCAGGCACAGACAAAGAAAATTCAGCCCATCTCAGTGACCCAGAGCCAACCAAGCAGGAAGCTGGAAGCCTGCATACAGGAGACCATGGTGCAGCAAAGATCCTGAGACAGATAGAGGGGAGACCCACCAGACAATCACCATCGGTCACTCAAGTGCTTGCAAAGTGAGAAAAATGGCAGCAACAGTCCACATAGAAAGAAGACCCTGCAAAATGGAGGTTGACTCGGAATCATATATCTCCATGGTCTCCTGGACAACAATCAAGCAACTAGTTCCTGGAATCACAAGAGAAGCACTCAAACCGCAAAAGCTGACTCTCAAGGACTATCAAGGGAACAGGATCTTGTGCTAGGAATAGGGGTTTTCAACACCACATTTAAAAGCTTCAAAGGGAAACTACCCCTCACCATAGTAGACTGGGACCGGCCTAGCCTATTGGGACTGGAATGGTTCAAGCCATTGGGACTAGCAGTGGCTGGCATTCACCGAATCAAAGACAGGTGCCAGAAAGATGGACAAATTCATGAACATATTCAACAGCAAGTTGGACAAGTATACTGGGTCCCCCATATCATTTATCTTACATCCCCAGGTTTCCCCTGTCTGGATAAAGCTCAGGAGGGCCCCATTTGCTCTGCAGCTCAAGATAGATGAGCAACTGGATAAGCTCTTTGCCCAAGGCATCTTAGAACTGACAAACCATGCCAGGTGGGAGACCCCCATAGTGTATCTCTGTGGGGACTATAAATCTACCTTGAATAAGGCTTTACAGCAGAGCGCATACCTCATGCCCATAACACCTATTGCACTCCCTGGGCTGAGGAAAAATATTTGTAAAGCTCAATCTGGCTCAAGCATATCAGCAACTTCTGGTTGATGATGCTACAGCCGAAGCCCATATGATAGTCACTCATAAGGGGGCATTCAAATGTAGGAGGATACAGTTTGCGGTCAGCATGGCACCAGGACTATTCCAGAGTCTGATGGAATACCTCCTACAAGGCATAAAAGCGGTAGTTTCCTATTTCGATTATCTCCTAATATCAGCTGGCAACAAGGAACAATTACAACAGAGACTAAGAACTGTCTTAAGCAGATTTCAGGAAGTGGGGTTGAAGGTGAAAAAGGACAAGTGCCAACTGGCAGTGGAAAAAGTGGAATTTTGGGGGTACCTGGTAGATAGCTCTGGAATCCACCCCACCGAGGGAAAGATAAAAGCAATCAGCCCCAAACCCTAAGAATAAAACGGAATTACAAGCATTCCTGGGGTTATTGAATTTCTACAATATTTTCTGGCTGCAGAAAGTGACCATTGCAGAATCCCTACATGGCTCCTTGCCAAGAAAACAGCATGGACATGGGGGCAAAAAGAGGAAAAATGCATTCAGACAAATAAAAAAACCTGGTAACATCAGACCGTGTACTTGTCCAATATATTGAGAATTTACCATTGAGGTTAATCTGCGATGCATCACCGTTTGGAATAGAGGCAATACTCAGCTATTGTATATCAAATGGGAAGGAAGCCCCCATAGCATACTATTCAAAGATACTATCTAAGGCAGAAAGAAACTATAGCCAGCTAGATAAAGAAGCTCTGGCTGCAGTCGCCGGAATCAAAAGATTCCATGAATATGTCTATGGGCAAGAATTCAAACTCATAACTGACCACAAGCCACTTTTGGGACTAATCGTGGGACCAACACACACCACAAGTATTATCACCCAGAATGACATGCTGGATGGAATTCCTCGCCACATATAACTACAGACTGAACTATAGATCTGGCAAGGAGATCAACCATGCGGATGCCATCAGCAGATGCCCACTGCAGGAGCCTGTGGAGGTTCCAGCACCAGCAATGACTACATTGCTGATAGAGACTCTCACGAGCACACCAGTCACGGCTGCCGAGATTACAAGAGCTACCACAAAAGATAAGACATTGGCACATATTTTGAACTGGGTGTGGAGGGGTTGGCCAGAAGACAAACTAGACAGGGAATTTAAACCATTCAAGAAGAGACAGTTTGAGCTTTCAGGGTTAAAAGGTTGCCTACTGTGGGGAGATAGAGTAGTCATCCCCAGAACATTACAAAAGGTCATTTTAACCACATTACATGAGGGACACCCAGGGGTGGTCAAGATGAAAGCATTGGCCAGGAATTATGTATGGTGGCCAGGGATGGACAGGGAAATTGAGACATGGGTCACAACATGCACAACCTGCCAGGAATCATGACCAACACCACACGCAGCCCCAACACATGAGTGGGAAAGCCCAAAGATACCTTGGTCAAGCATACATATAGACTTTGTGGGACCCTGCCAGGGACATGCATTCTTAATCACAGTAGATGCATACTCAAAGTGGTTGGAGGTTGAGGTGATGAAGTCAACCATGACTGAGGCAGTCATAAGAGTGCTCAGGTGACTATTTGCCACCCACAGACTGCTGGATATATTGGTCTCAGGCAACGGGCCACAATTCACTATGAACCAATTTGAAATATTCTTAGCAACACAAGGAATCAGACATACACTATCCATGCCGAGGCACCCCATCACTAGTGGTCAATCTGAATGGATGGTATAAACAGCCAAGGAAACATTAGTGAGAATGGGCCCTGGGACATTCAAGAAAAAATAGACAAAATGCTAGGAATCCAACACATCACACCAAATGCCACCATAAACAGCAGAACTGTTAATGGGGAGGAAGTTAAGGCACCAATTAGACAGACTACACCCCCATTACAACACTGAGACCCCAGTAGACTCGACCAGTAGGTCATTCCAAATGGAAGACAGAGTCTACAGGACAAACTATAGTGGGAACCCCCTATGGGTGCCCACACAAATAACACAAATCATGGGCCCGCTATCATACTGGATTGAGACCGAAGATGGCAGGGCCTGGAAGCGACACATATACCAACTCCAAGGCTGAATAGTTAGCAATGAATACATCAGACAGGCAGAGACCTTGGAGCTAGAGGGCAGGAATCAACCAAAAACAAGCCAAGCCCTACACAATAACCTACTGCACAAAGAGCAACTAGACTCAAACCCGATTGGAGTGCAAAATCACTTACCTGAAATACAGCAGGAATGTCCAAGCATAGAGAATAATCCAGAGAGACCACCAGAGGGTGAGGCAGGTAATATCCAAAAAGAAATGGCCATGCCACGGGAAGAATTTGAGAGAATTCCACAGGTACCAGCAGGAGAATCAGAGATTCCAACCTCTCAGGACAGATCCGAAGACTTGACTGAGCTGCACACGTCAGATCGCACCTACAAGTGACCCGCCTACTTACAGGACTATGTTGCCCGGGTGGATTCTGATTGGGTGATGCCTTTCCAGAAGGGTGAGGTGTTAAATATTAAAAGAAACCCAACGTGTCTGATGTAGGACCAATCAGCGGCTTGGAGTCAGGCATGGGAAAAATGAACTCGCATCAGTGGCTGAAGCTGTGGACAGCTCCTTTATAAAGCGGCTGCCATGGTTAACCGGGGCAGAGCGTACTGAACTAAATAAATGGTTGCTGACTGCCAAGCGTGTCCTGTGTTCTTCCACCCACGGTCCAACATATAGGAAGAAAAAAATTAAAATAAGGGTTTGAGGAACTGCTCAGAGAATATTTCTGAATGTACACAAATACATCAAAAACATCCTGTCCCTTTTCCAGATCTTCAATATTTCTGTAAAAATGTGGCTATCATTTAATAAAGAATAGCTGAAACAAGTGCAGAATATGCAACAATAGTTCAGAATTCGCAGCAGCCAGCCATAATCTTTCTTATATTCCCATTTAAATTGTTATTAAACACCTTTAGCCTATTCTTCACTCTTGGGAGTCTTTGTTCTCCCTTTCATTTCTTTCTTCATTTTTTGCATTTACAATCCTCACTAAAAATCTTGTTTTGAGTTGCAAATGCTCATAATTGTCCCAAATGCTACTGATAAGAGTTCAGGTAGTCCTTGACTTATGACCACAACTGGGACTAGAATTGCGATTGCTAAGCAAGGCCTGATTTTACAGCCTTTTTTTTTGCTGTGGTTAAGTTGTAAATGGCAATCACATGATCCCGGGATGCTGCAACCATCATAAATACATGCCAGTAGCCAAGCCCATGAATTTTGATTATTGTACATGACCTTGGAAAAATTGCAATGGACATAAATGTGAGGACCAGTCATAAGTCTCTTTTTCAATGCTGTTGTCTCTTCAAATGATTGCTAATCAAATGGTTGTAAGTCAAGGACCACCTCTATGTCCTCCTTGTTCCCCAGCTGCATTTAGCGATTAACTATCTTATCTGATGAAATGTTAATTATCCTAGATTGCAGTGAAAACTGCAAAAAGTGGGCAAAAATTCACTATGCCATGTGAATTTTAGAGTGTGAATACCCAATTGACTGTCCCTCTGACTTGTAGGAATTAATGCTCAGGTTAAGTGAAGTAGAGAAATTGGAGATAAAAAAAGGAAAGTAGTGTATTCGTCATATCTCACTGCACAAATGGAAAATGTTAAAATTCTGTTTGTTGTCGGGGATGATAATAAAAAACATAAACACTTAACCATTAGGCTCCAAGAGGTGACAGCCAATAATTTAAGAATGCTTTAATTGCAACCTTTAAAAAGCCTTAATTGTATGTGACAGCAGTTTAAGCTAACTGTGAAGAGTAATTTACTTGGGTGGACTTTTCATTAATTTGAAAGGTTCTTAGGGCTTAAAAGCTTTCACTAATGATATTTTTAGTAAATGAAAATGTAATAAAATTCTGTAGTTTCAACACGGAAGAGAGTATTAGCCCTCACCCTCATACTTGATTTTAAATTTAAAGGTTAAGGAATTTTGATGCCATCAGGAATACAAACACACCCAACAAAATTTCTCTTTGCTTGCTTTTGATTGGTCAGAAAGAAGATTCTATAATTAAAAGTGATCAGAGTCAGAGACAATAGGATGACAAGAATTGGATGTAGATACTGGACAGCTAGATTCAAATATTTGCTTAGCCATGAAATGCATGAAGGAACTCGGTGATTGAGAACACAGTACACCTTCTAGTGATTTGCAAAATTGAAAACCTTGGCTAATTCACTATTTTAATAAGAATTATGATTGGATTGCATGTATCAAATCTTGGGTGCCCAATCCATATTATAGAGAGGTGCCTGCAGCTAAGGATGAAGTGAACCCTTCTTCTGGCTCCTCTACCATTTTTTTAAGGTAGAGAACCTGGATGGGAAATTGTCCTAGGGAAAGAAGAAATTATTTATAACTTTCTCAGGCTAGGATTGTACTGAAATAGCCCCATAGGAAAGTTCCTTCCCAAGAGCTTCCAATGGGGTTTAACATACCAGGTATGGAAGCCAAAAGCAATTGCAAATTTGGGAAGAAGGTTATCCAGTGAAAGGGGAACATACAAACACATCATATGCCTTGGATACTTTGTCACAAAATGAATGCAAGAATATCACCTCTTAGTCACAATCTTTTTGTCTAAAATTTTCTTCTTAAATTAAGTTCTACATTAAATTATTTCATCACACTAGATAAGGACTGATTTAAAAGAAAATGTAGGCTAGTATCTGTGCCCAACCCAACTGGTTTGTGTTTCATCGTTTAAGATGAAGATCCTGAATGGCAATAAATACTGGCATCCTTTAGGACAGATGTAGTTGTACGGTCCCATTGAAATGTTTCTGTATGTGTTTTGAGTGCCTCAATCAGTTACCTCTTATGCTCCACCAGGTTCATGACTAGATGTTTCTGATTTGGGCATTGTCACAAATGTACAGTGGTTGGCCTCATTTGTTTTGCATTGACTTATGTCAATTGAAAGGCTTTCTGTAGGCATGTTGTTGTCATGTTAAACATCTGGTTTGTCTTAATCCAACTTTGTACTAAAGAATACCAGTTACAGACAGCCTATCCTCTTGGGGAATATTTTGAATGTCTTATTGTATTTTGATGGTTTTTGATAAATCATTTAAATTTAGCCCCCAACTTATGATTTATGATCAGTCATTTATCAATTTTTAACCACCTGGATTAGAAGTTCCAAGGGCTGCTATAACCTCCCCCTCCCCAGGCTAAGTGATCATATTTTGGGCACTCAACAACCAGCCCACCTTTATGGATTTTTGCATTTCTCATGGTCACAAGACTGCAATTTACAACTTCTGTGAGTGTGTGTAGAAACTAGCATTTACTTCCAGTTTCTGGAAAAAACACCCATTGCAGACAATGGATTCACTTACAATCACATTTGCTTAACAACTGCTGTGTTTCCTTAATGACCATCTCAAAAAGGTTCATAAAATTGTGTGTGGTCATGCAATGATCTGCTTAATGTCCAACACAACTTATGACCATAATTCCAGGCTCAATGTTCATAAGTCGAGGACTGTCTGTAACCTCGCAATAAAACAGAACAATGATGATGACTTTGGGGGAAATATGATTTTGAAATGATTGTCCCCACCTAATAACAAAAGTAAGGTGGATTGAGCTTTATATTTCAGTAGCCTTCTGTTATTGCTAAGGGATAAAAGAAAAAGAAAAAAAAATGAAAAGAAGGCTATTAAGAGAGAAATAATGGCACGTTTGTTCACCCAGCATTGTTATTTACTTTCAATTTATTTGCTTAGCTCATATGTCTGCTTGAGAAGTTTAGCTTTTATTTATTTTTAAATAAATGTCCAAGAGGTTTTTTTTCAAGATTGGGAATCTTGAGATTCTTCCTTGAATTGCTTTTTTGACATGGGCCCACATATTCTAGAAATAATTATTTATACATACCAACCTGCACAGACACTAAATAAGTTTGCTTTTTTGGAGAAGTATTGAAAATCCCTTTCAGTTTTCACACTTCAGTCAGTTTCCTTCCAAATATTTGTAGTATGGGAAGTGATGGAGTTCAAATTGTCAAATATGGAAAACTTAAAATTGCACAATTTCTTTCTCTGACAAGATATGTTAATTCATATACTCAGCAATGAGTCATGGTGGTATGGGATAATGCATAGAAAAAACATTGATTAATTATTACTAGTAACAATGAACATTTGTAGGGCTTTTCTGAGAATTCAGAACATGGCACACACAGTAAGTGACTTGTATTATAAATATCCCTATGAGGTTGTCTGCCACTATCCCTCCCATATCATTGCAGAATATTGCAGAGAAACCTTTTCACATCTCAAGCTATAAACCTGCTGTGGTTATCTTATCTTCTTATGTGCCTATCTTCCTCTGGGTATTCATGCTATCTGAGGTAAAGTGGGTGGCAATCAAGCAAACAATTTTCTCAGTTTTGACAAGTTTAAAATGGATGGATGGATTTTAGAATAAAACAAATTAAAATGGATGGATTTTAGAATAAGAAGTTTTACAAACTTACTGTGCCATACATTCTGATGTTCACTGAGAGTAATCCATCCTTCCTGCCTGCCTGCTCACCCGCCTGTCTTCTATATAAAAATAAAAATGTGATATAAAAATAAAAGTTTTACACACTTACTTTGCTATGCATTTTAATGTTTCCTTCCTTCCTTCCTTCCTTCCTTCCTTCCTTCCTATTATATAAAAATTAAAATGTGAATGGTTTCTGCAAAGGCTTAAGCAGCTGACTGAATTGATGCCTGAGACTAAATATGGATTGGGAACACTGCACTACTGCACTATTCTTTGCTTGTTTCATGATTCATAGCAGGTTATCACAAATCACTCACTGTTTTCAATCCTTTAAAGGTTACTTTGAAGTCCTTTCTTGATTGATTGATTAAATTCATATTTTATATGGCCCTCAGGCTACAGTCCTTATGGCTGCTTCCAGTAAAGCAAAAATAAAAAAAGTAAAATGCCAAAAAGCTGAAAGTAAGAGAAAAACAAAAATCCCAAACTCTTCTAAGTGCCACAAATTACCAAAAATTCAACAGGCAAGTATCATTTTCCAGTCACTAAGAAGCTAATGGTATCTCATTGGAGAGGGCAGTTCAGTTCAGATGTTCTGCCACATGGAGAAACTGACTAATTTCTGACTTATCCAGTTCTCTTCCCTTTGATGCCTTTTTTGTCTTCAGATCGTTTCTTTGTCCTGCAATTTTTATGAGATATGAACAATTAAAATAGGCCCACCTTCTTTACTCAATTACTGTACAGTAGAAATAAAGCAGTGTTGCATGGTTCTGCATACAACATTACTTTGGGTTTTAACTTGGGAGACAATGTTTTTAAGGGGTGGAAAACTCTGGCTTGCTACAAATTTATATGTATGTGTGTATATATGGGCATGTATATTCAGGTGGATTTTGTAAAGGACCGTCATTAGTTGCTCCAAACTTTGATTTATTTGTAGAAACCAGTTTGCAATTCCTTACTTTTCTCTTGGGAATCATCCCTTCAGTATTGGCCTGATTTATACCAGCTAATATGAAGTTTGTTTGATTTGGGGTTAATCTAAACCATAATGTAAGCTTTATTGTGATATGTGGACAATGGTAAATGTGCAACTGCCTAGATTCATATATATGTGAATTTATCTCTCTCTCTCTCTCTCTCCTGTCAGTCTGCAGCATTTTGACATCATTACACATTGACTCCCACTGTCTTTTACCACCAGTCATCCTTTTTAATGATGTTCTGCAGTACATTGGATTGCCAGTCACCACATAATTTGTCAGATTTTGGCTTAGTGTATGGTATGGGCCCAACTGTTATAGTTTATATGGTTAATGGATTAATGCAATATACAAGTGCAAGCATGAATACAGTACTTCAAATGGGGCTTTATATTTTTAGATGGCTTAATAAGTGGCGTGGACCAAGGGCTGCTGTCATCCCATTGTGGTTCTCCCAGTAGCTGTTCCAAACAAATGTAGTCAACAACCAGGGATGGGACTCTACCATTCTCACCTATTTGCTAGAACTGGTTGTTAACTTTCTAAGCAGTTCAGAGAACCAGTTGTTGGAAGAAATCTCCTTTTGCTTTTTTTCACCCTTATTACATTCTTGGCAGTATGCCTAAACTTACTGTCTCCAAAGGAGGTTTTGTTTTCTTTCCTGGTACTTTTTAAAGGGAAAGGTTGTTTTAAGCTTTTTACACTCTTATTGGGAGGAAACACACCCATGTTTGAGTTCTTCCAGCTGGGATCAGCACTTTGAAGAAATAATTGAATAACAAAGCAGAACTGCCAGTAATGACGAGGAACCAAGAAGAGTGACATTCAGCAAGGCTTCTTGGCTAGATAGAAAGATTGATATTCAAACATGAGTTTACATACCCTTTCTGAGTTTTAGTCTAAAACTGGCTTTTGGTGAAGTTTAATTCTGTATTTGGTGACCTTTAATCCTGTGTTTATTGATGGGATAATTTTCCCTATTCAGCTTTGTTTGGAAGGAAAAAGGTTAATCTCTGCTGCTGAAAAGAAACTGGGTTGAGAAATCTGGTTAGTTCCTGTATCTATTTGTTCTGGTAATTGGTCTAATAAGCAACAGCTACTGTTGTGATTTAATTATTTGTAACGTGTTTGAATTTTTTCCTGCCTCATGGTTACTTTTTCTATCTGGAGAGGAGGTCTTCCTTCACTGCTTTAGTGGTTCCTGGCACTGTCCTTTTGGGGTGTACTTTCAAGAGGCAGGATGCAAGCTTGGCAGGATGCAAGAGGCAGGATGCAAGCTTGTGATCTTTCCTTAAATCTGGATGATTTCTTTATGATATCTTGTGAGGTGAGACCAGCTGGTATCTTTAAGTGGTGCAAATGGATTTAAGGATTGCTTCTCCTGGGTGTGCTCTTTCTGGACAGCTTAAATGACCTCTCTGCTAAGGAGTTTCACTTTATGAGCAAGAGTTGGCTGCTGATAGTTATCATTGCATTTTAATTACTTTAATTCCTCAAGGTGCTCTGGCATCCTGCCTGATTTGTAACTCCAGCTTGCAGGTATTTTTAATCTAATGATTGGTATTTAGGTCAGTTTTTTGCAAGCAAAAAAGCTTTTTGTATTACAATGACAATTAAAAAAATGACATGACCGTTTTTCACTCTTACAACCATATCAGCATCCCCACTGTCATGAGAGGTCAGGTGAGGAGAAGCACCCCTCGATGTGAGTGATGTCGAGTTGGCCATGCTTACCCAGTCACATGACCACCAAGCCATGCCCACCAACTAAGCCACGCCCACAGAACCAGTAGTTAAAAATTTGAATCACAACCCTTTCAACATCTCAAATTGAACCACTACTACGAACATTTCTTTTTCTTTGTCTTGATTACTCATTCAGAAAGCCTGCATTTAAAAAATCCTCTTCCTTTTAGAGAGAGGAATTCTTTGATCCTTGAGTACTATCCATTTTTCTTTTATGCTTCTGTTTTTTGTTTTTATTTGTTTCTTATTGCCTTGTACTCTGTTTGAGATTTGGAAGATTGGGACAATTTATAATGGGATTAAATAAATCAATCTCTGTTAGAATCCACAAGGTTCCAGCTGGCTATAGTTGCTTTCTATACATCCAGCAACAGCCATCTACATTTGCATGCACATTTGCTTTGCCTTTTCTTCTCATTCTGCATATTTAACTTTTCTATTTCTAATTATCAGTGCATACTCTTATTAGGTAATGCAGAATACATTATTGCAGTGTATGTGATCTCCCCTCCATGCTATGATTAAAGAGAATTGCCCAGGGTCATCTGTGCAGATGCATGAAGCATTCAGCCTTCTGGCAGACAAGATGAAGGTGGAAAAATGGTGCAGAAGAATGAAGGATCTTGGAAGATTTAATTCTGTGCTCAAGGCAAAGCACACAAGAATGTGACCTTTCTCCCATGATAAAAGGACTGTTCCACCCATAATATTAGTTGGTTTCTGATTCAGTGTCATGTGAGAAGCTTAGGAAATGTGTAAATTCATTAATCAGCCTTTCTCCTTGCTAATTAAAAACCTTAAATTGAGGGTAAAGTTGCTTAACAGTGAACTGATGTTATTGTGCTTAGGACATGGTAATTACAAGGTACAAGGTAAATTACAAGGTGATGCAACCAGTTGCAACCAATATTATCTCCTTATAATTCTAGAGAGGTTGTATGCTTTATGTGCAAGGCTGCTTGGATCTGGAATTGCTGACCAGGATTTCAGCTGAGGACAGTCTGACCATCATTGTTACGATGGCTCACAAGTGGCTGAAGAATAACAGTTGGACTTGTTCCAGCTACAGGCTGGCCGTGCTCTCATTAGAACAACAAAGCCTTGGCATTAGAAATCCAAGCATTATAAATGCATAAATGGAGTCTTGTCAGAGAAATGGAGGCCAGGACTGTTTGGCAAATCCGTGGGATTGAGTTGCCCAGCAGTTTGAAGAAGTTTAGAGCCCAGCAAGGATTTTGTTGCCAAGCAAACTGCAGAAGACGACATTTACAAAATGAGAAGGAGAGAACTTTGAGAATAGGCAATGCCCATTTTCAGCAGGACTGGATAATCATGTAATCACAGACTAATTTGAAAAGTATGTTAATGGCTATGCTTAACACAAAAAGAAGGAAGAAAGGTTGGCTACGCTTTTTGATAAGTGGTTGAGAGGAGAGGAGCTTGATTTAGTATCAAGGATTAAAATTCACCTGGTAAGCATCTCTTCCAGAGAGCAAGGCTGATCTTCAGAAGCATTCACATTCTCTAGCAGCAATTGTCTGCAGATCTTTGTGCCGTCTATTGCATATTGGTTTTGATAGCTTATTGGAGTCCTCTCAGCCAGAAATTCCCTCAGTTCAAAGGAATGAGTTAATTTGGAGGAGGAAGGGAATCCATCTTCTAATATGGTAAATGCAATAGTTGCACTGACTCATCACTTTACAATTTCATATATTTTTTTCCTAATTTGTGCATTGAGATCCATTTTAGTGTAGCAGACAAAACACCAGCATAGAAACTGAGAGCCCAGGAGTTCTAGTCCTTCCTTCAGCCAAAACCAGCTGGGTAACACTGGGCTGGTCACTCTCTCTTAGGCCTAGGAAAAAGGCAAGGGCAAGTAACTTCTGAAAATTTGCTAGGAAAGCCTCACCTTTTATCAGTCAAAATTTACTCAAAAGCACCCCAAAAACAAACAGAAAGCTGTGCATTACAGCAGAAAATCTTTATAATGAAGACCTACTTCCTGCGGCTCAAAGACAGTCCTCAAATCCCCTCTGAAAGTTTTCATCAAATGTACAATGACAGAAGGGGACATTAATAAACAGAAGGGAATAATCAAGTAAGTATATTCATGTGGATTAATCTTAATTAAATTTAAATGCAAATGAAATGAAATTAATTACAGCTTTTGGTTTGCCAACTTTTTCAAATGCAGCCTTCGGGCACTGCTCAAAACTCCTATGATGCTTTTGGTTCAGAAAAAACAAATATGGAAACCTATCTTGCTGTGAAAAATAGCAAATATCTTGAACCCAAGATGGACAACTCATTCAGTTTGCTTAAAGCTAGTATTTCTGTGTGTTAAAGTATTCAGTGGAGATTTCATGAAAAGTGCCTTGTTCTTTTATGACTAGTACTGTTGTTGATACTATCAGTTGTAGGATTCATCAACATGTAAATTAAAACCATTCAAAATCCCCCCACCATTTTGGGCACAGGAATTGGGTAGGCAATTTCTCTTAAAAAAGGAGAAAATTTTCTGTAATTCCTGATGAGCAGGAGAAGTAGTAGAGCTACTGGAAAAGTACTACAGGAAGAGTTTCTCGGTCACCTCTTGCATTGAGGTTGTGTGGAAGTATGGATAGAAAGAGACATTTCAAAGACCAGAGAAATTATACATAAAGAAAGATGTATATCCACACATGCCCCTTGGCCATCTTATCACTAAATAAGTGCACTCATGATCATTGAAAAAAATATTTCTCCTTTGAAATAAAGTTCAAAAGCAAATTCTCTTTTATCCAGTTGAATTAGGATTGGTTAAAAGGCAGAAATATGTGTATTTTTTTAAAAAAAATGTTATTTGATCTTTGTTTATAAAGAGGAGTGAAAAAGAAAGATGTAAGCAACACCCTGCTAGATCAGGTTCCTGGCCTGTCTAATTCAGCCCTCCATTGGCTAAAACAACTGCAGCAGGAGGCTTACCAGCAGATGGCCTTCAGAGGCAGCCACACTGCCATCGATGCTAATAGCTATCCATCCCCATGACTTCCATGAATAGGTCCAATTCTTTTTTGAAGCAGACAGACAGACAGACTCCCATGCTATTCAAGAGACGAGATGGAAGGCTGTGCAAACTAATACTACCTTTATTATAAGTTATAGTAACTGAATTTTGAAAATCCAAATGTGCTTCCCCTATCCCTCCCTTTTCCTTCATGAGATCTAAAAGTAGACCTTCTAAAACACTTTGCCAAGTTACATTTCTGCCCAAAGTCAGATTTCTTTTCTCTGGCCTTCATCCTGGTTGCAACATTGTGACTTGTTCCTCAAGGTCATTCCTTCTGCTCATTACACGAGCTCACAGACAGGGGCTCCTCAGGGTGCCGTCGGCGAGTCAATGCCGGTTAGCGGTGCCCCGGGAATGGGCCTACTCTGTGGCGGTTCCCACCCTATGGAATCAACTACCCCTGGGGCTCTGCCTGGCCCCTGACCTTTGCACCTTCCGCCACAACCTGAAAACTTGGTTATTCGAACAGGCTGTGCTGTGCTGATCTCCTGGGGGGTGGGGGTAAATTTTAAATGGCATATTGGGGTTTTAATTTAAATTAGACTTGTGATTGTTTAATACGGTTTTAAATTAATTTATTGTTGCGGATTGGTTTTAGTTGTGAGCAGTCCTCAGATGGGGTGGCATACAAGTCTAAATAATAAATAAATAAATAAATAAATAAATAAATAAATAAATAAATGTAAATGAGAGGTACCTTCAGCCAAGGGTGGGATTCAATTTTCTTAACAATTGGTTCTGTGAGTGTGGCCTAATTTGTGGGTGTGGCTTGGTGGTCATGTGACTGGCTGGGCATAGCTTGTATGTAAATATTATAAATATTTATATAAATATTGGATTTTTATTAAAAAAAGAGCAACTTTTACCCAAAATCAGGCAAAGCAGGCAGGCAGATTGAGTTGCTCACAGAATCACAAATTCACTTAGAGATCTGTGTTTCTGCCATCACCTACCTGAGTCTGTCACACAAAATTTGCTTGCAAGCAAACACATAAAATTTGCTAGCAAGCAAACTCACAAAATTAACTCACAACACACCCTGTATGTAAATATTGATTTTTTTTATCTTAAAAAAAAGAGCAACTTACCCAAAAGCAGGCAAAGCAGGCAGGCAGATTGAGTTGCTCACAAAATCACAGATTCACTTAGAGATCTATCTATCTCCAGTTGGCTACCTGAAAGTAGAAGCTTCAGTCCTAAGGAAGGTTTGGCTCTGCTTTTAGATTAGCTAGAAAGCAAGAAATCCAAGGATTTCCTGCTTTCTAGCTAATCTAAATCTCCCAGCACAGCAGAACTGATGGTCAGGGGAAAAAAAGGAAAAATAGCAACTTAGCAGGCAAGTTTGCCAGGTAAGGAGTGAGTGGGACGGGAGGGATCCCATGGGCCATGTGGGTGGCACAGCCTTGTGTTCCTGCACAGCCTGGATTAATTGCTTTGCGGGGTACTCTGGGGATGACATTTCTCTGCGGACCACCAAAATTGTCTCGCGGTTGGTGACCACTGCATTAAAGAACTCCAAGGGCAAAAGGGATGATTTATCCTGCTATTATTGCCTACAGATTTTGCAAAATAAACTCAAGAGAAAGATATCACAGAGAGGGCTACCATTGAGGCTCTCGCAGGGAAGGCAAGCAGTGAAGGCAGCACGTCCCGGAACTGCGCCAGCGGCGGGGAGTTTGCTTTGGTGGTTTTGGTGGCAGCAGCAAAAGGCAAAAGGGGAGCAGCGGGGGGGGAGGAGAGCAATGGGAGAGAAAGGTGAGCAATGGGGCTGGTGGTGAAAGAAGTGCAGCAAAGGAATGGGGCAAATGGAAAGCAGTTTGGGGAGGGAAAAGGAAGAAAGCGGGGGGGGTTGTGGCTGCTGCTGAAGTAAGGCTTTGAGCACCCCTCCACCCCGGTCCTCTCACAGCACCTCCATGTGCGACAGTGGCGGCGGACCTGGCTGCCTCTAGTAAGCAGCGCCATCTCTGTCTCCACCCACTTCCTTTTGTTTTGTCCCAGGAGAAGCGGGCAGAGGTGGTAGAGACTCTGCAGTGATGGTGCTGCTTACGGGAGGCAACCGCGTCTGCTGCCCTACTGGTCAGAGCACCACCGCCGCTTTCTGCACCACAGCCGCCATGTGGTAGGGAGAGCTGGGAGAGCCCGGGGATGTGGGGGCAGGTAGGTAGGCTCCAGCCAGCACCACCAGCGGGATGGGGCCATGGCGATGGGGAAGCCAGCCAGCCGAGCCCAGGGATGGAGGGGCAGGTAGGTAGGCTGACTGAGGCCCAGGGAGCCCCGGAGATGGCTAGAGGAGGTTCGGGGAGGCCCAGGGACAGTGTGGGAAGGGCTAGCACGACTCAAAGGCTTACCTGTGATCAAGCAGATCAGTGGAGAGGCTCGTGTCATCTCCAGGCTGCTTCTCTCACCTCTCCCAACAGAACGAAAAGTTTGCAAGTTCCCCTCCCTTCGGGAAATGGTTCATGGGCAGCAGAGAGAAACAGGTTTCAACCAGGCTGCTTGTCTGCTGCCCAGAAGCTGTTTCCCGAAGGGAAGGGAACTTGTAAGCTTTTCGCTCTGTTGCAGCAAAAAGCAGGTAGCAATGGCTGCCCTGGTGGGCGGGCAGAAGCAGGCTGCAGGCATGTCATGCATGCGCACAATGTTGTGCATGTGCGATAGAGACTGACTGGGCAGGGAATGGAGAAGCAGGCGGAGAGGGGAAGGCCAGCCAGAGGCCCGACTTACCGGTTCTCCGAACTACTGGGAACCGTAACAACTGGTTCTATAGGGCTAAACCGGTAGAATCCCACCCCTGCCTTCAATTTTTTTTCCCTGGCCTTTGGTCACTATTGTTTGTTGCTTAGGAAACCTTTTTCATCAGGTCCAGCTTGTTAATTGCTAAAATGCTTTTCATACTTATTTTATTGTTAATTTTAATTTGGATACACAGTATACTCTCTCTCTAATTTATGTATATATTATTTCTAAATTTGTTTTTTGCCTTCAGTGCTTGCCAGAGCAGACCAAGCAGGTTGTAAATAAAACAACATACAATTTTGTTTCTTTTTAAAAGATGTGTGGATTAAAAAAGAGGGAGAGATTTGCAGGAATTGTTAGTTTCTATAGGGAAAATTTTTTGACATACTGTTCATGAGGATCTGTACATTACAAGAAGTGCTCCAGATGTATTGGGATTGCACTTAAGGCATATATTACCATTGGTACTGTCTGCTTTCTTTTGCCATAATTCAACTTCTATTTGAGGGTTTTCTATTTCAATTTTGTGATTTTCTTCAGTTTTTTCTCTTCTCTTCTGCTGTCTGTAGGTAGTGCCACATCCACTATTCAGATCTTTTTGTATTCTTATCAACAATTGTTAATTCTGGGATGACAGACATACCTAATACTATTGCTTGCTCTTTTCCTCATAACAGCAACCCTGTTTGGTGAGTTAGACTGAGAGAGGGACTGATCAAAAGTCACCCAGATGACTTTCATGCCCAAAGGAGGCCTAGAATTCACAATCTCCTGCATTCTACACCAGCACTTTTATCACTACACTAAACTGGCTCCAGTAATAGTAATAACAGCAATAGTAATACTAGCCACAGCAAATGTCTACACCAAAATGCATTATTCATTAAAAAAATATGCAATCTGCATTCTAGCAAGAATGTTTTAGAAGAAGCAATGCATATTAGGCAAAATAAAACACATAAATGCATCTGGGTAGTGAAACATGAATTAAAATATAAAGTAGTGCACTGAATGATGACTTTCAGGGATCAACATCATTCCCACAGCTGTGCTGTGCTCAGGTTGCTTCTTAATTACTAGGGTTTTCTCACCACCAACGTGCAACTTACTGTCAATCAGACCTGCTTTTCTACAGCAGAGCATTCCAGAGTAGCTCTATTTTTGATTTTTAAACCACAAATGGTGAAATTCTTGAGGACACAGTGAAAAAAAAACATATGGGTTAGGTTAGCGTTTTGGAGTCCAAGACAGATATGGACAACCAGTTGGTGGTTTAGTTCAGCCAAACAGCTTGGCTCTTCAGGCACTTCTCTTAGTTCACCTCACCCAGGAGGACTGTTAAGCAATTTTCACAAGGTTTAAATAATATAGGTAAATTTGTCAGTCTCACATTTGGAACAATCTATCATTTTTAATTTCTTGTCTGTGGGACCATGTCAGATTTAGTCCTGGAGAACAGAATCCTCATTACAGAAAAATAACTGGCATTTGACTTTGCTTCAGTTTTTGACTGCTCAACGTATTTGTTCCTTTGGTGGGGCTGACACTTCAGCTTCCTCAACTTGGTTCTCAACTTGGCTGGCTTTGCAACTGCAAGATTAGCATGCAAGTCTCTTTTTTTTATTTGCATTTTGTATAAGACATATGACACAAGCAGTGATGAACAAGCCTTGGTATGCTCATGTAACACTTTGCAAGCTGCATGTGCTCCCAGTTTGCTTCTGGGTGAGATTCAAGGTTCTGGTTGTTATCTCTGCATGGCATTGGGCCTGGTTACTTGAGGGACTGCCTGTCTCCCACAGCATCTGTCCAGCCAATCTGATCTGGCAGGGTTGGTGCCCTCCAAGTTCCTTCTATTAAACAATGACCTCTATCCAGAATCTGTGCCTTCTCTGGAGCAGCACCTGCCCTCTGGAATGAATTCCTCAAAATCCAGATGGTCCTCACTCTGCTGGTGTCTCAGGGGAAGCTGAAGACCTGGTTCTTCTCCCGAGCATTTGGAAAACACGACCCACTGAGATTATTTTCTTTGTTTTCACCCGACTTGTTATTCTGTCATCTTTATCTTTTTTTATTGTTTTAATGTTTTAAATACAGATATAGATAATCAGAGTTGGAAGCGTGCTTGTAGGTCATCTAGCCCAATCCCTGACCTAAGCAGGAGACCTTACACTATTTCTGACAAATGGCAGTCCAATCTCTTCTTGAAAGCTTCCAGTGATCAAGCTCCCACAATTTTTGTGGGAGCTTGTTCACAATTTTTGAAGGCAAGCTGTTCCACTTGTTGATTGTTCTCACTAACAGAAAATGTCTCCTTATTTCCAGGTTGAATCTCTACTTGTTCAGTTTCCATCCATTATTCCTTGTCTGGCCTTCAGGTGCCTTGGAAAATAGCTTGACCCACTTGTCTCTCTGAAATATCGGAACACTTCTATCGTGTCTCCCCTGGTCCTTCTCTTCACTAGACTAGCCAGGCCCAGTTCCTGTAACCATTCTTCATATGTTTTAGTCTCCAGTCCCCTAATCATCCTGGTTGCTCTTCTCTGAACTTTTTCTAGAGCCTCAATATCTTTTTTATAGTGTGGTGACCAAAACTGGATGCAGTATTCTAGGCGTGGTCTTACTAAGGATTTATAGAGTGGTATTAGTACCACTCTATAAATTAGAAATTAGTATTAATTTCTATATCACTCAGAGTCACAGGTATTTTTCCTACATTCAGTCATGTCTGATTCTCAGAGACTGTCTGAAACAGATCCCTGCAGTTACTTTGGCAAGATTTTTCAGAAGTCGCTTGCCATTGTCTCCTTTCTAGGGCTAAGAGAAAGTGACTGGCTCAAGATCACACAGCAGGTTTTGTGTCTAAGTCAGAACTAAAATTTTCTATCCTTATGCCTTAACCACTACATAAAACTGGTTCTCGAGAATCACTGTAGTCAGGCAGAATATAAATTTAATTAATAGCAATGATGATAATACCAGGTAATAAGCTGTTGTTGGTGAGAGCTGGACAAGATATGAAAGTGCCATGGTTATCTGAATCAATCTTGTATTTGTGTGTGTGTTTCATCCTTTATTTTTCTGTGTTTTATCTCTACAGGGGAGAAAGAGCAGAAGTATTTGAAAATTCTTGATAGATGCTACATTTATCTAGCAATGTGTTTTCCAAGGAAATCATCATATTAAATATAGACTTGAGCAAGCAAGGCAATAGTAAAAAAAAAAGTTTCATTTTGGTGTAAAACAAAACAGCTAGCAATTATTTTGGACTTCAGTAAGGCATTTGATAAAGTAGACCATAACCTACTACTAGATGAAGTAGAAAAATGTAGGTTAGACAGCATCACCATCAGATGGATTCGTAACTGGCTGACCAACCACACTCAAAGTATAGTGCTCAATGGAACTGCATCTACATGGAGGGAAGTATGTAGTGGGGTACCCTAAGGCTCTGTTTTGGGCCCAGTACTTTTCAACATCTTCAGCAATGACTTGGACAAAGGGATAGATGGGGAACTCATCAAATTTGAAGACAACACCAGGTTAGCAGTAATAGTCAACACTCCGGAAGATAGGCTTAAGATACAGAAGGATTGACAGACTTGAACATTGGGCACTGGCTAACAAAATGAAATTCAATGGTGAAAAAAGTAAGGATCTACATTTAGGCAAGAAAAACAAAATGCACAGGTACCTTGCTCAATAGTAGTAACTGTGAGAGAGATCTTGGAGTCCTATGAACAACCATTTAAAAATGAGCCAGCAGTGTGCAGCAGCTGCCAAAAAAAGCCAACACAGTTCTAGGCTGCATAAACAGAGGGATAGAATCAAGATCATGTGAAGTATTAATACCACTTTATAATGTTTTAGTAAGGCCATACTTGGAATACTGCATTGTTTTGGTCACCACGATGTAAAAAAGATGTTGAGACTCTAGGAAGAGTGCAGAGAAGAACAACCAAGATGATAAGGGGACTGGAGGCTAAAATATACAAAGAACGGTTGCAGGAACTGGATATGTCTAGTCTAATGAAAAGAAGGACCAGGGGAGACATGATATCAGTCTTCCAATATCTCAGGGGCTGCCACAAAGAAGAGGGAGTCAAGCTATTCTCCAAAGCACCTGAGGGCAGGACAAGAAGCAATGAGTGGAAACTAATCAAGGAGAGGAGCAACTTAGAACTAAGTAGAAATTTCCTGACAGTTAGAACAATTCATCAGTGGAACAGCTAGCCTCCAGAAGTTGTGAATGCTCCAACACTGGACGTTATTTAAAACGATGTTGGAAAACCATTTGTCTGAAGTGGTGTAGGGTTACCTGCCTAGGCAGGGGGTTGGACTAGAAGACCTCCAAGGTCCCTTCCAACTCTGTTATTCTATTCTATTCTATTTTTTGGAAAGCAAAAATAATCTGGCAGCACTTTTTCCAATTTAAAAAAATATTAAAAGACAGACACTTTCATAAATTGAACCTCACTCCATCAGTATATAGGTAGCTAGATTGATATAGTGTAAATTGGAGAAAGATGATGAGGAGTGGGGTAAAAGCAAGAGAAGACCAGGTGGTTATGCAGGGGCCAGTTACATGTGGGATAGATTATAAATACCCTAAATATAACAAGTTAAAAACTCATGTATTTAATCAATTATTTTGAGATTGCCTGAAATCTTATGATGCATATAACTTCAGCATTTGTTTGCTCACTGATGCTCAGAATAGTCTTCTTGAGGGTTGCCATGATATGTCCTAGGATATGGAAATGTTCTAAAGTTACTTTGACCATGTTTTGAGCATGCACTTGCAATCATGTTTCCGAGCAGTGTAAAGGTAGTTCTTGACTTAACTACTCATTTAACAACCATCCAAAGTTATGACACTAAAAATAAGTGACTTAGAATTAGGCTTTGCACTTACAACCATTGCAGTAACATGATTAAAATTCAGGTGGTCTTTGTCTGGGATTCATTTATGATTATATTGTGCCCTAGCGCAGGTGTTTCCAACCTAGAGACATGTGATTGCCATTTACAAACTCCCAGGGTGCTTCCAACAAGCAAAATCAATAGAGGAAACAGAATTTGTTTAACCACATAATTAACTTAATGACTACAGCAAAAAGGTAATAAAATTAGCCCAAATCCCCTAAACGCTATGAAAGTTAAGCTATGAAAGTCCTAACTGTGGTCATATATTGAGGAATACTTGTATGCTTCCATTCCTGAGACATGGCTTTATGCTGATTTTACGTAATGCTCTATAACTACCGTTTATTGTGCTAGTTCTGGAAGAATGGGATATTTTAGATGTGATGACCTTTAATAAACCATCTTCTTCCTAAATATATATGCATGATCTTAAAGCACTACCTATAAAGCCCCTTTTGAGTTCTCCAAGAAAAGATGAATACAAAGAATTCAACAAAAGATCAGAGGACAGGTCAAGATATACTGAAGCCAAATATTTAGAATGACTAGTGGTGATTCTGGTCATTATTTATTCATAATTTAATGAGTCCCTAGTTGAAGGTTTTTGCTTGAGCATAACAGTATGTTGTCTAAAATGTCTTATATTGTACAAACATATTCTGTTGTTCAAGATCAGTGGAAATGATGTGTGTTTTCAAACATGCAGCTTAATTTGTTGAAGTTTTACCTGACTGAATGCAGTGCAGTCTTTAAATCTTTAAGATTATATACTTTAAATAAATTATCCAAGACATGCTGGTTTATAACTATAATGAATATTTGATTGAATAATTGATGACCTAAACCATTTTTACTTAACAAACATTTTGTTTGAAATGAACCTGGCATTAAATATTAACAAATTGCTGAATCCTGTACAATTATGTCACTGATACAAAAATCTCACCTTGATGGCTTATAAAGAGTCACAATAATAAAGGGCCAGGATAGCCCTCTGTGAGTCCTGGAGGTAGTTTAAATTACCATTGTAATTGTCTCTAATCTGCACTGCAGTATTTTGAACTAACAAAATTATCAATCAAGAAGATGCAAATGAGTGATAGATTTCAGAGCTCCCTTGAGGAATTGAAAGCTGCCCTTAAATCAGTAAAAGCAACATAAAGAGCATCTTTGGTAGGGCTCGAGTGGTTTTCAGCTAAATGGTGCAAACCACACTGATCCATGGTGGAATATCTTAATCTAAACCTGTTTGTGGAGGTCAAGATATTCTCTGAATGCATCCAATCTGAAAGTTTATGATATAGAAACCAGGCACAGAGTTTATTACTTATTAATAATCAACTAATTGGACAAAAGCTGGATTTTTACTATGACCTTTCTTGTATAATGGGAGAATAATTTAATCAAGACCCTGTTAGGGAACATTAAAGAGTTATTAATGACAGTAAACAGGGGGGCTAATACAGATCCATCAAACAGAATTATTTTCAACTATTTTGTTGCATCATATTTTAGCCACTTTTCAACTCTATGGAGTTCTAGTTGTGAGTCTAGGGGACATGTTTACATATTGAACATGTTTACAGATGGAAATTGACAGCAATAAACACTTTTAAAAGTGCCATCTTGAGATCCTTCAGTTAACAATAGCTCTGCTCATGCTGAATTTTTCAATAAGCTAACATTTGTCTTAAACTTGGTTTAATGAATAAGCCATAACTCCTCATTGTGATGGGATTCACATACCAAATGTAAGTCTTTGCAGGAGAATCGGGATATAGCAAAAAGCTTATTTTTCCAAGAAATGTTTTGACCTTGCATATAATCTCAGTTTAATATATGTTATAGTATTGTACTCATTTCTATTGTGACATGGTAAGTCACAGAACACCCATTTAGCAGAAGGCAAGTTTACTGAAGTTGCTCCTGGCATTTTTTCTAGCCTTTGTTTTCCATCTCAGAATACCTGTATTTATAATGACCAGGTGGGCTCATTATTCTGCTGAAGTTACCTGTTAAATTTATGTTCCAACACTACCCTTGAGAAATATGCAAGGTCCAGAAGTATTCTTGAAAGTAAAGAGGATATTTGAGGTAAACAGTTCCTTTTGTAGCTTACTGGTATTTCTTTCTTGGTAGTTAAGTAACTGTATATGTTTACAAGATGTTTATCCTTCTTTCCAGTGGGACTCTAAGAAGCTTGGACTCATTCTGCTTTTGGGGATAACACCTGTGTAATATACATCTTGTGTAGTGAAAAGACTCAATTATTTGACTGGACTTAAAATTGAATAGAATGTATGGGGGAAATGTGATATTAAAGAAGAGTTTAGCCCAGCTAAGAATTTACAGGGTCATAAAATAGGTCCCAACAATGAAAATACATATTACTTCTCTATAGCTGTTGTGGAAATTATCATGAACAGCAACCTCATCATATAATAATTTATCTTTCCATCTCCATAAACATCCTACTTTGTGGGATCTTTGGTGCTTTCTCACCTTGGTTGTTTGCTTGTAGAATTTTTGTTACCCAACTAGGTAATATTGTTAACACTCCTCATTAGTAGTGATGATGCTACCTAATCAGGTAATGGAAGGTCTGCAAACAAACAAACAAGAACTCCATAGTTAACTTTCTTTCTGGAAGCTTTCAAGAAGAGACTGGACTGCCATCTGTCAAAAATGATGAAGGGTCTGCTTGGGTGGGAGGGGGGTTTGACTAGATGACCTACAAGGTCCCTTCCAACTCTGTATCTATAACTTTGAGGCACAAATACAATATTCTCTTCCACTGGATCTTTCTTTGTTCAAGGCAGGTTCATTTTGCTGCCACTGCAATATGTGTGTGTGTGTGTGTGTGTGTGTGGATGGGTGTTATTCTTATGAAACAGAATTGTATTGCAAGTATTGCCAAATAATTCTGTAAATATTGGTTTTAGCAACACATAGATGGCATCAAACTTCTTGTCTTTTTATTGGACAATCTGGATGAGATAGGCAGTGCATAAATCTAATACATAAATAAATAAACTGCTCCATGGGGGAAAAGAGGGAACAGTTAAATGGTGACAAAGAGCTGAATTTGAGTTCTGCTATTGGAATCCATAATTTATAAGCAAACTTTGAGGTGTTCTGCTCTAAGAATACCAGTTATAATTAGAACTGGTTTGACAATGACTGGTTTCATACATCACATTAAACTACTCTTCGACTTGTTGCTTTTAGCTCTTTACCATATCTGCCACTAATTCTAGTATTTTGTTTAGCTGAGTTTAAGATGGGATTGGAACACCTGGAATTCTGCAGGTGATGATGAATATCACTATCAGAAGCCTATTTATTCTATTTGCTAAGTTGGCTGTTGTTGCTGGGATATCATAGTCAATCTGATGGAGAACTGTGGGGAGTTTGCACATTGTGATATTGTGACTCGAATAAGGCAATTCCTGTACTGTGCATCATTTGCATTATGGCATAACAAATGCAAATTCTATAACACTATGTCTGTGACATCATCATGGTGTATACCAGACTCCTATGGCCACAGCTATCCCATCCTTAGTTTATGGGTTAGCATTTTCAATGAGCTGAGCCAATTGTGGTTTGCTTTGGTTTATTCAATGAACTACCTCAATCTGCTTTCAAAAACTCTTTCTTTTGAAAGAAGTACTCTGGAGTCAAGGCAAGAGGACCTCAGATGTTCCAGGTCCTAAGAAAAGGTGTCTCCTGTCAAATCTTGCTCCAGCTCTTTGGGGAGGGGGGATGAAATCAATGTTTATGGGAACAGCTTCTTAAAAATAGAGCTAAGAAAAAGGTAAATATGTGTAGGTAAAAATGTACTTCAATCTTTATTTATCTTGCTGAATTAGATCCCAGTGGCATGCTGGGATAAAACCTTTAGTCTGCTTTTATATTGTTTGGTGCCTATCCCTCTCTTTATCCCTCCTCTTCTTTCCAACCGCAATTTGAGGTTATATTAAAATTGGAACTGGACTTCCTACTTCTAATAATTTTTGCTTAGAAGTTTAATAATATTTGATCTTCCTCATTTCAATGTTTTAATATATGGCAAACAGGTTTTTCAATTTTATGAATCCTTAGGGAAGGCCCATTTACTGAAAGCTTGGTAAGGATGACCTTGGAGGGCAACTTAATTCTTTCTTCCCTTTACCTGCCTGAAGTCATAAAAAGCTCATCTCCGTTCTTGCAACATCTTGGAATTGGGCTAGAAATAAATAAGGGAATGGATTTATCACTGTGATGCAAATGGTCCCTGCTACCAGTCTGGAAATTGTACAAAGCCACAAAATAGTCATAATTCAGTAGCACTGTGGATAATCTAGAGAGCCAGCTTTGCTAAATTCACACAGACCAAAACTTTGGCAAAATGATGTGCAACTATCTGAGTTGCATGAGACAAATCATGAGGCAAAGCATGAGACAAATCAAGTGCCGGCAAAGATAACATATAAAAATTAACCACACAATTTTCATTTCAGTTTAGTTTCAGAATGGAGATTTTAGACTCTTTAGAATCTTCATAATAGGAATAGTTCAACATTTATTTATTTATTTATTTATTTATTTATTTATTTATTTATTTGACTTGTATGCTGCCCCCTCTCCAAAAAGGACTCGGGGGAGCTCACAACTAAAACCAACACAATACATTAATTATCTAAAATAGAATTAAATTAACCAAGCCAAATTAAACTAAAAACCCATTTATAATTTATGTGATAAAATCAAACCCCTGCCCCCGAGGAGTCAGCACAGCCCAGCCTGTTCAAACAATCAGGTTTTTAAATCATGGCGGAAGGTGCGGAGGTCAGGGGCCAGGCGGAACCCCAGAGGTAGTTGGTTTCACAGAGCAGGAGCCGCCACAGAGTAGGCCCTCCCCCGCGATACCGCCAAATGACACTGGGTCTCAGACGGCACGCTGAGGAGTCCCTGCCTGTGTGTTTGTACAGGGCGGTTGGTATTCGATGCCGGCAGTAGACGCTCCCGTAAATATTAGAGATACTTCCGTAAGTTTTGAGATACTGCTGGAAACTATCCATTGGTAAACCATTCTAGACCTTTTTTTGTGCACACACATTTAGGGTTGAAGCCCAATGATTTCTTATCTAAATTTGCCTTTCTATAAACTTAGAAATTTGGAGATAGAACAAAATATAGCTTTGTTACAATCCTGATAAGCAAAGATTGAGAAAACGTAAACTTTAAATTCACCATTTGTAGAGGCTTTCTTTACCCAACACAGAAAACCCCAAGGCACCACACTGAGAACAGAAAGCTTTCTCTGCTTGAAGAGAGACACTGAAATAAAGAACTATATGTACCTCTAAAACTTACTGATCTTGAATTTTTATTTTGTCCTAATGCAGCACTTTATTGTCTTGGTACTTTATTTACTTATTTATATAGCTAGCGTACATCTTTAATGATCAAATGGATATGCTGCCCATCATGCCAGCATTTTACTTCTCACAGACCAACATAGTCAACATTTTGCAAAGGGTAAGGCAGTTCAGATGACCCTATTTCCATTCTTCCATATAACAAGTGAATTTGGATTTGTTTTTGCAAGGGCATTTGCTTTACACAAGAGAACAAGCTTGCAATGGTGTTCTCTCCACTCAAGAGCAAAAAGCACAGCATCACTTGGGCTGTTTCTTTTAAATTTAAACATCTAAAGCTTTGCTTCTTCCAAGGGTGTCCCATGAGCAGAACCTCAAGCATCTTAGCTATTAACCTCTTGGTTTTCTTTTCAGCTTCTAAAGCCTTCTAACAATCCAAAGCAATGATGCCTCATTAAACTTAAGCTTGGCATGTTCATGCGCCTGTAGAGGCATGTGGGAGAGGGAGAGAGAACGTTTGCCTATGGAAAATATGTGCAAAAGTGAAGAGGAAGAGGTAGTTTAGATACATATGTAAATATCTAATGAATATTCCCATTGAAGACAGGCTTTGAACAGCTGTTAATTATAATTAAATATTTCTCATTATCCTTAGCAAGTTAAGCATTTCCAAAATTGCCTTATACAAGACTATGATCTGATCTGGCAATTTCTGAGATGGTTTCTGAAACATAGTAACACTCAACCCAAAAATATATTAAGAGTGATTTAAAGAATCAATGATTTCACATGCTTTAGAACTTCCAATTCAGGTAGTTTCTCAGGGCATCTCTAGCAAATAAGTCTATGGAGTGGTTCCCTACCTTGATTTCTGTAGTTTATTTGCTGAATAAACCACAACAGGGTTAGTTTGCAAAACATGCTTTTCCAGTATACGCTATAATACTTACTTTTGCTTTTAAAAGCATAAGTACTAGGATTGAATTTTTAATTTTGCTCCCATCTCATAATTTCTTTTGACTTCCTGGCACACTATTCCTTTTCTGCCAAGTACCAACCAAAGGTAGCCAAGATGCCCCAACCTGTTTTCCACTCTGACTTATCTGCTATAGTATAAGGGATTTAGACTGACATACAAGGTGATGGAGAAGCATCTGATAATGATTGTTAATGCTTGAATTTGGGAAGAAGCTGCTTAATTTTGGCTTGTTGTTTATTTCCCAAACAGCAACATTATGAGTAGGTTTGAACAGAAATTCCAAAGCAGGCAGCTGCATTTTGAAGCAGTTCTCTGGAGGGATGAACATGAAAAATGATGAAGTAGGCTGCAATAACTATAAAGCTATGTGCAAGTATACTGGAAAGAAAAGGACACTGCGTTTTTAGTAATAATAGAACAGAAAGCTAATTTTATTGCTGCTGAAATGATTATTATGCAATAGTACAAAATGCCTGAACATTAGGTGGAATCAAAATGACTGAAAATATTTGGAGGCTAAAGATTTGAAAGAAAATCGGCAGACCTATTCTTCCTATATCTTCTATCTTCTTTCTTCTTCTATATATTTATAAAAGTGAAATACCACTCACATCATCAAAAGAAAAGTGTCCTTTTCTTTCCAGTATATTTGCACATAGCTTTATAGTTATTGCAGCCTACTTCATCATTTTTTTAAAAAAATACATTTATATGCCGCCCTTCTCCGAAGACTCAGGGCGGCTTACAATTTTTGGGATACAACCCAATGCACTCAGCAATAGCATTCATTCCATTGTATATGCCTACTTATTACTAAGCGGCATTTTTACAAAGTTAGCTTATTGCCCCCAACAATCTTGGGTCCTCAGTTTACCTACCCCGAGAGGATGGAAGGCTGAGTCAACCTTGAGCTTGGTGGGATTCGAGCCTGCAGTAATTGGAACTTAAGTGCTAGGCAGCTGGAACTTAAGTGCCAGGCATTTAACAGCCTGCACCACCAAGGCTCTTTCATGTTGATCCCTCCAGAGAACTGCTTCAAAATGCAGCTGCCTGCTTTGGAATTTCTGTTCAAACCTACTCATAACATTGCTCTTTGGGAAATAAACAGGCCAAAATTAAGCAGCTTCTTCCCAAATTGAAGCATTAACAATCATTATCAGAATCTTCTCCATCACCTTGTATGTCAGTCTAAATCCCTTATACTATAGCAGATAAGTCAGAGTGGAAAACAGGTTTGGGCATCTTGGCACCTTGGCTACCAGGTGAATACTGATGGATGCTGGTAGGCAGAGGCACAATTTTCCCCCTTATTTTCCTCCCCAAAAACTAAGCCCGATCACATAGTTTTGTAGCAAAGCATAGGTATAGAGAAAATTAGAATTTCAATAGGTTAAAAAGAGGTAAAAAAAATATCTAGCTGTACTTTTTTCAATTTGCAAAATTTTAGGAGCGTGCATACTTCAAGAAAGATTGAAAGAAGAGCTTCAATGCTCACACAAGCACAGCATATTCCATTCTTTATTAAAACAATGCCTTTTTTCAGCCTTTCTTGTAAACCTGAAAAAAATATGGCTGCTTTAAAGAGTTGTGATATTATTACTGAGTCAAATGAGTCAACTTATTAAATCAGCCCCATCTTTTCTCAGGGTCACAGGAACAATTATAAAGGGGGGGAGGGCAGACTGCTGTAATAAATAGCAGAGGAGATGTTATTCTTCCAGATTATTTTTCAAATGATTCTTGACTGTTTTGTTCATAGCAAGGAACCTTTTGTTCTTTCATCATTACCCTGGTGCCATATTTAGTTTCAGTTACAAGAAAGTCAAAATAATTAAATACAAAAAAGAAAAAATCCCAAATTCCAACCCTTTCCTCCGATACCATTTAGCACTGTCAGTGTATGATTTGCTGAACACTCTATTTGAGCTAGGTTGGAGACCCACAGACTGCCACCACTGTTACTGGGAAAGCAGAAGGCAGAAAATATGCTTGTTAGATTCATTCCAAAGCTTCAAACAAGGAAGAGCACTATGCCTTTAAAGAAGCAAGCCCAATATTTAAGGAGATTAATGATGCCTTTTGAATCACTAGCTATGAAATTCTCTCCTCCAACCCATGTAGGACCGTTTCTCTTTTTTCCCCCAATCTTTAGACATCAGTAAGAACAAAAATGGGACAAGGATCAATTGAATTTAAAATACTTTTACCTTTTAATGACTAAGTTTGCTCAAGTTGACTTGCTCCTTTAAAAGCATAGATATCTTCAAGATAGTGATCATAGCCATGGGCAGTAAATAAAAAGCATGTGGTTAAAAGCAGCAGGATAGAAACCAGAAGTTTTAGAGCTGCCTTAAGCATATATCCAAATAGATAGTTTTGGGCCACTTCTCTCTCAGTCCTAAGAAATGGCAAACCATTTTCAGAAATGTTCCTAGAAAACTGTGTGACTTGTCCAGGCAGTCACCAGCAGTTAGGAACGCTAAGGTCATAAATCCAGAAGTATTTTACCAGAAGAGTACTACATTCCTCTGTTTACAACAGAATACCCTACAGCACCAGACTTGAGATTCTAGGCTTAGATAACCTTGAACTACACCATCTAAGATTAGACTTAAGCATAGTACATAAAATCATATGTTACAATGTCTTACCAGTTAATGAATATTTCAGCTTTAACAACAAGAACACAAGAGCACAGAACAGATATAAACTAAATGTAAACCACTCCAAGCTTGATTGCAGGAAGGACGGTTTCTGCAACAGAGTGATCAATGTCTGGAACTCACTACCTGATTCTGTTGTCACCTGCTCAAACCCCCACTCCTTTACCCTCAAACTAACCTCTATTGACCTCACCCCATTCCTAAGAGGTCTGTAAGGGGCGTGCATAAGCGCACAATCGTGCCTACCATCCCTGTCCTATTGTCCCCAATTATTAGGTCCTATTTCTTGTATTTAAACTTATGTTTGTTCTTGTTTCTGTTATATTGTAAGCTCTTGACAAAAAAAAGAAAGAAAGAAAGAAAGAAAGAAAGAAAGAAAGAAAGAAAGAAAGAAAGAAAGAAAGAAAGAAAATAAAATAAATCAGGAGCAACTCAGACTGCATCACTTAACAATGGATGTTCTGGTCCCAATTGTGAATATAAGTTGAGAACTACCTTTAATGTGTTCTAACACATGTGGCCATTTAGGATTAGCAGGCTAATTTAATCTTTCCCCAGGACTGATCCTTACTTTTTCCAAGACCAAAAAAAAAATTCATTTGATATATATGTGCTTGCACTTGCAGTTCCTTAGTGCATAAAGTTTACATAAATTTATATTTCAGAGCAGAAAAGTAAACTTTCAGCTCTGTGGGGAAAGATATGCTTGATTCAGGTAATGCTCAACTTACAAACCCAACTGGCATTAGAAAGTTATTGCAGTCATAAGATATGTCCAATTTTGCAAAGGTTAAGGGTGAATCACATGGCTGCTACTTGAGCCCAGCTTCTCCAATGTTCCTTTTTTACCCTTTTTTAAAAATTAGCAAAAAAAAAGATTGCAAGTTGTGATCATGTGACAGTAGGATGGTACAACTTATCATAAATGCAAGCAAGTTGCAAGGTGCCCAGATTGTGATCAGGTGACCACAGAGGTGGTGTGATGGTCATAAATTTGAATACAAGTCATAGGTCACATTTTCCAAAGCTGTTGTAACTTTGAACAACAGTTAAAAGACTAGCAATAAGTCAAAGACTACTTATATATGATTAAATGTCTCACCAGAGACAATGGAATACATAATCATTAGTTTCAGTTTTGAAGTTGACATTTAGCTTGCCTGGGGGTTTTCCACTGTCCCCTTTCACTGTTTTACTACATCTCGGGATCTACTATGTTGCAAAAGCATGGACCACTTGTCCTTCATCTTGTTGATGATGATATAAATTTGTATGCCACTTGACTTGCAATTATTATCGATGGCACACAACAATAGTAGTGTCAGGACATTAATTGTGGCCTATTTTAGTGAGAATCAGCATTTAAGGAATTAAATCAGAGGTGGTATTCAGCAGGTTCTGACCAGTTCTGGAGAACCAGTAGTGGAAATTTTGAGTAGTTCGGAGAACTGGCAAATACCACCTTTTTTACAGTATTCTTCCTCTGCCACACCCACCAAGCCATGCCCACAGAACCAGTATTAAAAAAAATTGAATCCCACCACTGAGTTAAATGCACTGATTGCCTTAGATTTCATATTCCAGCTTTGAAAATACAAGAATGCAGGGAAAGGTTGCATTGCTGAAATGCAAATCCTAATATTTGGGCAGGAGGGGTCAGTTCATTTTGATTTTTTGGGTAGTTGAGAATGAGCGTTGCACTTGGAGATGAACTCAAATAACTTGTGGGTTTTCTATTTCCTATTGTTTTGTTTGAAGTGAATTAAGCATGTCACTGTGGTCCTTTGTTTCCATAATATTTTTTTAGCCTGCAAATGTAATATGAGAATGGATGATGGTGATTAAAGATGACAGCCCCAGGTGACTCTTATTAGTTTGCATAAGCTCTTGTATATTTCCCAGGAATGTAACCCAAAATTGTGCTCAGTGATTTGATTGGAGGTTATCTCCAGCGAGATCTGGAAGATTGTTTCTTCTGAGACTGGCCTGTCTATGAACACCCAGTGGTTACCTTAAAAGTTTCAGTTCTTTTGCTCAGCTCTCATAAGTTATCACATAATGACTTTTAAGTCAATAGTAACTATTTGAATTGGAGCTGCTGAGAAATTGCTTCCCTTGGACGTTCAATTTGTGAGATTTTCTTCGTAAAAATAAACCTGAATGTCCATGTGCATTTCTACTAAAGTCTATTTTGTTTTGTTTTGTTTTTTATTAAAATTAAGCATCTATCTACTATATGGAATATACAGTTACATCAATCTATAAACTGGATAATTAAGTCACACACAAATCCCCAATAGTCCACCTTCCATTTTCCAGACTTCTTCTACAAAAGAGCAGCCCCTACCTTCATTCTTTTGGTAGCAATAAGACAGTCCTTCTCACTGCCTCAAAAAGGGGGGACCTTAATCCCCCTTTTTCTCATTCAATGCAGAGAAAGCTAATTGGTTGGGAGTTTGTTAAAATAATAACAAGAACACCTCTACAGCTATAGCCTTTCTGTAAACCATTGGAATGTGTTGGTTCCTAAACCAACATCAAATATGTGGGTGGCAGCCTGGATTGCAATCCACATTTCTATATCTCAATCCTTCATTGGCTGCATTCACCCATTCAGTTGACCAAATGATTTGGCTCCAGGCATCAAACTAATTTGTACAAATAAATCTCTAACCAAGTTCTCAGTGTATTGTGTGAATCCAGTTATCAATTTGTCTTTGGTTTTGGTTAAGCATATTGCACCTGAACATGTGTTTGATATTTGAGAACCCCTGCCATGCATCACTGGAGCTCTTGTTTCATCAGCCTCTGTTTAGAAACAAGATGGGTTTATTTGGAGAAGTATTCCCACTTCTTTCTCCTGTGGCTTTTAATCTTGAAGAACAACTTGACCTAATTACTTGTTTCCATTGCCGAGGTCCACCCCTAGTGGGAATTCTTTCAGCCTGCTGGTAAAATAAGATGGGGGTGAGCAAAGAGAAGATTCTTCCTTATGTTTTATTAAAGAGGATTGCCTAAAATAACATGTTTTCAAATTAAGGGCCAACTCTTCATCCCTTGAGATAATTAGATTGGAAGTTCAGAAGAAAAGTTTAAATGGAGAGAAGAAGTGAGTATGCTTAACAAAAGAAGGGAGAAGCACTTGTTAAACATTCCTGAAAGCACAGGAGAAGACTTTCTGCCCTGTCTATGTGAGGCAATGTTCATATTTAATGAGCTTTGCAGCACCTCTGTGGAATAACACTTGCAGGCTTTTATCACCAAGATAATTCTTTTTTTCTCAGAGGCAACATGAAGTTGGTATAATATTAAGCCTCAGATATTTATTTATTTTGGGGTGTGACGGATCAGAGTGATTTTCACTCCTTTCAACCGTCTCTCACTTTTGGTCCTTTTTCCCATGTATTATTTATATTTTCAGATGCAAGTGTTCCTCTGTGCTTCTTTTGGAAAGCTTGATTGACTGTGCTTGTCCTTTCCCTGGGAGCTCAAGGTTTCAGTAACAAGAACCTCATCAAGGAGGTTGTGCTGAGGGAGAATGACTGGCCCAAAGTCACCCACTGAGCATGGGAAGCTGAATGTCAGCTTAGTGGGGAAGCTGAATGTCAGCTTGGTTTCAGGAGCTTATCCCGTATTCCACACTGAATACTATCCACAAGATAGTTCTCTCCTTCCCCCTTAAATAATCATGTGAGATGGATTCAATTGAGAAGGAGACTTTGTCCAAAGCCTGTCCATTGATTTGGACTTGACGTGATGGTTGAATGAGAAGGACTGCAAACATGAATGGAAGCAGTAAAGAGAAAGGAGGAAAAGTAGGCAGTTGAAGGAATTCATTTCTCATGTGTGGAATCAAGGTAATGAGTCAAGAAAGTATAAAATATTCAGAAGGGAACATATTTGCGTGTTTTGCAAATATGAAAAATATGAAAAAAAATTGCATTTTTTAATCTACCCACAGTATTGACAACCAACCAGAAGTAATTAGGAAAGCAGAATGTTGAAATAGAATTTTCACTCAGTTAATCCAGGAGCTAATAAAAATTATTGTGAATTTGAAGGAAATGGTACGTGGTAGTAGCGTTTATATTACACACACACATACACACAGAGGTATCTGTTTTTTATATTATAGTTTAGTTCATCACATAGAAATACATTTTAAACAGAAACTAATTAAAATGTTTCTCCATGTGTGTATATATTTAGAAATTTATTTCTACAACATGCTTACTTTTAAATAGGATTTGTCTATTTCCTTTTTTGTAAGCCAAGAACTGTGAACTGCATGAAAAAATTAGAGAAATGCAAAATTTAGTTCTGTGCAAATCTGCACATGGATCTGGAAAGTATAAATCAGTTCAGTTTGAACCAGATTTCCCACTGGTCAAATTTCTCCAACATCTTTAAGGTGATTTTGTGTCTTTATTTTTATATTGATTATCACCCATTAACCACATTCATTAAAAATGATAAAAACCAAAATCAATAAAATCTTAGAATCTCGGATTGATGTGCATTCATACAAATGGCTCAATTCTTACATGGCTTTTCTCACCAATAAGACCTCATGAAGCAGTTGCAATTTCAGTATGCTGAACCCATCTATTACTGTCAAAAAGTATAAACTAACTCCAGACTTTTTGACTTTTTAGAAGAGCAAAATATTGTGGGGTCTTATTCTGAATTTTTATTTTTATTTTCTTGTTGTGTTTCTGGTTACCAAAGCCATGCCAACTGATATAGGGTTCAAGAAAAACCATAGCAAACCACATTCTATTCCTAGTATTCAACTTTATCTTATTTATTTGTATCCTGCTTCTTGTTATTTTTACAAATAACTCCAGATGGAGAACATATCCAACATGCCTTCCTTCTCCTGTTTTCTCCACAACAGCAACTCTGTGAGGTGGATTGGACTGAGAGAGAATGACTGGCCCAAGGTCACCTAGTTGGCTTCCATGGCTAAGGTGGCACTTGAACTCACAGTCTCCCACTTTCTAGCCCAGGGGTGGGCAGGTATGGCCCCTTTGTGACCTGGGGACTTCAACTTCCAGAATTCCTGAGCCAGCATGGCCCCTTTACAGCATGGCTTGGGAATTCTGGGAGTTGAAGTCCCCAGGTCGCAAAGGGGCCAGAGTTGCCCACCCCTGTTCTAGCCTGTCCAAAAAGGCCCTCTTACTATTTTTTAATGATGTGTCCATTGTGTTACTGAGCATGTTTCACAACTTTGAATGGAATTGTTCATCCTTTGATGTTTCATCAAAATTGCTGTTTCTATTCCAAACATCCTTATTTGCAGGGGTGCGATTCAACTGGTATAAAAACCGGTTGGGTGAGCATGTGCTTTGCATGCGTGCTCCGTGTTTTAAAAAAAAGGCTAATACTTACCTTCAACTGCAGCAGAAAGAAAACAGCTGAGGCATGGCAAACCGCTCTGCTTCACGAATCAGCTGTGCTCTTACAAAAAGACATAAATCATAAGAAAGAGCAGGGGAACGAGGGGCCACATGCTCATCAGAGAGAACCAGTTCAGAGCCAGCTGATCATTGGAACAAGGGGTTCACCTGAACCTGTCCGAACCAGAAGAATCTCAATCCCTCCTTATTTGTAATTTAAGTACTTTCTTACCAGTTGGGCATATGGAAATTATCTGAGCACTATGGAAGGCAGATTTGTAGAGGAAAAAAATAATTGTTATCTGCCAATAACACCTTTTTGTTGTTGTTGTTTTATATCAGGATTCTTTGTGGTTATCTGAGTAGTGTCTGTCACTACCTGATCCTTCTTTCATATCTCTTTCCTTAGATGGATTTATTCTCTTGACTACACTGAATCTGAATCCTTTAAGCTGCAGTCAGTAAATTATTTCAACTGACATTGTTCAGAAAGAATCTGGTAGCATCTTTTGGGATGATCAAACTTTATTAAAAGGCATAAGCTGTTTTGACCTGCAGTTTGTTTCATCAGATGCATGGAGTGGCTAAACTGACATAGAATGAAAATCGGGATAGGTGTGTGGGATTTCTATTTATAGAACTGTCATGCTAATTTTTAACATACTGTGTTTTGTATGAGCCCCATATTTGTCCATACAAAGTCTACATCTATATTCAATTCACTCATAGATGGCAAGTGTAATCAAGTTGTCAATCCATTGAGTAAAAAGGCCAGACATTTATCTTTCCAATACTGCAATATTAATTTTTTTCTGGCTATAGTAAGGGTATGGAGAATCCATTTACTCTGTCAAAGCACTAGCTATGTAGTACCATTGACTAACATCATTCTTCTCTGTTGACATTGTATAATTTCTATGTTTATATACCTCAGTGTTTTTGGTTTGCCTAGGTGTATATCAAAAACCATTTGTACATTTATGATCTACATCTGTTCTGTGCTAGCATCTCACTGGGTTTAACCAAAATTGAGGAAATCAGGTCAATACAATCTGAGTTAAGGTAGCAGCCCTCAGAAGGAGGATGAAAACAGCACCTTGGACAGTTCAAATCAAGCCAGACAAAAATTATTCTGTCCTAGGATGAGGAAGCAAAATGCAGATGAATATTTCAATAGGTTAGTAAAGTACAAAACACTGGCTAACCAAGAGCAGTAAAAAGTCACTAAGCAAAAGGTGAGGTTGTGTTGCTCCATACTGGGAATCATCAAAACACACGGGGAAAATATGCATTTTGTTTACTTTTTAAGTTGGTTTCTTTTTCTTCAGTCTGTAGAGGAAAAAGGCTGAAGGCTATATATATATGTGTGTGTGCAGAGTGCATGTCCTGGTATTTAATGTTTCATTGCTACCCATTCATTAGCTCTTTTCATGCTAATCTAGGCATCATGAATAGCTAAATAAGGAGACATGAGGAATAGAGAGTGAGCCAGCTATCCAGTATGATATAGTGCAGGGGTATCAAACTCAATTTCATTGTGGGCTGCATCAGGGCCATGGTTGACCTCGGGGGGGAGGCGATTGGGTGGATGTGGCCAACTGGGCATGGCTGACTGGATGAGCATGGCTACTTTGATCCCACTCCCCAAACTGCTGCCATGTTTCCTCTTTGCATTGGGTAGACTGGGTCAAAGCTAGGCTGGCCTGATCTTTCCTCTTTGTATTGGGTAGACCAGGATGGCACTGCGAGCCAGATCCGATCACATTGCGGGCTGCATCTGGCCCATGGGCCTCGAGTTTGACACCCCTTGTATAAGTGGTTCAGGTATTAGACAAGGATTGCAGGGACTCAAGTCTTAAATGATGCCTCAGTGCTGGAAATTAAATGGGTAAATTGATCATTTTATCTATCAGTATGCATATTATCTATCTATTTAGCTTTTTGTATATTTGGATGCTTATTCCCTTGTAACTGGTTAAGGACTGCAACAAAGTTATTTCATTTCCTTTCAGTTTGGGCCTATCCTTCTCTGTCTCAGCCCAGCTTCCTTCACAGGAGTGTTGTGAAATAAAAGTAGAGCTCTATTTAACTATCTTGTGGTCCTGAAAAATTCACAGGATATAAATCTAACAGAGACCATCATGATGCTTATAATAGTAACAATAATAGCAATAGAATTATTACATTCTATTCAAAAGGAGAATATAGGACATTTCTTTCCATCATTATCGTCTTTGCAAACACCTCCTTTTTAATTCTATTCTTACGAAATAGAACTGTTCTCAAAAGGCAAATAGCAGATAACTAATGTGATGCTGTGTCTAATAAAATGTCTAAAATGGACTTTGGTTAAAAGTAATTGGATTCTATAATAGCTCTTATCATGTTAATGTTGTTTCAACTGCTCTAGTTAAGACCATTAATTTTGCTCTCATATATCCCCCTTTTCAAGGGTGTCTGTGAATATTAGGTAAACATTTGTTTCCAATAGCATCCATAATGATTTCTCCAAGACATTTTCCTTTTATTGTTAACTCCCATTTCCAATTATTCCCTGAATTTTTTTGAAAAAGAATAGTATCACATATGTTAATAGAAGAGCTTCTTATCTAATTGGATTCATAAATAGGGAGTTAATACCGTACAGTGCTTAGAAATTCCCACTGCCATTTCAGAGCATCCAAATTGATCCATGACAAATGTTTGGCTGACTTTTTATGGCCTTTCTGATAAGATTTTATTAGATTGTTTTTTATTTGCACACTTGCTCAAGAAAGATGTGTTCCCTGTTCTCAGAATAACCATCTTTAAAAGCAATGCTGCTCTTGAGCTGTTCATTTTGGCATTCACGTTATACCAGTACATGTAAATGTTTACATTGGTTTAGATGTAGGTCAGAATTGAACATGCTTTTTGAAAAAGTAATAAGGATTCTTTACTACAGAAGCCACTTCTTGCTTTGAAAGCTGACAAGACTGTGGTGATAATCCCTTTTTCCCTGTACACTGTGACTACTGTAGATGTTTTAAGAATTTTAAAGTTATAGATTGTCCCAAATATACTTTTCAAGACAACTGGACTTCTCATTCAAGAATCTTTTTCAGTTCTGAACATTTTAAAGGAAAAACTAAGTCCAGTTGCCTATTAAAAAACCATATTTGGGACAACCATGACTGAGAATCTCCCTAGACAAAATTATTTATTTGTGTAATTATTTTTCTGTTGTTCTTGTTATATGGCATCCATATTTATGCATATCTAAACAGAATTATCTATGTACTCAGTATCATTTGCAAGAAAATAGTGGGCTGTAGTGATTAATTAGATTAAATTCTGTTAAATATTTACTAAGGTGGTGATAAAAAGAACAGATTTACAAAATGGTTTGTTCTCCAGTTTTCTGAGTTATTGGCTGCTTTCGATTCTGAGAAAGAGCGGCAAACTCCTTCCTTAGATGAAGTTTGTAGAAAGGATGGATAACTGCTATTGAAAATTAATGTAGGAAGTATAAATTATGGAAACACCATTAACGTTTTTCTGGCATCTCTTTTATTTATTTATTAATGGGACTTGTATGCCGCCCCATCTCCGAAGACTCGGGGCGGCTCACAGTTAAAAGAACAATAACAATAAATACTTAAAAGGAATTAAACTAAACAAGCCCCAAGACATAATTACAAAATGCAACTTAAAATCAACCCAGAATCTAAAACCACCCCACCCAGGGCCCCCCCAAGGGTCACAGCCTGGATTGGTTAAACAACCAGGTCTTCAAATCATGGCGGAAGGTGCGGAGGTCAGGGGCCAGGTGGAGCTCCAAGGGAAGTTGATTCCAGAGGTCAGGGGCTGCGACAGAATAGGCACGTCGTCGGGGGACCGCCGTCCGGCATTGCCCAGCCAATGGGATCCCAAGGAGTCCCTGTCTATGAGTTTGCACACGGTTAAAGTGAAGTTAAATTGTCTAACCACTCAAGTTAAGGTATCTGTTTCTAATGTTAATTGAATAGAGAGCCATTGACATAGTGGTAAAAACAACAAGCCAGGAGATCCTGAGTTTTATCCTGCCTTAGGCACAAAGCCAGCTGGGTGATCCTTGGCCAGTCACTCTTTCTCAGCCCTAGGAAGCCAGCAATGGCAAATCACTAATAAAATCTTGCCCAAAAAACTTCAGGCATTTCTGCAGGCAATCGCCAAGAGTCAAGACTGACTCAAAGGCACACCACACACTCACACTCACACCCACCCACTCACATACACATCAGTGGTGGGATTCAAATTATTTTTACTATGGTTCTGTGGGTGTGGCTTGGTGGGTGTGGCAGAGGAAGGATACTGTAAAATCTCTAGTCAGAGGTGGTATTTGCCGGTTCTCCGGACTACTCAAAATTTCCGCTACTGGTTCTCCAGAACTGGTCAGAACCTTCTGAATACACCTCTGATACACATGCTCTAAGCTTAGCTTACAAAAGCCCAGAATTCATCTGAGTAGGATATACCATCCATTCTAGATAATTTTGAAAAGAAGGGAGATCACTGTGGACATTTTGGAAACATTATACATGCTTTTATTTCTCCCTTAGCTGTTGTCAACCATCATTTCTTTTCAGAATGTCCTTTGGTGGTATGACAAGATAGCAGGGGCAGCATTCTAATTATCTGTGGCAACAAAGAAGTATAAACAGTTTAATCCGGGTGAGATTCAAGGTTTTAGTTTTGACATTCAAAGTCCTACACGACATGGGTCCCCAATATTTGAGGGAGCGTCTTCTTCCAATAGCTAGTGCCAGCTGCCCTGTGCAGGCTCATAGGCAAGGACTCCTCGGGGTTCCATTGGCGGGTCAATGCCGGCTGGTGCTTCCCCGACGACGAGCCTTCTCTGTCGCGGCCCCCGACCTCTGGAATCAACTGCCTCTGGAGCTCCGTCTGGCCCCTGATTTCCGCACCTTCCGCCGCGAATTAAAGACCTGGTTGTTTGACCAACCCGGGCTGTGACCCTTCCCTGGGGGGAGGGATGGGTTTTTAATGTATTTTTATTGTCGTGTTTTATATTTGGGCTTGTTTGGTTTAATGTTTTTTTAAATATTTATTGTTCTGTGTTTTTAGTTGTGAGCCGCCCCGAGTCTTCGGAGATGGGGTGGCATACAAGTTCAAATATAAATAAATAAATATAAAATTTCTGTGCCTTTGAAGTGGGGAGGCAATTTCCTTGATAGAGCACTAATCTGGCCGCAGAAATTAGATCTGCATAAAAATCAGCATTGGATTTAAATTTTTGTTTCTTTTATACTGTAAATGAGTCTGTGCAAACCAGTTTTATTTGCATCTCGAGGACATTTGCAGGAGGAGTTTCTTACGCATCTTCATAGAGGAACTCTTTTTAAAAAATGTTTGAAGCTGTTTCTGTTAGCTTCTTCTTCTTTTCTTTTTGCAGGTTTACAGGAACAAACCTTCCTGCTCCTGTAATCAGCAGCAAAAACTGGCTTCGTCTTCACTTTATGTCGGATGGGAACCACAGACAGAAGGGTTTCAACGCACAATATCAGGGTAAGTTGCAGGATCCTGACTAGCCTCTAACGCTGCCCCTTTCAAAATAGTTTCAACTACAATAATTCCTAAAATGGATTGAAAATGTACATGGCAATTTTCTATTTTATTTATTTTCCTTCCCTATGTTTCTCACTGACTAAAATATTGGGACAAACTGTACAAATGTCAGCATGAGAAATTACTATTCCAGGAGCTGTATTCTCACTCAGCAGGTGTTATTGGTGTCTTAATAATATAGAAAAACCGTGTGCACTTTTCCCCTCATACAATTGAGAGATGGGATATAAATAAAAATCATTGGTACACATCCTTCCTAATATTCACATTATATATGTAATTTTGTGAATAAAAACTGCATTTCAATACTTAGAGAAATATGCAGCTAAAAAATAACAATCATATCCCAATCCATTAGATTGGATATTGAAAATTTTGTTGGTTTCTTTAAAAAGTACTCAACCAATACACTTTTTTCATTAGCCTATTTCTAATGCCATACCAGGATTCCTCCTATGCTGTGTTCTACTATTGCATTCTTGAAGAGATTAATTCAGTTTGACATTTATGCACGCGTAAGAAATTTTGATACAGTCAGTATATAATTGCATCAAGTTTACTTACTTCCAGTTCTCTGTCAGAGAATAAATAATACTGGCATTCTGGGAGAAAATGAAAGTCACAAGAGCCAACAGGCATCAAACACCAGTAGCAAAGAAAAGAGACTTAATAGAGGCTTTGAATTATTATACAGTACCATTACTTTCACCTGCTAAGAAACTAATACTTAGGTCATCCAATGCAGATGGGAGTCCAACATGGAAAGGAAGATGTTCAAGGTGGTTTCAAAAAGGGCTTAGGAACAAGATGGAATGGAATTCTTTATTGGCCAAGTGTGACTGGACACACAAGGAATTTGTTTCCAGGGCATAAGCTCTCAGTGTACACATAAACAACAAAGTGATGATGTATGCTATATAATTGAAAAAGACAAAATTCCAAAAATAAGTCGATGTCAACTTCACTTATTATAGAAAGGCCTTTGTCTTCCATGCTATGTTGGGTGATCAATCTCAAAAGTCCCTTACTATCCTTAGACTGTATGATTTGAAATTCCCCATTCTTATTATATACTATGTTAATCCTTTTTTCCCTCCATTACCTTTCTGGCCATTGAAGCCCATGATTCAGTAAACAGCAGTGTGTTAGGAAGTCTAAAATTCTGAAATAATACCTCCCCCCTCCTGTATGTATGTATGTATGTAGCTGATTTTCTAAATTGGTTTGAAGGAAAAATGTGGCTCCAGCCTCATCTATGTGTGAGAGTAATGACTAACATTAGCATTGCCGCCTCATGACACAAGCTTCACTACTTTGTACATGTGTTCCAATTTTGCGTGCATGCTGACAATGGGCAGAGCTTATGGCACGATGCCATAATAATGCTTCTATCTTTCTGATCAAAGCAACAAGATCCCACTGATGCTCCTGGCTTCACCTTACTTCAATATCTGAATCATACTTGTAAAGAATCCCACTATTTGCACAAGCTATGACACTGTGCACTCTCTCCCCTAAAAGTCTCCTGGTGTACTAATAGGGTTGGATTTTTTTCAACATACACCTGACTCCAAAGCCTGGAGAAACATATTAAGAATATATAACTAAATCAAAGTTAGGTTTTATTCATACTACCATTTTTATGTCCTTGCCCTTTCTATGGAAGTCAGCTCCTGTGGTACCTCTTACAAGGATGAGTGTGGTTATTGCACAAAATGACATTTTGCAGACCACCAAAGTTACTTTGTCCTGTTAAATACAGATGTGTATTAATTCAGTCCATGTCCTCATCTCTCTCCTCTCATAATAGTAAAGCCAATTAAGTTAGGAACTTTATGAATCTTTTTTCACATTTAATATGTTGAGCTATTGAGTCATAATCTTTCAGTTGAGCATTGCTTTGTAGATAGGAGGTTGCTGAATTAAAAATAAAAGGAGAGGAAAATCAGTCATGATTACTGCTGTGCTATTAAAAATACACCTGCTTGAATCATGCCTTTAAAAACAAAGTTTAAAAAAATGATGTGAAGTAAAGAATTTTGCTGTAATTTCCTCTCTGATTAAGGCAAATGTCAGAGGTTTGTAATCCAGTGATTTTGGTAAACAGCCTTTCTTCCCCCACAGACATAATATTTAAGTGTTTGCTATAAAATATAAGTTTCCAAGGAGTGGAAGTACCAGAAGATGTAAGAGATTAAGAACAAATGTCTTTTTTTTAAACAAATGTTATTTTTAAAGACTTCTGATTATTTCAAAGGTATTACTTATTCTTAAGAAAGAATGTTCGACATTTCAAAAGCAAACAATAGAGGTTGAAGTTATAAGTATTTGAGGACTGATTACTCTTGATCCTTCCAGTTTCTACTCAAGTCACCTTTCCAAACTTCTTCAGAAAGCCAGAGTTGGTAGCCATTTCAGTCCTTAGCTTCTGTGTTGTGATCCATTTTTTATTACTTTCCCCTAATTAGCTCTTATTCTTAAGTTTGCTAAATTTCATAATATTTGATTGAGCTCACTGGAAGAACCCAATTCTCATTTGAAATGAGAATGTCACAGTCTCATCATAGCTAATATTAGTGTCAGTAGCTTCTTATATTTCATTGATCAGATCTCAAGATATTCTGTATTTTAATTTATGGAGGATTACATGTGTTTAAGCAAATGAGGGGCACCATGATGTCAATGGTAAAAGAAAACTATTGGAAATGTATTATTAGGGTTCCAAGTAACCACCCATCTTTCTTTGGTTTATATGTTGGTGCATTTTTGTGAGAGTAAAATAATTTGTTGTGCTTGAATTTTTAATATTTAATATTCAATGTTGTACTTGAATTTTTAATATTTAAATATGTTATATGTTCTGAAATGGTATATCAATTATAGCATTTCACCCTGCACCTTTTTGTGTTTAATGGGGAACTTTCATGGTTGATTTGTATGAAAGTGATTTGCTGGCATTGTTTGAAGAAATGGGAAGCTGGTCAATCAATGAACTGTCTTGTTAATTGGCACGCCATTGACTGAGATGGTTGGCCGTAGAAATTGAACAAATACATATATAAATAGCACAGAAGAATAAGAAAAGTCTTCCAGTTCTTTGCTTCTTCTGGAAACATAATTTGGCTTTCCAAATAATCTTAGAAGTAACTGGTCAGGTAAAATGCCTTCTTTTCTTATAGTTCTCTTTTGTTGAATCTTCTCTTTCATTCCCTTTACAGTCAAAAAGCAAATGGAGATTAAATCCCGGGGAGTGAAATTGATGCCAAGTAAAGACATGAACCAGAAGACATCTGTGTGTAAGTTTCAAACACCATTGCATGTTGAGTGAGACTCAGCACCTTGAACATCCCATATGACTTTCCAGCAATCACCAAAATGATGCAACTCTTTTTCAAAATGGTAATGCTTGGTCTCCCCTCCTACCCTGCATTATTGCCTCACCTGCTCCATTTAGTGCTCTGTTTGTAAACACATACTAACTCTGTAAGGGGTGCATGTGTGTGTGTGTGTGTCCACACATGTGCACAGTTGACTGGACCATATGCTGTATATATATTGTTAGGAGTCCTTTGCAGGATTGCAGAGATCTTGATTTCTCATCTATATGTCATGCACTCTACTAAGTAATTCTGACAGAAACAAATACATGTTTGACAAACACAAATGTCAGAAAGCTTGGGTCAATTGTTCAGAAACAAACAACAAAGGAAAATAATAATCTAAAACATGGTCAGTTTTATTTTCCTTTCCTGGTATATTAAATGTCATTGTGCCTATCTACTGCACATTTTCTCAGGAAAGAAGCAATAACTTCAATAAAAAGACATTTTGGAGATCTATGTGTTTATACAAACACAGAGAGACAGACAAACACACCTCTAGGATTGTTTGCCTTATTGGTAATTCTGTACTTGAGAACAATGTTAGGCACTTGAGAAAGAGAAAGCGAGAAACTGTTGTTTGTGTCCACTGTGTTCGTCCATTGCTTTTAGGCATTCCAGATGTGTGTGTGTGTGTGTGCATGTGTGTGTGTGTGTGTGTGTGTAATCATATGTTGTTTTGTATCTGAGATCTATTTTGATTTACATAACAGATTTCAAACTGGACAGTCAACAGAGGAGGAATCTCACCATAGAATTGGGCAAGTCACAATGGTACAGAAATTGAGCAGAACTGTGTACTCTTTTTGAGGATACAATAAGTAAAAGGGAAAGCCTCTGTTTGCATGAATTGTAAAGGCAATGAGAGACATTTAGGAAGGAACTAGAAGGTCTGTAGGTCATGTTCTTATGTAGAGTTAACACTTTCCTTCTTAGCGCTTCAATGCTTTAGATTGATTTTTACATAGAAAGGAACTTCAAGACACTTGTTTCCTGTACACATCTCCAAGTAGCTTATTTCCTTTAGTAACTTTTAGAGGCACATTTCTCACAAACATTGGCTACTGCTGTGTTTTTTCATTAGATGTAGAAAACAGTTACCTCTTTTAACTATGGAAGGAAGATTCACTCCTATTCAACAATCTCAATGAATGTAGACCAAGGGTCTTCAAACTTGGCAAGTTTAAGACTTGTGGACTTCAACTCCCAGAATTCCCGAACTAACAAACTGGAGGAGGAATTCTGGAAGTTGAAGTCCACAAGTCTTAAAGCTGTCAAGTTTGAACACCCCTGATGTAGACATTCTGGTTCTTTATTCCATCTTGTTCTCCATCAGAGATGAAGAGACAGTAGAAAAAAAGAAAATGTGTCTTTATTGCTTTTCCAAGTGATCCCTTCTGCTCTATTGCTCAGCTCTAATTTTTGACCTGTTGTATAAATTAGCTATAGATGGTCTGATAATGGAAGTGTAAAGGAGGAGTGAGGAGTTTTCAGCTCTTGGTATTTTCACTGTAGATAACATTTAAAGAACTTGAGAGCTGTTCTTATTGTGAAGAGCATTTAAAATATCTTCTCAAGACACAAAGATATTTCACAGCTCAGATTGTTATATTTTGAATTGCAAGCCACCCAGAGTCATTGACTGAGAAGGGCAGCAAAAGAAGTTGAATGAATGAATGAATGAATGAATGAATGAATGAACAAATGAATGAATGAATCTAGACTGTTTTTTTTCTTAATTGAAAAACCTACCATGGACGACCAGTCTATTACAAACTGCTATATAAACTATTCCAAACAGAAGTTTATGTCAGAAACCTTGCAAGTTTAAGAAATGGAAAGGAGAGTTTGAGGTGCATTTAACCACATTTAAGTCTTGATATGAGAGAATAAGTTGGCATCTCCCTTCCTTTAACTCAGATGCCTCTCTAGTAGCATTTCAGAAAGGGGCAGGTTCCTCTTAGCTTGTTGGTTACACTTGATTTTATGTGCTTTGAATTCCCATATCTCATAAAAGAGACTCATCACAGCCTGAACATATTAATGGGCATTTTCAATAAAGCAGCTTTCCAATCAAACTATGATCTTCATGTGTTCTGTATTTGTTATGGTGCCATAACACTTCACTTTTTACAAGAATGTCTGTAGTATCAAAATGAGTATTTCTATGGTTATTTAAAATTTGAGAAAAACAATATCATAGTTGTTAATAATCCTCCCAGTTAGCTGTGGTGTGTTCATGTGTATGTGCTTAATATTCTAGTACTAGTTACCCAAATACCAAACACTTCCTTCCTAGAGAAATATAGATATAAAAGTAGATTCTTCTCCTTCAACATGCTTTAACATTAACAGATAACATTCTCTGGGATTCTTCTTTTTACAAAGTTGTTATAACCAATTGTGGGGCCCATAACTGGTTTTGATTTGGAGGGACAATTTTTACACACATGTAGCCACCCTAGTTTCTGTTGAATGTTAGAGCCCTCTTTGAGGGAGATGGGTGGTTGAGGAGTTTGATATATAAACATATGTGTGTGTGTGTATTATTGTAGTGAATTTATATATATTATATTGTAGTGGATTTAAGCCCTGAATTTTGCAATGAATATCTGACATGTGTAACATACGGAAATGAACGAATCTGTTGACCTCAGTTTTGGTCAGATTACTTTCCCCAGTAATAGATTTATTTCTTGTCCTCTATTTCTGTATCAGTTTGTTTGAGGAGGGCAGAGGAAGACATACTGACACAAAATATTGTAGATATTTCTGTGCTATAATTCAGATGGAAAGGAGACGAGCGGGTGTTGTGCTTTTTCTAGCATGCATACTTTTTGCAAATGACTATCCATAAAATAAAGTGCATTTTAGTTTTTACACAGCATCAAAAACCTCAGCAAGTTTGCATACAGATTCATATCAAATAAATCTCTATTCCATCTCTAATGACATGTTCCTCTGCTCCTTTTGTCTTCAACCTTGTCATGTTTCTATTGCATCTTGGTATGGCTGAACTGTTGAATCCAGATGTTGAATCAGCAGAGCATCTTCTCCAACTGTCATCTTTCCAACTGCAGCAGCAAAGGGAGTTTGTTTTAATTATGCAAAAAATATTAATTACACAAAATATTAATTATACACAAAAATATTTAATATGCACCAGTCTCTTTGAGCAGAACTTGCAAGAAAGCAAGGAATCATTGTTTCATTATGTCAATAGTAGACTGAGCAAACAAACCAATGTTTACTGGAAGTGCGGGAAACTCTAATTTCTAGAAAGGATCTTTGAGAAGCAATTATGTATAAAGGATGTTAGAGACTTGAAACCAACTCTTTCTCTCCCTACAGAAATTGTGGGCACCTGATTCTCACCATTTCTAGTGTAGAAAGGAAATGTTGAAATGTCTCTGACCCAGCTGGCAACCTGCCATTTTTTCCTGGTCATATTTTTGTTATTACTTCTACCAATATTTCCAGATTGGTGTTAAAAATAAAACAAGCAAATTAAGTCTTGAAGCCTCACATGCTGATGGAAATCATACTTGTGATTTGACCTGTAGTAAGATAAGTAATGATCATGATATTTTTGTTTGCATTCAATCCATAGAGAAGGGCTGTGACTGTTTCTCTTATTGAATTTCTGAAAGTTAATAACACAAGCTTAGCAAAAGATACAATATTTGGTTGACAGAAACTTACATGCATTTCTAACTGGACAAAAAATGATGTTCCGTTATGGTTTGTTTTCCTAGATACTGTTTTTGAAATGCAACTTTAAGAAGATTTTTTGGGGAAAAAAACCTCAAGGATTGAAGAATTTTAATCACATTGTTTCAGAATGTGCTTACTGGCTGAGAATAGTTTAAAACCAGTTGAAATGCTTGGCCAACATATTTAGATTAGGATAAATTTGTCTGAGATGACATCTTAGCCATATCCTGAACGTGATTTGCTTCTGAATCCTTGCAGACTGTTTCTAGAACAGATTGGTTTAAGTTATAGCATTCTTGCATACTGGCTTATGACAGTGAAAAAAACCAAAACAAATGCTTAGCAAGCTTATTGCTGTTTTAGTAGTAGTTGAAAAATTAGATTAATAAAAGCTGAGAAGTGAAGACTAAATATGTAACCAACCAGGCTTTGCTTTCTGTGTTTTAGAAAATGGCATACTTTGCCTTTTGCCACCTAGCAAATTATATTTTTTCCCCAAACCAACAGATTGTTGAAAAGAAAAAGGACTCTGAGCATTCATTTATCTGTCCATCTACATAATAACTCTCTGAATCAGGAACAGACTGAAATGAAATATTAAATTACAAAATGGTCTTGATCAGGGGTGGGCAGCTTTGATCTTACAACCTGCAGATTTCAGCTCTCAGAATTCCTGAGCCACAGCTCATAAAGGAGCCATAGCTGCCCACCCTGGTCTGGTTCAAACTGAATGCTGGGGAGCAGAGGAATTTTGAAAAATTGTACCAATATATTTTTATTGGGTCACAGCTGAAAATGTTGATGTGTTCCATTGTAAGCCAATTCCCACCTCATCTTATGACCCAGAATGGAGCACTGCAGGCTACCACCCAAGTTCTCCTATATATGCTTGCATGCATACAAGCAATCACAAATAAAATATGTTGCTTGGTTGCCCAGAAAATTATACAGGTGCCTCCTATGTCACTACTGGAAAAGAAAATGTCATATCTCCAGTTATCCACAGGAAGTCATTGTTAAAACTGCAGAAATTGCTTAGAAATATGGCATTCTGGATAGACAGCTACTAAAGACAAGTATTTTAAATTCCATATTATTAGTCCTGTTAAATATATTATCATTCCTATGATATTGCATGAAGATTCATTTCAGAGCAAAAGTTCAGGATACAATCAACAAGGTGGAAGTGGATTCGTGTATCATTCTCTTCCTTTTTCCTTTATAAGAAAATTAAGGCAATGTAAAGCATTTGGTCACATTTGTAATGCAGGTAATCCTTGACATAGGATGACAATTGGGACCAGAACTTCCATCACTGTGTAAGGCAGTTGTTAGGTGATGCCTGATTTTACATCCTTTTTTGATGCAATTGTTAAGTGTACCATACAGTTCTTAGCAAATGTGGCATTTCCCTTTCACTTTTCTTGTTGAAAGCCAACTGGGAAAGCCAACAAATGATAATCATGTGACGGGGACACTGCAACTGTCATTAATCTGTGCTAGTTGACAAGTACCCAAATTTTGATCATGTGACTGGGGATATTGCAGTGGTTATAAAAGCGAGGACCAGTCATAAGTCACTTCTGTCAGTGCTGCTGTAACTTCAAATGATCACTAAACTATTGGTTATAAGAGCCTTGGTGGTGCAGGCTGTTAAATGCCTAGCACTTAATTCCAGCTGCCTGCAATTAGTACAGGCTCGAATCCCACCAGGCTCAAGGTTGACTCAGCCTTCCATCCTCTCAGGGTAGGTAAATTGAGGACCCAAGATTGTTGGGGGCAATAAGCTGACTTTGTAAAACTGCCACTTAGTAATAAGCAGGCATATACAATGGAATGAAGGCTATTGCTGAGCGCATTGGGTTGCGCTCCAAATATTGTAAGCCGACCTGAGTTTCTGGAGAAGGGCGGCATATAAATATGATTTTTTTTTAAAAAAAGCACTACCTCTAAGAGTCACTCTCATATGATCCTGGAAACTCAATATTCATGCAGGTTAATATTGCAGTTCTTCCAACAGTGGTTGTCTGAAATTGACTCTGAGTTGTAATAAAGCTACCTGAGCATTAGCAAAAAGTGTGCAAATGTCTACTGGAATCAACTTTTTAAGGTAGGATGTGATTGATTAGCCTGTTGTGGTAACTGCAAGAATTTCCTAAAGATGACAAGTGCTTCTTAATACCATTCTGTATTCAGTGAGATCCCTTTCTGTAAAGGAATGACATTCTTTTTCAAAGCCATTGAATTACCTTGGTTATGCTGTCTGCTTTCACTAGATAGGATTTGTTCAAATCTTGGATAGTGGATAAATCAGTTCTTTCTTTCTTTTCATTTCCTCTGCTTTTTCCATTTTTTTTTTCTTAGAAAGAACAGTTTCATACAATCTCATGTATTCTTGGCAGATAATGTCAAAGTGATTTGGTGGGATTTCTCATCCTATGGATGCATGCATGAATTTATTTAGAGTGCTATGAATAATTTTCAAGTTCTTTCAGAAAGGGGCATCTTGAAATGTAGGAAAGGGCAGGACTTTATGTTGATTTTTGTTTTGCTTTGGGTTTTTTTTAACAAAAGAAACTTTTCCTTTAGAAAGTAAAATACTTTGGAATTTTTCCATATTTTCTATATTCTCCCACATGTTTCACAGACAAAATGACAATGCCTATTATACTAATGCTACATCTAGCCTGATTCTGCTTCATTTGGTCGCATTAATTGTGTTTCTGTATGAATATCTGATTCTGCATTCTGTCTTGATAGGATTAATTCTGTAAATCCTACATTTTTTTAAAGTGGTAAATAAAAAGTTTTGCTATACTTCATTAAAGAAACTGTCTTGTTTCTGGGAAGAAATATTCTGTTTGTTAGTAACTTGCCCCTTTGACTTTTCAAAGTGTTTTGCTGTATTTTTGCCAGACATTTTTTAAAAAGTAACAATGTCGGTAATAATAATGGATCAAAGGCAATCTGTTTACAATGAGGTTTATTTTCTTTTAGATGAAAATGCTGCATCTCCAAACAATAAGGAACTTATTTATCTTTCAGTTGGTTTTTTTAAAAGAAATCTGAACCAGTTGCAGTAAAAAAACAGATCAATGAAAATTCTTTTATCAAGCGTAGATATGGTGGGAAGATAATTGGCAAAGATTTGTGTGGTATCTGAAATAAATTATTGCATCAGACAATTAAACCTTAATTAGTTGCATTTAAAGGCAAGTACAAATTTATATTGCTTATTTTTTAAGAGAAATAAATGAATAACTAAATAAAAGCACTCTTGTTTCTAAAGACCTCTGATCCTTGACATCCACATGACCTTATCAGGAGGGCCAACTTAACAGACATGTTCTTTAATACCTCTTCATTCATTTGATACTCTGCCATATTGAGCAACTGTTTTCTCTGTTCTTTCTCTTTAATGAATATGGGGTTGGGAGGGTCAACTATTTTCTTGTATTATATATGTCATTCATTGTACCATTACATCATTGTGAGAGCTGCCAGCAGGAACTTTCAAATTATATCTACCATGAAGGAGTGGGAGGGAATCAAATATAATAAAATCAATTTTTTTTGGTGGGATTTGACTTAGTGAGAATCTATAGTCTGATATGTTGTGAAAAAGTCTGATATCTATCTATCAGTAGTAGTTTGTTTTAGCTTTGCAGACCAAACACCTTCTGGGCATCAACAAAATATGCCTTTAAAACTTACCTGGACCTGAATTCAAGCTGTTTTGTGACTCTTATTCTGTATTTTTGTCTGCTATCAGAGAGAAATATTAATATTATTTTGCTCCATAATGATAAACTCTAGAACTTCTTCCTAATATGAGATTTCTCCAAAGAAGGTGGATTGTTATTGTTGCAACGGCATTGAACATGCTTTAAAATAAAACTCAAAAAATCAGCCTAGAGAAGGACTGATAACTATGATGACAGCAACAAGTTTCAGTAAAGATTGTATCCCTTTGCTTCTCTATTTGTCCTCTGAAATTAGCATTTGCATTTGGAGGAAATGTCTAAAATATGGAAGTTCAAGGGACATGAATTAATTTCATTTCATCTGCATAAATTAGCTTCAGAAATTTTTTTGGGGGGGGGTTCTTAATTCTGCAGCAAAGGAGGAAAAGGTGAAACTCCATTCCCACGGGATTGACAACTTAGCAATGATTAAACTCTACATTTTAAGAATTATTTAAAAAGTTAAGATACATTAATTTGTTTTTCCTTTGCAACAAGCTTCTAACTGCTAATTATTAAGTTTCCATCTGTTTTCCTCCTTTGAGTTGATTTTAGTGACAGCAACACTGCATTTGCAGTAGTTACCAAAGAGGTGTTGGATTCAAATACTGGCTCTTGATCTTGAGCTTCAGGAGACCAAGATTGTTATATCTCTATCCTTACTGAATGAAAAAATAGAGCCTACTTGAATATGAAGGAGTCTCGAAGGTATTGATAGGTAGAGAACAGCAATAATCCTTGGTGTTCTCTGAGCTTGGCTGTTTTCTTGCAGATGTTTCATAGCAAAATTACAGTAACAATGGGCTCTGTTTATTTAATTCATCCATCGCTCCTGGAAGTGGACAGCAAACCTATTTGGAATGGCCCTGCAAGTGGCCAGGTTGGTTAAATGCCCATGTTTCATAATGATCAGAGAAAAAAACTATAATCAAGGTGAAGTGGAGTTCTGTAAATCTTCTGAACTGCTTATACCGCTGTATTATTCTTACATATGCTTTTATTCCCAGATTCTAGTGTATGCATGATTATAATAAGCAAATATCAATAATATTACATTTGGTAACCTAGTATTTTTAACTTTTGATTAAATAAATGTAAACATATGCTTCAAAAATAATCAGTATCTATCCTACCTTGCTCCTGTATCCCATTTCTGGGTGCCCAGGTTTAGTTTGTCAATAATGTTTTGTTCTGTACTTTTTGCTTTACATTCCTCATAATATGCAGTTAATAGGAACAACTAGCAGGAATATCCTTGTTAATCAGACGTTAATATAGGTGAGTCTTCATTTGGGGGAGACCCCATTCCTGTATAAGTGGTGGGGTACCTGCATGGCAGCTCTTCCAGAAAATATTTAGAGGGCTTAGTTGTCTTTCTGGTTTTTTTTTTTAAGAGAGAAAGTGCTGTACTTATCATAAATGTGGTTCATAAAGTTGTGTTGAATTTGTTGTGGTAGTTGAAAAAATCAGTATGGAAATATTCTGTGGACAATTTGAGTACCATCCTGTGATCACTCATGTTGAAAGAATAGAATTTCCATCTCCATTTCAAGAAAAAATAATCAAAAGATGGGTGGGTGGGTGACCCACAGGGTTAGTTTCCCAAACTGGCTATGAATAGATATGGAGCAAATATATTATGATGAAGCAGCAATATTGTGCTACAATGACTCTTTATTATTTGAATATGCATAGTTTTGTTTATAGTCATGTAGTTAGCAATGCATCTAATTTGTCCAGGGGAAAAAAAGGCTTTACACAAAAACAGGGATAAACATTATAATGTTGCTTGATTTACTCCACACTTGTTTCGTAGGCATACATAATATTTTATTGCACATATCCCTCAATGTACAGTGCAACAAATGGTTGTGTTCCTGATCCTTTTTGGCTAGGGAGAAAAAGCAAGTACTAAAGTCTGTAGAATTGTGTAAGACTGACAATAAGAGAGCCATCCCAGAGTCCACTAGAGTTAAAATCCAGGCAGTGGTTCACAAGCTTTGCAGCCTCAGTTTCTCTTATGAAGGTCCTGATTCCATCATGTATTATGTTGTGAGACTGACTGTGGTGCAATCCTCTTCTAAAGAGATCCTGCCTGATTTTGACATAAGGGCACCTATAAGCAAGTATATTATTGCTTCCTTAAAGGACTTCCTTAAAGAAACCCCCCAAGTCACCTGTGCAATAAGTCACCTGTTCTCTGAAGAAGTCTCCTTTTTTCTCTACTTGATAATTGCTGTTGACACCTCCAGTCTTAAAGATGCAGTATTGAGGCAGACTAATCACGGGCAGATGGGGGGGAGGATGATAAATCTTGTTCATTGATCTTTCTACAGTAAATTCTCCTTGCCCCCAATTCTGTGCTGTGCACTTCCACATTTCCCTTTGTCAGTCTGCTCACCCAGAGAATTGTGCCATGTATGTTTCAAGCAGGCCGTGGCACAAAGGGCAGGGAAAAACAGAATGAAATTTGAAAAAGCCCACTTTTACCAATTTTTGGGGGCTAGGATATTGTAAAAACTGAATGTGCAATTGAAATCAATCCATTTTTATTCAGATTTGATCTCACCCTAATTGGGTACATGCCATTTTAGAATAGTTCTGGAATTCCTTATGTTTGATGGGTGGCATGCTATACTCTTTGCACCGTCTGATGCTTCTGTCCCCTCTTCTGATGGAAAAGGTTACTCCTTTTCAGGTCCTGCACAATGAAAATAAATCACCAACTGTGAACCCAACTGGCTTCTGTCCTCCTCTCCTGTCATCCTCCCCTACATATCTTGATTGTCATCTTCCACTGCTTTTTATTTAACTTACTGCCTTTCATTTTCATCAGCCAGATGGTGAAAAGTGGAATTTTCATACAATTTTGCATTCGGGTATTATTTTTATAAGATGGCTTGGGCAACATCCTGGAAGATGGAAGAAGATTTTGAGGTGTCTGCTTCAGTGGCTTACAGCTGAGAACTGGGAGGAGGGGAGTGAATGGGATTTGAGTTTTCATCAGATGTCATAGTTCTATTTCTGAGCTGTATGCCTTTGATAGTTCACATAGCCTATAACTTAGCCTTCCACAGTTTTCACCTTTGAGATGAGCTATAATTCCCATAATCCCAAGGTGCAGTCTGATGCATTTGCAATGCACCAGGTTAAGGACCACTCTTCAGCAAATGTTTTGAGGGGAGGGAAAATGGGAACAGATAACATTTACTCAGTGCATTCCAACTTGTAAATTTTCCATTTTATTTGCACCACCAACACTGAGATGATATACATTTTTTGTCTTCTATTCTATCTCTGTATATGCTGTTTTTTGCTTTGTAGTAACACAGGTTGGTGCATCCCAGGGACATAACATGTGTCCGGACCCTGGGATTCCAGATCGGGGCAAAAGAATAGGCAATGATTTCAGGTAAGCATCCTTTTTTCCTTCTTTTCATGCTTCATGCTTACATGTTGAGCTACAGCCCTCATACATTTCAGCCAACACAGGTGTGAAGGTTGGCAGTAAGTTTTAAAGGGATGGGGTGTTGGACAAATCCATCTATTATCTACATTATTATAGGCAGTTGATGATTTCATCAGCTAACAATTGGTGAAGACGAGGGAATGATTAATGAAGGCTACAGACACAGTGCCCTGTTCCAAGCTTTTTCACAGAAGCAGCTGGCTGTCCATTGTCAAAAACAGGATGCTGGCATCCTGAAGCTTTGATTTAATCAGCAAGGCTTTTATGTTCTTAAGAAATAAACAGCCTGCCTATGATGCACAATTCTGATGTCATAATATCCTTTTGTGTCTCTGTTTGTTCTCTCTGGGGTGATTTTTTAAGAGCAGTCCCATGGACAAAAGTGAATTGGTACATGGAGATAAGGGGAGGGGAGGGGAAGGGAAGGGGAAAGGAAAAAGGAAAGGAAAGGGAAGGTGAAGGGAAGAGAAAGGGGGGAAAGAAGGTTACAGAAACTGGGCTTGGCTAGTCTAGTAAAGAGAAGGACTAGGGGAGAGATGATAGCAGTCTTCTAATATTTGAAGGGCTGCCACAGAGAGGAGGAGGGGGTCAAGCTATTTTCTAAAGCACCCAAAGGCCAGACAAGGAATAATGGATGGAAACTGAACAAGGAGAGATTCAACCTAGAAATAAGGAGAAACTTTCTGACAGTGAGAACAATCAACCCATGGAACAGAAGTTGCCCTCGGAAGTTGTGGAAGCTCCAACACTTGAGTCTTTCAAGAAGAGATTGGACTGCCATTTGTCAGAAATGGTCTAGGGTCTCTCGCTTGGGCGGTGGGTTGGACTAGATGACCTACAAGGTCCCTTCCAACTCTGATTATCTGTTATCTGTTATCTGTTAAGGGAAGAGAAGAGGAAAAAGGAGAAGAGAAAAGGGACAACGGTTTGAAAATGCTTTTTCAAGTTACTTCTCAGAATTTTCAACCAGGATCTTTTTTTTTATTTGGCACATATTTCATGACAATTAAAATAGATGGCTCTTAATCCATTTTACGCATGCCATTTCAGTTCTGTTTATTGGAAAGAAAAATTGGTTGATCTCAGCTGCATTTAACTTCCAAGGTGGCATGTTTAAGATAACAGCTTAAACCTGGGTTCACACTGGCAGGAGTCCAACTAAAATGTGACTGTAACATTCATCACTTGCTGTGTCAATATGAACATTTTCTGGTGCAACATTATTAGGTCTTTATCAGCTTTGGTATGATATGATCAGTGAGCTACTAGAGTCCATTAATCTTGCAAGAACATCAGAAGAGGAGAACACAGATTTGTTAAAGGAGTGTTGGCCTTCCATCAGCTCTGTGGCATGTCCCATCTACTGCTAATTTACCATGTGATTCTGGGCTGTATTATTTGTGATTTTTTTTTGAGTGCTCTGGATTGTTGGGAGTCAAAATATTTATTATTTATTATATTGAGAAGATTAAGGGACAAAATAATTGCCTCAAGACTTGTGGAGTCATAAAATACCAATTTCATCCCTTTTTAAAAAATTCCAGCACTACAAATAGGGCTATTTTTCACCATTGGGATAGGTTTAGGGGGCAAAATGGATATCTTATGTCTTGCATACATTTCATTATTGTAATTCTCTATGCACTAAAATGGCCTAAAACAATTGGCTACACAAGATGATTGATGTCATGACATCTGTTGAAAGCCAGAAAGAAACTAAGTCTTCAGTCACAAGCAAGTTGCCAACTCTTAACTTAATTATAAAATGGTGTCTTAGGAGACTGGTTATTATTTCTATTTCATTTCTTTTAATTATGGTAATAATGTGACAACTCTTGAGGAATCTTTCACACTGATTTGTTTTCCTAATGTGTCTACAATTTGTAGAATATTTTTATACATGTCACAACCAGGATTTCTATGTTCTGTTGTTGCATTTCATGTACAGTGCTCTAATGCTGATTAACTATGCACACTAAAATGCGATTTTGATTTCCTCATGAAAGGAAGTCCATTGTGCATGTTACTCAACTGTTAACTATGTGGAATATTGTTTATTTTTGTTGAATTTCTCACTGATGAAGCCCCCGTCTCCAATATATATACACACCAGGGTGAATTCAAAAAATTTCCTTACCGGGAAAATTGGGTGTGACTGTGGGCCACGTTGTGGGCGTGGCTGTGGGCATGGCTTGGTATAATAGTAATAGCAACCAGGGGCAATTTTTACTGATTCAAATTGTTCCTACCACCTCTCCCGAGCTGGGCTGAGGTGGTTGAATTTCACCCCTGATACACACACACACACACAGAGACACACACACACACAAACTTAAATAAAAGATAGATAGATAGATAGATAGATAGATAGATAGATAGATAGATAGATAGATATTCCCACAGGCTCTCACAAAACAGCCCAGCCAGGAAAGTCATTGTGTTATATCTTAGCATTACCTGTGCTTTCCAAGGAAGGCCTCATCTTGCCAAATAGATAGAATTTTAGCTTGTGTATGGCTTTCGGAAGCTTCTGCATGCAATAAGAAAGGTGCTTGTTTTGTTATGCTTTTCTACAACCCCATTTTTAAACCATTGTGCTAGAAAAAGGGAAGGTGTGCAAGAACCCTCATTTTTCCGCTTTGCAGCCCCAGGAGCTTTCTGAAGTAGGCTAACAAATTTAATCAAAAGGATTGCCAAAAATCTGTGGCACAGCCTCTCAACAATTTAGGATGGGACATATATGAAAATTGAAATGTGTACCCTACATAGATTTAACACACATTTGCTTATTTGGCTGATGCCCCCTATGCATGTGGGATAGCCTTACATAACCAGTAATTCTTTCAGTACTGGGCAAAGGTGTATGGTCTCTGGCCAGCAAAAAAAAAAATCCGCTCTTTCAAAAATAATTAGGATGTTTTTTAAGGGAAAAAAAGGGCACCAACTGGGGGCTAAGACATTCTATCGAATGGAGATCACTAGCAAATGTGTTATTTGCACAAAGCTTTACATATCACATGGACCTTTTGAGGAACTTCTTTGTCTTGTTGACCATTCAGTGAAGGACTGAAAGTGGATTTGAATCCACATATCTCACATAATCGATAACCCCGTACATTATTTTTAAGGTTTGTAGCTGTGATATTGCCCCTGAACACTAGTCGATTTATTACTACAAAAATTACACAAAACCCATGTTTTGGATTTGATGAAGTGAACCGAGGTCCCCAAATGCTTATGGGTTGATAAATCTCTTAATCTTTAGGGTGTCACAAGCTTTTGTGATTAAAGCTTTATTCACCACTCTTGTGGGGAAAGCATTTTAGGTTGGATGGCCGACATATTCATGTTGAACAATTGATGACGGCTTTGTAACATGCCTACTTTGCTCCTGGGAACTGAACAACTGCAGATCCAGTCAGAGCATATGTATCACTTCTAATGTAGTGCCTTTGGTGGAATAAGGTCACACATTACTGCTGAGAAACCATAACCATTCAGTATGTGTGAACCAGTCCTGGGTGTGTTTCCCTCTGGCCATGCCAGCTGTCTTCACCAACACTTTGTCAGCTCTTGCTTTTGTGTGTAAGAAGCAGATCAGTCTCTTCATGTTATGCATGTCAGCAAGCAGGGATGGGTGTGTGTGAGTCAGAATGCAGATCAATATTTAATTTTATGTCACTGTAGATAACTTTTTTTTTTGCCAGAAGCAGATACTCACGTCTTTCCCACTCTCCATGAAATAAGGGCTGGAACTAAAGGAATAATCTTGCCCAGTGTGAGATGGAATGGGACAAGAAAGAGAAAATTGTCCCTAGAATAATTTGAAGAAAAGTGCCCCCCCCCAAAAGGAGTTTAGTGAGCTGAACCACCAAGCCATCATGTCCACAGATACTAAACTAAAGTTTCTTTCAGATTTAGTAGTGCCAGTATGTGAGTTCAGTAAAAAAAAATGAGTTTTTGAAACTTCAAAAATGTATCTTTATGAACTTGATAAATATTGCAGTGACATTTCCAGTATATTCTAAAACATTATGGGACAACAGTGAATGTATCTGTGAATATGATTAATCATAGAAGATGCTTAAATGGATCATTATTCACATAATTGGCTGAAGTCTGAATATCCAGAAAATGCAATTTGTCAATATAGGATAAGTTACTTGTTTCTTCATAGTCCCTGCACTCTAAATTTTACAACTGGAGTCTAAATTGCATGTTTTGTAAGGAAATTGATCTCAGTGTATGCATTGTCTAGAGCAGTATTTTTCAAACATGGCAGTTTTAAGATGGGTAAATGTGCTTACTGAGGAATTCTAAGAGCTAAATCTACACATCTTAAAGTTGCCAAGTTTGAAATATGCAGCTCTAGAGCATCACTTTAACATCAGTAATGGTATGTAAACTCCATGTAGATTTCAAAAATGTTTTATTAGTTTTAAATAGCAATGTTTCCAAGCCTCTTCATCCTCTACCTATTCTAGAAGTCTTATGAGATCTACTCATTTGGTACATTTTGAAATTCAGGATTCAGTTAGGACAGGTTGGAAAAAATGTAACTGATCTGTGGAATATTCTACATTGTTGATCAAACATCTGTTGTTACACACCTTGAACACTGTAATGCCACGAAGAAGTAAGATGCTAAAAATGTCTAGATATCTACCGAGTGATTGAACGTATGTACAGTATATATGAATGTCCACATATATGTACTGCATTTTTGTTCCAGTTGTCAATAGTACTTACGATAACTAAAAAAGTAATGTAATTTTAAAAACACAGTTAAAACCACCATCAGCAAAATAATTCACATTGAACTAACTTAAACCTGATCTAGCAACCAATTTTCTTATTGCTTATAAAATTATTCTTCCCACCAGCAGAAGGGAATCAATATAAACTCCACCCAAAGCCTGACATTCAGACAGTATACAAGCTTAATAAATTATTATTATCTACCAGTTCTTTATCTGATGTTGACCTTTAGTTGCATTGAGTTCTTCTCAAGTATGATTTGTCACAGTATATCAGCATAGTATATGTGCAGATCGAAGCAATGTGGACAGATGGAAATTTTGTTAATGCACAGAATTTACTAAGGGCCATCCAAGATTTTTTTCAGTGTGGTATCCTATGTGTTGATAACCACTGGGACACCAAGCCTGGTTTATGTCATAATCTTTCTGTTAGGTTTGCATGAAGAGTCAGACGCGAAGAGTTTCAGTGAAGAGTTTATTAAGTGACTACAGCTCGAATGGACCCGACTTGGCTGGGCTACGGCTGCTTCTTATAGCCAGCAGCCGTAGTTGCCAGCCAATGGGAGTGCAGGGTTTCTTCCCGCACTATTTAAACCAATACCATTTAACATTTTACAAGAACAGTTCAAAATAAACCAATAACATTTAAACCTACATACATAACACTTTCAACTTTGGTTTTCAAATCTTAGATACTTTATGATTTTTCCCAGTTCTTCTATTCTAGTATCCCCTGATATTGCTACATTAGTGACTTGCATTTCCTTCTTTTCAGCTATAGTTAAATCTGGTGTGTTATGGGCCAAGACTTTATCAATTTGCATTTGGAAATCCAACATTTATTTTCATTGTTATAATTCAGGAATTCCCAATGAAAGAAAACAAATAAGAAACAAAACAGAGCATCCAAAATCTTTGTCTGAAACTAGAGTGCAGGTCAGTAACTGGCTTCCTGTGTTCCAGGTTAGGATCCAGTGTCCAATTCACCTGCAGTGAAGGTTATGACTTGCAAGGGTCTAAAAGCATCACCTGTAAGAAGCTGAGTGGTATGATAGCTGCCTGGAGTGACCAGAGACCAGTGTGTCGAGGTAAGATAAATAAAACTTATCTAATAGTGATTCTTTTATCTGGAGATCATCCACTATTTAGTAGCTTGGTGAATCATAAACTGGGATACTTACAACAGGTTTGTTATAAGTTGGTTCTAATAATATAACCCTGTTTATTCTTCTAAAGGCATGTAAATTTAAATTTACATCTAAATTTCTCCTCTTAAATCTATGTGGTAATCATGCAACTCTGAGCTCTTATTGTGTAGCTGTCAAGGAAGCAGAGCTGGATACAAGCCTGCATTCCCCAGTTCCCCAAAACTTTCTCCAAATTATTGTATGGTCTGCATATATAAATATATATGTAATCCTCAACCTGTTTTCTAAATTCCATTATCAAGTACATGATCCAGAAATTTCAGTGAGCTTTTACATACATTCTTATAAGACTATGATCAACAATATTGGACTTAAACAGACTATGGCTAGGTAGGGGTTCTGTTGGCAGAATTTTCATTTATATAAAAGAAGGTCCTCCAGTTTTAAAAAAAGCAGTAAGTCAAAGAAAAAGTTTATGATCTCACAAATATGGGCACTGTATATGTAGGAATGACTATCCTTGCAATGCCATTCCTCTATGGTCTGAAGGTTCTTGATCATGCTGGATGTCATTTTTGGTTGTACCTTGTTGTACCACTGAGAGATCAAGCATTTTTTTCTTCAAGAGCAGCTTGCCCAAGAAAGATTTCTCTTAAAGATTAGACCATAATTTGAATTCCAAGTAACCAATGAAAGGCTTCTGGCATGAATGTTGCTCAATGAGCCACACAGTTGGAAAGTTGAGAAGTTGGTTGTTGGAGTAGAATGATGTCTTCAGTAGCACATAGATATGAGTTTTAACGAATCACCCAACTGTTGGAAATGTCTGAAAGAACGGGGCACATATTACCATGTATGGTGGTCCTGTAAAAAAGCTGAGGAGTTCTGGTACAGAATTTGGTCAGGGCTAGAGGAAATGATGGGGTTAAAAATTTGTTATAAACCTGAGATGTTCTTACTGGGAATAATGCAAGAGAAGTTTAACAAAGCTGATAACTTATCTAATAATACATGTAATCATGGTAGCAAGAATGATATTTGCCCAAAATTGGAAGGCAAGAGAAATTCTTAGGGAGCATGATATGATTGATAAGATACTACAATGCACCGAAATGGATAGGTTGACATTAGAACTGAAGGATAAAGACGATGCAGAATACCATAAAATATGAAATAAATTTTATTATTGGAGGGATATGAAAGGGGGTTCATAAAATTGGTATAAACACTAAAGATGAAATAGGGAGGATGTGAGGGATCACTTATTTGAGGAGTAATGAGAAAGAATTAAAAATTATAAATGTATATATGTATATACATATATATATAAATGTACATAATTTCTTTCTGAATGTAATATGCACTGACAAAAATGTATGTCAAAGAAGACCACCACGTTCAATGTTTTTAATGTGTACACTCAATAAAATTTATTTACAAAGAAAAGAAATATGAGTTTTAAGAGTTTAAGATGAAATGTGTTAGCTCACTTCTTCTTTGTTTGCATGTCTTCTACTTCCATAGCGTGTTCAAATAATAGATGAAATCTTTTTCAATACTAGCAACTAAACACGTCAAAGAACTGCCCATTGGGAATGTACAAATGGACTTCAATCCATACACTCTAATGCATTCATATGCACTTGCATGAAAATATGCGATCCTTTTATCGGCAGAAGATGAATCTGACAACTCTTAATCTCCACAGCTATTGTCTTGGAATAACAGCGAATATGGGGACAAGTAGTCTCACATCAGTTGTCCAACATGGCTTTGATCTTTGATGTTTTATAATGTATATTTCTTGGATTCTATTTCCACATATTCAGTCCTTGCTTTTTGTCAGTCTTCTCCAATTGAAGGCTCTCCACAGAGAGAATCATATAGCTGGAAGGGACATTTAGGCTGTTGCATGCAGCTCTCTGCTCAGGGCAGAAAGCCAAATTAAGGAAATGTGAGAATTGGTAGCCTATATAAAATTCATCATTCCTCAAGAAGTACAACCATAGTCATTTGGAAGATGACGGGATTGTAGTGTGTTATATCTTCTGTCCAGCCCAAAACCAAGAAAGACATGTGGTGAATTTTCCAAGCTAAGTTCTTTTTTGTAAAGGCAAAATCTTGGCAGACTGAGGATTCTGCTATGCTCATCCACCATATACTCTGTGAATTATTAAGGAAGGGCTGTCTTCACTCTCTTTCTGTCAAAAATGATATCTGGGCTACATTATCTCTTACTCCTCTGGAATCACCAGGTCTCTCCTAGCTATCCACTCCTTGCTGCATTCCATCGCAGAAGAAGGGACCTTCCCTAATCCTCTAGAACAGGGGTGACAAACTTGATTTCATTGAGGCCTGAATCAGGGTTTTGTTTGATCTTGGGGGCTGGGTGGGTGTGGCCAGGGTGGGCGTGGCCAGCTCAACATAACTCGTGTCGGGGGCACAGGCACCATGGGCCAGTCATTTGCTGTTTCCAGGGTGGCCTCGTGGGCCAGATCTAAGTACCCCGTGGGCTGGATCCAGCCCGAGAGTCTTGAGTTTGACACCCCTGCTCTAGAACATAAAGACAGGGGAGAGGGAAAGTGTTTTCAGACTAGCAATGTTGTTATCACTCTTTTGAGATAATCCAGACAGGAAAACAAAACCATGAGTACTAATACCACTTTTATTGTAATGCTGCATAACAAGATTTTATTCATTTGTTTGTTTTAATTATGTCATTATTTCATTCATTCATTTTTTTTAATTACATTTATATGCCGCTCTTCTCCAAAGACTCAGGGCGGCTTACAATTTTTGGGATACAACCCAATGCGCTCAGCAATAGCCTTCCTTCCATTGTATATGCCTGCTTATTACTAAGCAGCATTTTTACAAAGTCAGCTTATTGCCCCCAACAATCTTGGGTCCTCACTTTACCTACCCCGAGAGGATGGAAGGCTGAGTCAACCTTGAGCCTGGTGGGATTTGAGCCTACAGTAATTGTAGACAGCTGGATCTTAAGTGCAGGCATTTAACAGCCTGAGCCATCAAGGCCCATAGGGCAGCTTACAAAATTTTATATTTTGCAAATCTTACAAATCTGAAAGCATTTCTCCCCTCCTTTCTTTATACTTTTCAGAAAACTAGGGAGAATCTCTTCTGAAGTGCTTCCCATGCCCATTTGTTCTGTGAACGGTGATGTCTCTTGCCTGACCATTGTCTGGTCTGGGTCTCTTCCTCCTGTGAGAAGATTGTTCTCACAGCCCATTACACTTAATCAGGAAAGCTAATCCATACAGTTCTGGCTAGCTAGTCTTTTGTTCTGACAGAATACAAAGCAGTTTTCTGTTCCTATTCAGCCTGTTTTCTTCTAAAATCTTATTTTCTCTGTTTTAGTCAAAATGTCTCAGACAAAGGCTCTACAGTCTCAGCTTAATTTATCTGCCTCTCATGAAATATTTATTATGTTAAGTCTTCAAAAAAAAGTTGCAGCCATTTTGTGCAATGTAGGGGTACTCTAAAACAGTGGAATACTTAAACCTGTTTTGCAACTAGACCTAAACCTCTGCATTCAAGGCTTGGGTTAAAAAATTCATTTTATTTTGCAAGAAGAAGAAATGGTGTCAGATTTCTACCCCATGGTATACGGTAAAGATCAACAACATACTACCCCAAGCAGCTGCTTGGTAGGATCTTCTTAAGGCTCAGGTGATTCTGTGGGTTAGTCTCACAGCAAGACAACTGACTTAATGTGAAAAGCTTATTCTGAGGTCTTGTGAGCTGAATCACTACTGATTTGAGTATGGGGAATATTTAGCATCCCTAGGATTTTTCCCTAGGAAAAATGTTCAGGAAAAAGAGCTCCTTTGAAAGAAGAGTAGAATTTTTCTTGTTGAGGAATAATTTAACAAAAAAAAGATGAAAAATAATCCCCCAAAAGTAAAATATTGATACAACATAGTCCATAAGAAATCTTTAATATTGCATACTATCCTAAATCTTTAAAGTCTAATCTTGTATCATTATGCATCTAAGTCTTACCTGGATGAGCACAGCCATGGGATTTTAGGAGGAGAAAGTATTAGATTTTTGCATGTGCCTCTTTTTTGTGTGCCAGGAGTGGGGAAGGCCATGCACGTGTGTGTACCTGCACATAAATTCTTTCTATCCTTATTTTGATTCATACAATTTTGATTAGGAAGATCTGTATGCAGATATAACAAAAATGGGGTACTTCAGGGAAGGTCTTTACCTCTAACAGTTTCAGAAGTATGTTCCTCTCCTAGATACTTCTGCCTTCTCTTAGGAAGTGTGTAGGAGCTCCAGGTTGTAAACAGGCCTCCTCAGAGTCATTGTTTCTTCCAAGAAATAGTGACATCTCAACTCATTTATTTATTTATTTTATTTTATTAATTTGACTTGTATGCCGCCCCCTCTCCCGAAAAGGACTCGGGGCGGCTCACAATTAAAACCAGTACAATAAATTAGTTATCTAAAATAGAATTAAACTAACCAAGCCAAATTAGACTAAAACCGATTATAATCAAATATAAAAATGACCCCCCCAAGAGGAGTCAGCACAGCACAGCCTGCTCAAACAACCAGGTTTTCAAGTCATGGCGGAAAGTGTGGAGGTTAGGGGCCAGGCGGAGCCCCAGAGGTAGTTGGTTCCACAGAGCGGGAGCCGCCACAGAGTAGGCCCTCCCCTGCGTCACCGCCAAATGACACTGGGTCGCAGACGGCACGCCAAGGAGCCCCTGCCTGTGAGCTCGTACAGGGCGGTTGGTATTCGATGCCAGCAAGAGACGTTCCCATAGGTAGCCCAGACCCATGTCTCATAGGACTTTGAATGTCATGCAACTAATGCAAACAAAGTAGCTTATGAGTTATTCTGTTAATGTTCCTTATATCTGACCTAAGTAGAAAAACTTGATGAATTTGTATCCTGGCAATGACCTCATAGAGAATTGTTAAAAAATGGCCTTACAATTCAGACCCAAGACATGATGTTAATTTTTGGATTCAATTTGTAAAACATTTGTAGAGCTTCAACTATTTTTTTAATCTTTTTATGCCCAACAGTTAAAATGTAATCCTTTATGCATTACTCGAGTATCTGTCCAGCGAGGCTTACTCCTGGGAACCTAGATGTAGGATTGACTTAGTATACCAGAGAGAAGCAAAATAAAAGCATCCACATCTCTATAAGCTACTTTTCTCCATTTATAAAAATTGCTTTCATTAAATAAGTTTCATTTTGACCATTTTGTTTTCTATTTTTTTAATAGAAAAAAATCCATTCCTTGGATTGATCAGAGCTTCATTACTCAACTATCTCTAGTTTTATGGCTATTCTCTTCATAGTTTAAAAAAGAAACTATAAGATCTTGAGCAGAAAGTAGGTGGTTTGGGGAGGATACAGAGATTAGAATCCTTGAGGGCTCCATCAATGTGATTAATAGATGCATTTGGCTTCGTGATCATATATTTTGTGCAAAATATCTTTCTCTTGCACACCAAGAGAGACCTACCATCCTACAACTTGACTGATAAAAATGGTAAAACAAAAAAATATACCTCCTTCCACACTGATTCATTTTCTAGGCCCTTAAGAAAAGGAACATCGCAAACCAAATTTCCATCCACAAATAGATTTCTTGTTTCTTCTTTTTTCCCAATTCCACAGCTAGAATGTGTGATACATACCTCCGAGGGCCCAGTGGTGTTATCACATCTCCTAACTATCCTGTCCAGTATGATAACAACGCATACTGTGTGTGGGTGATCACAGCAGTCAATCCAGCCAAGGTAGGTCTTCTGGATGTATTATTGGGCAAGTAAATGTTGGCTCTTGTCTGAAAAGGAAATTAGTCTTGGGGATGGAGGATCATCTTCCAAAACAATAGGCCTTTGCACGGAATTCTGTTAAGAAGGGTTTTCAATGTTATACAAGACAATGTAAATGAATGTTTCTTAAGCTTGAAAATTTTAAGATGTATGGATGTCAATTCCCAGAATTTTCAAGCCTGTGAGATATGGTGGCTATGGAGAGGGAAGCATTGGGAAGGGGCAGGGGTTGTTTTTTTGTAAGGAGGGGGCATATTCCAAGGAGTGGGCTAAGACAAGAAGCAGCACAGTTCAGAACTGGATAGGACACAGTGGAAGAGAGTTAAGATAGCTAGGATCACCTAGGTTATATTTGTTGGGTGTGAGTAGAAAGGATTTAGTCTGGCAAGATTCTGTCTATTGTGCATAAGCAAATAAAGAATTGACTTTATTAATCTACATCAAGAGTGTCAAACTCAAGGTCCACAGGTGCTTAGATCTGGTCCATAAGGCCACCCTGGAAACAGCAAGGGACTGGCCCGTAAAGCCTCTGCTGGTAAAAACAGAATTTAGGAGGGCCGTACACAACCACCCCCCAAATCTCTGTTTTTGGCTGTGACAGCCTCTTGCAGCCATCTGTCAGCAAAAAAATGAGCTTGGGGCTGTGCAGGAGGCCATCACAGCTGAAAACGGGGCCTGGGGGGGCACGCACAGCCCCCTGAACTCCATTTTCACTGGCAGAGGGCTAGCAAAACAAACTAAAAGCAAAACAAAACAAAAGGAGAAACCTTTCCTCTTTTGCATTTGAGCATCCAAGAAGGGACAGGAAAGGAGAAAGGGAAAGAGAGAAAGACAAAAAGAAAGAAAAGATGGGGAAAGAAGGAAAAATAAGGAAAGAGGGGAAGGAAGAAGAAAGGAGAATGAAGAGGGAAGGAAAAAGAAGAGAAGGAAGGAAGGAAGGAAGGAAGGAAGGAAGGAAGGAAGGAAGGAAGGAAGGAAGGAAGGAAGGAAGGAGATTATAATGAGAGTGAGGGAGGGTCTAAAAGAAGTCCTGCCTTAGCACTTGGCCACCACAGGTGCCCCAACACAAGTGATGTTGAGGTGGCCATGCCCACCCTGGCCATGCCCACCCTGGCCAAGCCGAGGTTGAACACAACCCTGATGCGGCCCTCAATGAAATTGAGTGACACCCCTGTTCTACATCATTCTTGGGCTAAGCCTGGGGAATTCTAGGAGTTATTAAAGTTGCCAAGGTTGAGAAACACTGATACAGACAAACAAGTCAATCCATAGTTGGGATTTGAGAGGTAGAATGGGGATTGTAGCAAAGAAAGTAAGTGTAACTGTATATCGAACTATATTTGATTATTGACCATCTATTCAGTCTAGCAGCATTTAAGCAACATCTTATTGGCAGACAGATATGTAGCAGTCTGCTTCCTCAGATTTTTTAAAAAAGGTTTTGAGCAGTTTAAGCAATAATCTAACATTCTTCTTTTCCTGATTCAATTCATTCTGCTATTTCTAATTGAAATGCCCTTGCATTTCCTGTCAGGTATCTGGAAATATTAATTTACAAATAAAATGGTTTTAACACTTGTTTATGCTTAAAATCTTACATTCATTAATTATATCATTTTATTTATTTTCTTGCTGATATCATTTGGTCTGAACATAACTTCCTCAGAGAGATAACAAACGGTTGCATCACAACTGCTTATTTCTTTAGTCTAAAAAGATGCTGTATTTTCCAGGTTGTTTTCTGCTTTTCACTCCTTAACATACACCCTCATTTCCGGAATAAACTTATCTCTTTTTCCAGTAGTTTTTTTTAATTACATTTATATGCCGCCCTTCTCCGAAGACTCAGGGCGGCTTACAATTTTGGGGATACAACCCAGTGTGCTCAGCAATAGCCTTCATTCCATTGTATATGCCTGCTTATTACTAAGCGGCATTTTTACAAGGTCAGCTAATTGCCCCCAACAATCTTGGGTCCTCAGTTTACCTACCCCGAGAGGATGGAAGGCTGAGTCAACCTTGAGCCTGGTGGGATTCGAGCCTACAGCAGTTGTAGGCAGCTGGAACTTAAGTGCAGGCAATTAACAGCCTGAGCCACCCAAGTGTATATAGTTAATATACAAAAGCAAAACATTTGAAGAAGAACATGATTTAAGGTATAGGACAGGATCATACCCAGTTGAGGAGTCATGTTGGGAATCACCCAGCCAGATAGGGAGAGGCCTTAAGCATGAAGTTAGCCTTGAGTCCTTGTGCAACTACAAGAGGTCCAAAATTGATTCCCCTTATGCTCTCTAGAACCTTATCAATCTGTTTGCAGACTAAAGCTGATGGACTTGGGAGATTCCTATGCAATAGCCAGAATATGTTTAAACCTTACACATGTAGGCCTAATTACTTGTGCCTGACAAGACCTGCTCATAACTGGGCCTCTTCATCTATCCGAAATAGTTTACTGGCAACCTGTTTAAAAGTAGCAGCTGCATCAACTTCACAACTATTTAGCACAACCCCCACACACACATTTTAGAATGGCTGGCCTAGGGACAAGTTTGTGGAAAGGGATTCTTTATAACTAATGCCAGGTTGGTTTCATTCACGTGCTAGAATCCTTAAAATAAATTCATAATAGGTTCACTTGATAAAGGCATTTTTACTTTCTCACTTCCATAGCTTTTCTGTTCTCTTGCTTTGTCCTATTCTTCCATAAACCTCTGTATTGCTTTCCCTTTACTACCATCCTTTCTTATCTGGGCTACTTTGCAGAGCTAAAGTTAATCTTGCAAGTGTAAAAGTATTCCTCACTGGGTTTTTTACTCTTCAGAAAACTAGGGAAGATTTCTTCTGAAATTTTCAATACATTCTTTCTTCAACATGTTCTTTCTTCAACACATTCTTCAGCTCAGTCTTGGTAAACAGCAATGGCTCATGCCCCACATTTCCTAGTTGTACCACAACTAACTGCAATGATCTACTACATATTGACTTTACAGAAGATAACGTAGAAAAGGCACTATGTAATCTAAAACCACCCCTATCTATTGGCCCCAATGGATTATGTGCATACTTCTTAAAAAAGCTCTCCTCTGCCATAGCAGAACCCCTAAGCATTATATATATCTCCTTACTGAACCTATGGTCCTTAGCTACGGTCATCCCTATCTCCAAAAAAGGTGACCCCAGCCTGGTTGAAAACTACAGACCAATCTCACTGTGTTGTGTCACATGCAAAGTCATGGAATCAATCATTAACCAATTCATCACCCTCCACTTAGAGTCAAACAACCTACTCTCCAAAAAACAGTTTGGTTTCAGGAAAAAATTATCCTGCAACCTACAACTCCTACACTGCAAAAACATATGGACTACTCTACTTGACCAGGGTAACGCAAAGATGCAATTTACATAGACTTCTGCAAAGCCTTTGATTCAGTGGTACATGATAAACTACTGTTAAAACTAAACGGCATTTCCGGATCCCTTCATAAGTGGATTACTGCATTCCTGTCAAACAGGCAACAAATAGTAAAATTAGGGAGTGCTATATCAAATCCTGCTCCAGTTAACAGCGGTGTCCCCCAAGGCAGCATTCTAGGACCCACACTCTTTATACTCTATATAAATGACCTTTGCAATCACCTTATAAGCAACTGCGTCTTCTTTGCGGATGATGTAAACTATTCAACACCACTGATAATGCTACTGTTCTTCAAAGTGACCTTGATTATGTGTTTGAATGGTCAAAGATTTGGCAACTCCAAATCTCGACCAACAAATGCTCTGTCCTATACATTGGTAAAAAAAAAATCAGTACACCAAATACAAACTAGGCGGATATGACCTCGTTGATGATCCTCACTCTGTCAAGGACCTAGGAGTACTCATATCTAATGATCTAAGCACCTGAGCTCACTGTAACAGCATTGCCAAAAAGGCATTAAGAGTTATAAATCTAATCTTACGAAGCTTCTCCTCTGGCAATACACAACTTTTGCTAGGCCAGTACTTGAATACAGCTCATCTGTCTGGAATCTGCACTGTATATCAGACATTAATACAATTGAGCGAGTCCAGAAGTATTTCACGAGAAGAGTACTATACTCCTCTGCTCACAACAGAATACCCTATATCACCAGACATGAAATTTTGGGCTTGGACAATCTTGAGCTACGCCACCTATGGTTGGACTTAAGCATAGTACACAAAATTATCTGCTACAATGTCCTACCAGTCAATGACTACTTCAGCTTCAACCACAACAATACAAGAGCACACAACAGATACAAACTCAATGTTAACCGCTCCAAACTTGATTGCAGAAAGTACGACTTCAGCAATAGAGTGGTCAATGCCTGGAATGCACTACCTGACTCTGTTGTTACATCCTGTAACCCCCACTCCTTTAACCTCAAACTGTCCACTATTGACCTCACCCCATTCCTAAGAGGTCTGTAAGGGGCATGCATAAGTGCACCATCATGCCTCCCATCCCTGTCCTATTGTCCCCATTTATTCGTACCTATTTCCTGTATTCTTACTCATGTTTATACTTATACCTATTATCTTATTATCTTATCTTATTATCTTATTATATTGTAAGTGATTGACAAATCAAACAAACAAACAAACGAACAAACAAATAAATAAATGCTTCCCATGTCTCTTCTGCATCCATAGATTGAGATTCTTTGGTTGCTTAGCCTGGGTCTCTTCCTCCTGTCCCCTGTGATCATTGTCTTATATCATGACCAAATAGCTCAGCTCCATGGCCTTATCCTTCCATCCTCAAGTTTTCACACTCAGTTGTAGTGGTCTACCACATACTCTGTGAACTATTAGTGTAGGGCTGTCTTCACCCGCTTTCTCTCACACAAAAGTTATGAACTGAGTGCCTCTTATTCCATGGGAATGTACCCTCTCCTTCTTGGGAACTCAGACTACTAGTCCCCATCACATTTTACCTGACCTCCAAACATAGTAATTTTTTTCTCTTCTTCTCCTCCTCATAAAGTGAAGTTCTCCCTCTGGAAGGGGCAGCTGGGCAACCCACAGGGATAAAACGTTCCCTCCATCTATTTCTGACACATGACAACTTAGTTGTGTAGAGGGAAAATGTTCCTTCACAAAAATGGAGGAAGACAAGGAGCAAATATCGGAGTTGCTTTCTTTGCTAATCCAACTACACCAGCTGTTGCCCTAGCAAAATTGTTCTTGGTGTGTTTCATGTTTTCTACTTCCACTCTCTCCACTTTCTGAATGCTTGTTTCTGGGAATTAGATGATTGGTTCAAATCTGCTTTGATGGTTTTTTAAAAAGGTCAAAAACACCCTTTTGGCAGCGTTCTGCTTGTTGCTATTAGTGCAAAGAGTTGTTTCAAGTCTGATGTCTGTAGCATTTCCCAGCATTTAAATGGCTTGGGATATTCCTCAAAGTCTTGTGGGGTTTTTTTCCTTTCAGCCAGACAAGGCAGAGGAGAGATAGAGAAAGTAGGGAGGAGGAAAAAAAACAAATCAATTCCTTTTAACATTTTATTGGTGTCCTGAGATTCTGCTGGGGTTGCAGAAATGTGTGTAGCTGAAAATCAAGGCTGAATAAAGAATACAAATCATGTGCTGAAATCACTCCTATTAGAATAATTTAGTATCCTGATTTTTTTTCCGTGGGTGGCTGTTTCTACCAGACAAAAATGTAGCAGGCTAAAAATATCCAATTTCATATAGCAAACACAACAGATGCACTTGTTGCAAATTCAGTAGAAAATTAGTTTTGCCCTTTAGCTGAATCTTGGTTTGCTTCAGTGTAGTTTATTGAACAGAGCGATGGACTGGATTCATGGACCTCACTTAGCCATAAACCATATCTTACAAGCACCAGTGGCTAAATTTACTTGAATTACAAGCAGAAGGCTCTTGATGTCAACTTATCCATTGAAAGACACCCCAAAACTGATACTAACCAATGCCTTTTCTACTTAAGATCTCCCCATGCAAGTAACGTAAAATGGGTGGACTTAAGTTCCCAGTATGCTGGCTGGGTATTAGAGAAACACTCCACTAAACAATGATGACTTTTCAGGCTGAATGTCCACATTCTAGTTTTCTAATATTTCACCAGGATCTGTTGTCTGGCATCTTCAGAAGCAGAGTGACCTTCTCTGTAGTGTATCTCTCAAGAGCTCATACCCATCATCAGATGAAAAGAAAACTAGGCTGTGGCCACTCAACCTGAAAGCTCATGACCACTTTGTTGAATGCCAAATGTGAAAGCCTATTATAGTGAATTAAATAGGTCAATGATCTGATTCCATGTAACATAAATTCCATGCTGGCAGACATGCTAGTTCAGAGACTCTAAAACAGCCTCCCTCCAACTCGATATTCTTGAGATGTGTGGGACTTGTAGATCCCATAGTTCCTATCTTAGAGCTTCCAGGTGTGAGTTCAAAAATCCAGAAAACCACTAAATGACAGCAGACAGGAAATATTTTGCTAGTGGTCTAGTGTCAGAATTTTACAGCCCAGATTCAGTAATTAGTTTTCAGAGCCTGTGGGAGAAAAAATCTCTACAAAGTGTAATCCTATAAATGAAAGCTGGTTGTCAATAACTAGTCAATCAGCTGTAAGCAAACTGAATATTCAAATGCATAATATTATATATTGCAGTATAGAAAGCTGGTCTAGTGTACTGATTAAGGCCCCAGATTAGAAATTGGGAGACCATGAGTGATACTCTCATTTAGGCACAAAACAAGTTACCATCTCTCAGCCTTGGGTAGCAGGAAAACCACTTCTGAAATTTTGCCAAAAAATGTGTAGGGACTTGTTCAGGCAGTCTCAGGAATCAACTGAGTGACTTGAATGTACACCAAAAATAAAATAAGAACTGTAAAAGTTTCTCTGTCCAATCATATTGAAATCTACACTGTGGTACTAATCTCCATTTTTGGCTGAGAGCCAACATTGTCTGAAGACATTTTCTGTTGTCATCTGGCCAGCATGGCTACACACTCAGAACACTGTTATGTTCCCACCAAGTGGTGCCTATTTATTTACTCACATTTTTTAAAAAAATTACATTTATATGCCGCCCTTCTCCAGACACTCAGGGCGGCTTACAATTTTTGGGATACAACCCAGTGTGCTCAGCAATAGCCTTCATTCCATTGTATATTCCTGCTTATTACTAAGCGGCATTTTTACAAAGTCAGCTTATTGCCCCCAACAATCTTGGGTCCTGAATTTACCTACCCCGAGAGGATTGAAGGCTGAGTCAACCTTGAGCCTGGTGGGAATCGAGCCTGCACTAATTGCAGGCAGCTGGAGCTAAGTGCTAGGCGTTTAACAGCCTGAACCACCAAGGCATGCTTTTGAACTGCTAGGTGGGCAGGAACAGGAGCTCACCTTGTTTCCATAGTGCTTGGGTCTTTAACCCAGACTGTCAGCCTTCCAGTTGACAAGCTCAGCATCTTTAACCACTGAACTGTTGCACCCCTTCCAAAAATAAGTACATATAAAATAGTATTACAATATTCAAATCAATGTTTAAGAGCCTGCCACAGATTAATAGGTTGTTCCATTTAAAACCTTATGGCCAATTTCTTATTTCTGTGTAATAGGGATCCATGATTTTTAAAAACAAGCCTTTCGTCATCCATTTGGCCAGGAGGTTTCTTGTAATATAAAGTCATTAAATAATTTTCAAACTTTAACTAAAAGTAAAAACAAAACTGGGGCAAAGAAGACAGCAGAGGAGGGAGGAAAGAGGGCAGGAGAAATACATAAATAATTCTTAGACTCCCAAACCTTGTTATGTTCTGTGGTATTAAAATCTAAGCAGCTATTTAATTAGGGTCAAACTTGTTAAAATGCAATTTACATGAATGGGTGCTTTAATTAATGATTAATGTCACTTGACAACCCTTTGTTCTTTGTATTAATTGCATAATTTCATCATTATGTGGATTTTAATATTTTTAGCCCAGGTTGATACTTGGCAAAGGTGAATCCTTCAGATTAGAGACATTTTTGGAGGAAACAAATAATGAAAATAGTGTGACAAACATTTATTTCAGCTATTGATCATAGTGTCAGTTTATTTCAGTGTTGAATGTTGATGTGGCTATTGGCAGTATCTTTATTTTCAGCTTCAGCATGAAATAGTGATCACTGATCATTCTTACTGGCACAAATGCCCAGGCTGGATATGAAGCAGACCCACAAGGAGTGTAGTTATCGGGTGTGCATAGGTGTGCTGAAATACCAGCTACAGTTGCTTGCTAAATGTCAGAAAATCTGTTATCTATACCATAGTCACTAAAAGATGAAGACCAGACAAATGTAGTAACTTATTAATATTTAGAGCTTAAATCTAGATTGGCTTTGTTTGATATAAAGATGGTATCAACTGTGTCTGGAAAAAAGGTAAAATAGGAAAAGGAAAACTGTCTCCTATACTCAATCTATGGTTTGCTAAATGTTAGATGAAATTCTTAATTTTGCCTCAGTGTTGTCTTACTTGAACAAATGTTTTAAGCATCCATATTCATCCATCTTCTTCTAACCCTCACTTAAATTTAATTTCTGTTTCTTGTGTAATCACAGTTTCTGAAAACAGTCAGAACCAATTCATTCAGGATTAGGGAAAGGTTCATTTATGTCCTGATATTTTGCTTTTTCACATTCTGCTTTTTGGTCCCCAGGCCAATAATGTATATTCATATACACCAATGAAAAAATGAGATCAGGGGTTGGCTGTCTTTTTTTATCAATATCATTTGTTTTTATTCAAAAAAGCAGGGTTTTATTTCATCTTTAACCATTCATCTTTAACCATTCCTATTAATTTAATATGGAAATGTATATGTTTGTAACTTAATTCTAAGGCTGGCTTAAGTTCATCCAGCCCCCTCCCTTTTCAATTATAAAAAATGTACCACTGCCTATTCAATTTCCAATTCAAACATTAGATCAGAACTGTCACTGTTCAACATGACTATGCAGATTAAAAGTGTATCAACAGAACAAGCTTATTCAATTGTGGTAGGACAGTTATAAAACCGGCTATGAATATTTGTCATCTCCATTCGCCATCTTCTTCTCTTTCAGGCCATAAGAGAATTCTTCCAGGATTTCTAAATCAACATTTACTTACTTCCACTTTAGAAAATGTCTCCTTCAATATAAAGATAGAATCAGATCTATTGTTTAGCTAACACATTGATTTCTTAACAAAGTCAACATTTCTTTATGGCACCTTTAAGCAGAATATCACTGTGACACCAAGGTTAATTTGATGTTTCAGTCGCATGCACATTCATAACAATTGACTGAGTGATGAACTATAAAACAGAGGAACAATATGTATTTTAAATTGTAGCTGGGAATTAATTTAATGCAACTCATTGCCCAGTTTTAGAAACAGCCTGCAAAAGATCAACTTTGAGAAAAGTTATCTGCTCAACAGTCCACAGGTGGAAGGAAGAAAAGGCTATCAGAAACAGGAGGGCATCAAAAAGAAAGAAATGGAAGGTGAAAGTCCAAGAAAATGATTCCATTCTTGCTACTACTTAGCCACCATTTCAACTTCAACTACTTATTGACAAGCATAAAAAGCCAGAAAACCTCATGGAAATGCAGAATTCAGTTTTGAAAATAAAACAAAAACTTGCCAATCCTGGCTTATGTCATTTCTACCAGCATCAGGTTGCTCTTGTATTAGAGCTTTTCAATAGGAAAGAGTCCATTACAGTCCCAGCATAATAACTGAATCAAAACATGAATGAATAAATATAATCGATCCTAAACCCTTCCATCTCATCTCATTCTTATTTAATTTGGAGACCACAATCAAATTATTTAAAGAGAACTATACTCGGTTATTTCCATGCACAGTATCAAAACTATGGGTCCTAGATCAGATTGGTGTTACATCAAACTCTTATTCATGTGGCAAATGATAGCATCTTCATGCCAGCTTTGTATCCTGTGTAGCTTCTCTTTTTATAAAATAGATGGGCTGGACAAAGCAAATGATAATTGAAGCTGTTCTCATCTGAAATTGCCTTCATTTATTAGTTTCCAAACACTGGAATCTTTCAGCAAACTCTTGTTGATAGTCTGTTTCTCCAGTGAAGGGCTAGTGGAATAGTGGAATTGGTGGGAAACCTTAGTGGATCAGAAATTCTTCATTCTTACTCTAAATCATTGTACATATTGAGTCAACTGAAATCCATGAAAACAATGTGATTTAGATCCCAGGTATGGCATCTATATATTGGGAGGCTCACTTGAGTTGGTTCCTGGTGTGACCTTTCTAAGCACTTACATAACACATTTTCTCATATGTTCAATTTTAGAACAGTTTTATGCACTGAGTCATACCATCAGATGTAGTTTGCTCAAGGTCTATTACATTATTGTTGTGATCTGGAGAGATATGAACCTGAGAACCTTTCAGTCAGGACTAAAAATCCTGTCACTATAAAAGAATGTTGTCTATTTGTGGTGTCTGTTGAATGAACTGATTCTGCCTTAACAATTAAATCAACCAGCCTAATACTTTATATCTTTGATAGGTAATCAAACTCAATTTTGAAGAATTTGACTTGGAGAGAGGATATGATACACTAACTGTGGGAGATGGAGGCCAAGTTGGAGACCAGAAAAGTGTGCTTTATGTGTAAGTAGACATTTATTTTTATCTTTCTGTTTGGGCTTCATTAGTGTGCAAACCTGGGATTCCTTTAAGAGTTGTTCACAGTTGTTTCTGTTTGCAGAATACGTTTCTGGGATGGTCTTGGTTTCTGAAGATACAGAGCATTGTTGAAATTTCCATTCTGGTGGAATCAGACATTTTTCACTTGGCTTTCAGGCATATTATTTACCAGTTCTTTGTTCAAGGATGAACTATCTAGAACAGTATTTTCCACCTTGACAACATTAAGATGTGGGGACTTCAACTCCCAGAATTCCCTAGTCAATTACATATACTTTGCAGACCTATAGACTGCCTCTGCTCACTACTGCTGAAAATCAGTAACAGAGACAGGAAACACATACAATAAACTTTTTGAAAAGCTTCTCCCATGCCTTTCAAAAATCCCCAAAGGATTTCATCTTTGTCTATTGACTCATTATGGTCCATGGATTTCAAAAAATGTTTACATTAAATTAAATCCCCAGCCTTCAAATGGTTATTCATTCCTGTCCATTTGTGCATAAAAGATATTTCTTTCACGTATGAATTTAGTATGTATTTCTACCTAACAGAAATAAACTTTGCAAGTCATTTAATATATACAGCCCCACAATAGATGCATTTGTGAGTATGGTTTGGGGCAAATTCCATTAGATTTATTTTTAAGAATTTAGGGATAAAGGAAAATTATGTCCTGACTAGAAATTGATCAACTGCACAATGAATAAATTTCTATCTAAACATAAACCAAAGAAAGCCTCCCTGATCCGCAAATGAGAAAGGCCATTCTTTATAGTTCGCAGCTGCTAATTCTACAAGTTTGGATCTGTGGCCTTGGGCTGTTCTTCTAGAATGCTTTGGAGATGTTGAAGCACCATTTTAGATCTATTGTAGAACTCATGAATTTGAGTGATTGTAGGCTCAGCACCACTTTGTTTTCCCATATATTGAGCTTGTTGGTTAATGAATATCAGTCATCTAGTATGGTTTTAAATGGCTACCAGGTATTTTACTTTGGTGGGAGGAAATAAGAGCTAGGAAACTGAGGCTGCCACTGTTTGTGCCATCATTTCTGAGCAGCTGAAAGAAAATGTGTTTATTTATTTAAAGATGGAAAATCTACATTTCCTTTCTTTCTCCCTATGGCACCAAAGACATTATAAATGACTGCTATTAACTCTGACAGCACACATACAAGATAACTCAGATCCCATAATGAAACCATTACTGTAAGTAAATATGACTTCCCCACGAGGAAGGCTGATGACAATAATCTTCTTCTACTAACTTATTCATATGTTATGATTGTGTGCTGCATGTGATGAAGGCTTTCCATTTGACATATACTTCAACAGAATTGAGGATGGCAGGGTTTTCATCACTGCTGTCAAGATATTTGTGGCCTTCTCGAATATTTGTTTCCATGTCATTCCTACCTACTAATAGAACAGGTGACAGGCTTGGGCAGAATCCTGCTCCTAGCTCAGTAATATTCTTCTGCAGATTTCCCTCTTTGTAGTTCTTCAGGGAGTAAGAGCTGTTCATCTTTATTCAAATTCCTCCTTCTGCCTGTATCTATCCTCATATTCAGTTCAGTATTTGGTCCCTACCATCAATTCAGAATTTTCTGGCTGTGAACATTATAACTGTCTGTTAGCTCCCATCTCCCTATAGCAAATATTCCGTGTGCATTATTTAGAAATTTATTTTCTGGGGGAAAAAACATGTCATGCTTCAGTTTGAATGCTTCAAGGTGCTAGTAACCATCTATAAGGCCCTAAATGGCTTGGGTCCAGAGTACTTGCGGGAACGCCTCCTGCCAGTATCATCATATGCCGATCGTCCTGTTAGCTCCCACAGGAGGGGCCTCCTGGCGATACCGTTGGTCGGACATTGTCGGCTGGTGGTTCCCAGGGCTAGGGCCTTCTCTGTGGGAGCCCCGCCCTCTGGAACCATCTCCCCGCGGATCTCCGTTTGGCCCCTGACCTCCGCTCCTTCCGCCAGGACCTAAAGACTTGGTTATTTCAACAGGCCGGCCTGGAATGACCCGGGTGGGATTTTTACTGTTTTAATTATTTTAATTAATGTTTTAATGTTTTATTGTTATTTATTCTGACTTGTCATATTTAATACTTGTTTTATGTAAATTTGGTCTTGTTTTATTGTTAGCCGCCCTGAGTCCTTAGGGAGAAGGGTGGCATACAAGTCGAATAAATTATTATTATTATTATTATTATTATTATTATTATTATTATTATTATTCAGTAATATATTTTTCCAAAAAGCTCAGTTGATGGGCCACAATTTAGTTTCCCGATATTATGTCCAAACAGCATGTTGAATGGGGATACTACCCAGTATGGTATAGTTGCAAAAAAATGGCCACTATATTTTGGTTTTCAAGTACTTTTTAGTTTAACTGTTGCTTATAAGAGAGAAATGCCTTGATAGTGGATTTTTATTTGCAACTCAGTTCAACTGTTGTGTACAGTTTTTGACCCAGTTTTAAAAAGTTATATCAGCATGAAGTTGGCTGCCCCCATTGACAACTAATATCCTAGTATATTTGTTGGCTTGGTGCTGGCAAATGACAGTGATCTTTATTTACATTGTATTGGGCATATTAAGAACAAAAATTAGTGGATTTTCCCAGCTGCTTCTCTTCCCTTCCAGCAAATGTCACCAACCATCCTATACTAGGTAGGGTGGCAAATAAACAGGAGTCAATTAGCATGTTTCCAATATGTTGATTAACTTGACCATAAATAAGCAGATAACATTAGAGCTGAGGAGCTATAAATTATCTGTAAACATCTGCAGAGAAAGAAGCTGTTGCCTGTAATTCATATCTGGGGCTTAAATTCAGCCATGAAGAAGAGATCTATTTCAATCTAATAGTCCAGAGCTAAGATAAAATAGCAAATCCATGGGTCATAAATTAACAATACATTTGCAGGGAAGGAATAGAAGAAACCAAAAATAAAGAAACAATAGTCCACAGTGAAAAGTTGTTTTCAAGAAGGGAGGATCTGAAGCACACTAAGAGCATGCTAAGACAAGAATTACTGGCTTTGCCTAATCAGAGGAGCTGTGCTGATGGCTGCTGTTCACTCCTGTTTTGCTGCCAGAGTATAATTTTTGCTGTTTGAATTAGCAGCCAGTTTTGTTGAGTTTGACTCACTCAGGTGGCTGATGGCCAATTGCTTCGTAAACTACAGGCTGAGAGTCTACTAAGTTGTCAATGTTAGCTTCAGAATTAGAGGAGCCCATCATATCATCCATCAGTCACTTAACATGGTCTAGGAATTGGGCAGAGAAAGAGGCAAGGATTGACAAATGGCTAGACTGGTGGGGGGTAGGCGTTTGTCAGAACTTGCTTTGATTTGGCACAACTGTCATTCACAGGCACATTCTAGAAGTTCACTAAATATATGCTCAAAAAGAGCTAAAAGGAGTTTTGTGCAATTGCAGAATTTATTCTGTATAGGCACTGTTCAGCTCCAATTGACTCTGGGAGGGGGTATGTAATAAAAGAGGTGGGATTCAAATATTTTTACCCCCGGTTCGGTGGGCGTAGCTTGGTGGGTGCGCTTTGCTTGCATGCACACACTTTGAGTGTGCACGCGCACCAAATGCGCACTTTGCACAGGCACAGAGGCGTTCTAACTCACCTCCTGCAAGCCTGCATGATCTCGGTCGCTTCAGCAGCTGCCATGCGGCACTCCACTGTGCCACGCAAAGCAACTGTGCTTCAAATTCAGAGGATAAAGGTAAGTATGGGAGTCCGGGCGGGCGGGTGGCCCAACATCAGAGCAGCGTAGAGAACCAGTTCAGTCTCCGCTGTTTATCGCTGTTACTGGCTCGGCAGAACCAAGCCGAACCGGTAGAATACCACCACTGCCCCAGTCCTTCTTTTCATTAAACTAATTAAATTTCTTTTCATTAAACTTTGGTTTTCTGTTTCTAGCATCCCTTGCTTTGCATGACTTAAAAATCATCATCATCATCATCAAAGCAAAACCAGTCATCATATATACACAACTGTAAATACTGCAAAACTATACAATTTAAAGAGATTTCTAGACCAGGTTAAAAATCAAGAGTTGCTATGGACTGAACTGTTTTTGTAAATCCCACAATGTTTCTGCTGCTGCTTCAAGAGACTTCTGAGCAATTATCCTGGACTGGAGGTGACCCCGTTGTGCTCTTGGATCCCTCTTATTCAGGGTAACTGAAGGCTAGAAACACATTGACTGAGCAATCACTCAAACTACATCAGGCTAACTGCCTGGAAAAACAAGTACATGAGATTGTGCCAAGACTGAATTATGGAAAAAGCTAATGCCATTACCAGTTCCCCTCTCAACATAAAGTAGCTGTGTTCAGTCTTTACTTAAAGATGGATGGACAGATGGATGAATTATGCATAGAGAGATGATTGAGTATGAAGCACTCAGTGTGTCTGGAGAAAAGAGAAATTTGCTCTTTCAAAGAGACACGTCAAAAGAGTTCTTGTTAAGATATTCCCATGCCATCAGCTTTTCTGTTCCACCTACAGGAATTTATTCCAAACAAATAAACCAAACAGAGTTTGTGAATGGGTGTGAGGCTGAACAGAAATGTTTTAGCCTACTGTGCTAAAGCTAGGGTTATGGGTTGAGAGGAAATGAGAAATCCCCTCTGCTGAAATGTCCCATAAATTTGGGGGGGAACAAAGTGAGACAAAGACGTGATTGATTGGGTGCAATTTCTGCTTGGAAGGGAAGGCACAGTGCTGCTTAATTTTTGGTGGGGGAAGAGAAGGAATAACAGAATAACAGAGTTGCAAGGGACCTTGGAGGTCTTCTAGTCCAACCCTCTGCTCAAGCAAGAAACCCTATACTGTTTCAGACAAATGGTTATCCAATCTCTTCTTTAAAATCTCCAGTATTGGAGTGCCTATGACCTCTGAATGGAATCGTTGCACTGATTTAATTGTTCTAACTGTCAGGAAAATTCTCCTTAGTTCTAGGTAGAACAAGGGAGAGAAAGAATGATAATGGGGGAGGTATTGTTAGAGCATTTTGTATTTATTTTTATATCTGTGTCTATCACTTCCCAAGATTCTGACCAATGTGAACACAAAACTGCACAAGCTGGTAAGGTATACATATAAAAAAAACATGTACTTTCAAAATTTGTTTAAGAAAAAAATCAAAATAGTGCAAGATAATTGCTAAAATTTAAAATTCATCTTTATAGGGTTTTAGTATTCTATGGAAGGCCTGTGGACTAGATGTTCCAAAGTGTTGGAGCCAACACAAGGAAAATCCATCTTCAGGTCCATGCCTCTCTCACCAGTTATGGGGTGAGAAGTCTAAGCATCCTCTAATCTCTGGTATTGCAAAGGACACACAATATCTACTTAGATGGTTTCTGAAGTAGTTTATAGACAGTTAAAACTGGATGAAAAATGTGACATCCTGAAATAATCAGCTGAGTTTAAATTCCAAAACTAATCAACTGAATTTTCTGCACTATAATAGGGGGAAATGAATAAATAAATTCCTACATTTCCTGTGCATTTGATCAGAGGACGCAATTGCTACTTTAAAATGCTTGTTTACTTTTTGTTCATTTGTGTTTGCTTTGAACAATTAGAAAGCACCATACCTGCTTGGTGCCTTACTAATGGAGTAATGAAAACCTCAAGGGAAGATAGAATTGAAATAGAGAGACATCTTTCTACTGAACTTAGACTACACAAAGTGTTCCATAATTCATGTCAACCTTTTTACATCATAAATGCTTTTTGTATGAGGGAAAACTGGAGATATCCAATCATACGGAGGAGAAGCTGTCTCTTTTTTTAATGGAAAGTTCAGAGAATTGAAAGAATTCTTGTTCAATCTTCTCTAGGAGTTTTGCATAATGTTTTACTGTATTTTCTAGTCAGACCTAAGTAACCTTCTTGGGCACATCTAGAATTTTTAGAGGAATACTATGCTTGGGGTTTTTAAAACTTGAAAAAAAAAACCCAGGATAAGTGGGTCTTGATGTCTAAAATCATGCTGAAGTTAAAAAAAAGAACTCAGAATCATCAGTTGAAATAAAATAAGAGGGGATTCTAAATTAAAAGAAGGAAGAGTTTCTTACATACCATTATGGTCTCTTCCATCTGCAAAGGCTGCACTAACCTGAGGTAGATATGGCCACTCCTTATTTCCAAACTGCCTTGAAGCTTGTATATTTCTCCAGAATCTGGGCCAATCATTAGTTCAGCTTCTGCTTTGGAGGAAAGTTGCAATAAAGCTTTGGAACAGGCACCATTGGTGGGAATTCCTGTTTTGTGATGGGACTTCCCTACCCCACTAAAATGCCCCCACCTCCATTCTTAAGGTCCTATTTGATTAATGATTTTTTTCACTACATACACATGATGTTAGGTTGTACATGTAGAGAAGGGGAATGGTTTGCAAGCTGAAGCACATTGGCAAACTAAATATCCTTTTTTTTCTTCATTTTCATCATTCCTAGCTCTAGAAAGCAAGAACAAGGATATTAACAAAATTGCTGAAGAGAGACCAGTGAATGGGTAGCAATGTTCATAGTTACACTACTTGCAGTTGTGATGATGGCCAGCACAAATGTAGACAACATTAAGAAAAGGTAGCATGAATTATGAAAGATAAGACTATCAGGGACTTCTAGGCTTAAATGGCTTATATTAAATGAGAGATCCCTAATATAAGAAGGTTCTTCTCACATCTTTTTTCTGAATTTCCTGAGGGCATGTGGAGAGACATATAGATGACACATATGGAGAGACACATAGATGGCCTCTTGATCTGATCTACCAAGTCAGTTCTTACATTATTTAATGGACTACAATTCTGTATCATGGCTTTCTTGACTCTAGAATGACTGGAGGAAGGCAAGTAGAACTGACTAAGGCTGCACTTCCCAGCAAATGCACTTGCTTACTTTCTAGTAAGAAGTAATGGCTCTTATTTCTGAGCAGGATTACATTGTTAATCTGTAGGAGTAGCACAGTTTCCTAAAAATGTTTCATCTTTGTTGAACAATGGTTAAAAATCATTTTTTCCAGTTTGACTTTTTAAAGATGAAAATAGTCACTAACTGCAAAGTAAGACATTTTTCAGAAAAGTGTAATAAAACAGAAAATATTAAAGACTTCCAAATTTACACACAATGATTTCCTCACATACTGTTACAATTATTGAAATAATTAGGTAGTTCCATGTTTTATGTGGCTGTTGTCCAGGTTCTTTTCAGTATAGTTCATGTCTTTCATGGCAACTATAGCTCCTTTTATAAAAGCTCTTTGGGGAAACCAACCTCCTTTTCAAAACAGAAAAGTTTCTAACAGGTGTTGTTTGCCTCTTCTTGAAAATTTCCAACAAAAGAGAGCCAAGCAGGCTATTAGAAAATGTATCTCTTTGTTAAACTGTTCCTTGAATCAAACAGTTTCTTCTTGTGCTCATATAGCAAAGACCACCGAGGAAGAAGAGAAAGGGATAAACCACAAATTCTATATTTATGTCAACATCCTCTCTGAAATGAGATGGTCTCTCAGTTTTCTGTAGAATGAACATTAGAAAACTTTCTCAACTAAAGTTCTCTTTGATGGCATTTAGAGTTGTTTGTTTTAATTTCTCACAGTTGAATAAGACCTTGCTCAAACAAGTTTTGCAACCAGTTCAAATGTCCTTATATTTCATTTGTTCTGGGATTACTCATGTTTAGGCCCAACACTAAAGAAAGCAAATTGGATGTTTTCTTGCATCAGAGTTTTTTTTCTATCATTTTGCAACCAATCATTTTACAATCTCAGTATGTACACTGAGAGCTTATGCACTAGAGACAAATTCCTTGTGTGTCCAATCACACTAGGCCAATAAAGACTGCTCTGTTCTATTCCTATTCTATTCTACTCTACTCATGAGCTTCTGTGTATAGGTGAAAAAGTACATATCAACATGCAGATTCATATCAAATTATTTTCATACTATAGATCAGTGATGGCTAACCTTTTCATTGTCTTAGCATACACATATTCAACCAAGAAAGATATTGAGTTACTTCTAAGGAGTTTCTTTTACAGTTCCTCACCTACAGACAGAAACCTTTCCTAAACTAAAGCAACTACTTGTATAATTAAGGATATACTCTGTGAACTTCTGTGGAGGAGATATCTTGAGCCTCTTTCTCTCAACCAGACTATATAAAATTCACTATGTCTTGGTCCTCCTGGAATTCAGCCCCCCCTCTCCTGGGAATCCAGACTAATTTCTATCACACTTCCCTTCCTCATTCATATTTGTTCAGGAATTTAAGAGGGAAAAAATGAAGATCATATAGATGATCTAATTGCAGAATTCATTTTACCAATTTGTCCATTAAATGAGATGTTGGGCAGAGCAACACTGCAAAAAACTAAAAAAAAGAATATACAGTAGTGAGCAAAACATGCTTTGTAATGAGTCTTTGGTGAAGGATGGAATTAGATTGAGGTCTAAAAGATTCTGGACAAGAATCTCCTGGTTGCATCATTTCTGTGCTTTAACAGTTTTTTGGTTCAGTTAGGAAAAGTCAGAAATTTTATCTGAGTTGTTATCCTGTGCTAAAACAGGGATAAAAAAACACATGCTTCTCCAAATGTTTTTTGACTCCAGCCCCTATCAACCAAATACATCCAATGGTGAGAAGGATGATACGATTGGAAAGTCAGAAAGGGTCCAGGATACAGTCTTCTGTATGTCACCCTAACAGCCCTGAACAATTTGCTGGTTAGACTGATTACTATATAGTGAATGTATTGCAGGCTAGGGAATGATGCAGTTTTCCATAAAACTAAAATGTACAGTAGTAAAGAAATAGAAGAAAAGTCAGCTGTAGCTAAAAAAAACACAAGAGACTACCCAGGAAATAACTCATTGTGAATAGTTCCCTAAACTCTCATATGGGTCTCTGATGATTAATTGTTCAGCTCTCTATGGTACTTGACATGCTGATGTTTCTAATTGCAGAACAATATAGTTTAGTTCCCAAATGGAAAAAGTTTTGATTTAAATCTGCAATTGAGGGTAATTTTGGAGGATGAGAGAGAGACAAAAAAGCATAACATGAAGATTGATAGAAAGAAAAAAGGAGGATATGTATCTGAAGCCCTGTTTGTACTATAGATATTATTCTGAGATTTCTTTTCTTTTTTTGACTTATGTATCTCTTAGATTTCTAAAAAAATATTTCAGTAGCAATGACCTGAATTTGAAACTTCCATCAACCAGAGGGTGGTGTGCTTTGTTTTATTTTTAATCTTCAATATTTAGTGGAGATCTTCCATTTTCATTGTATTTTGGCAGTATTTTTGTTGTAGAATTATTCTGTTGCCCCATTGTGTTATTTTTTTATTTTATTTAATGTTATTTTTTATTTTATTTAATGTCTTATCCTTATTTACAATTTACCCGTAAACTCCTTTGCAACTCTTTGATGACATAAGCAACTTGATACATTTTAATATGAAAAAAGGATGTTGAAATTCAAATGTGCTCCAGTATTACAGAAACTATATATATATATATATATATATATATATATATATATATATATTTCCCTGCAAATCAAAAATCATATCACAGTCAATATTTTTGAAAGTAATATTTTATTCCTGCTCTGCTGCTTTTATTGTTTTGAGGGGGGGAGATCTGTTGTTTTTGTTTCATTTTTCATTTTGTTTTGAGTTTTTTCTATTGGAGGAAGCATTTAAAAATGTGATTCTAAATCCCAGTATTGTACACTTAGATTCTGAAATACCAAGTTCTTGTGTACCTAAATGTTTATCTCCTAAAACATTTGGCCATTCTTCTTTGGTAGAGAACATTCCAAATTGCCCAAGAAATGGGGACTGTTATGTGGAGTTAAGAAATGGCAGTTTATGTTTTGAAATATTTTCTTTTTGTTTAATAAAAATTTAATTAACAAAAAAGAAATGGCAATTTCCAATCAAAGCAAAAAACAAGGATGCAGTGAAGTTCTGGCCTTCACTTTGAGTTCACAGATTGTATTTTGGACCCAATTTTTAAAAGTGTCATAATATTCTTTGATCTAAGTGAAAAAAGCTGCCTGTCAAAACCTGATGCTCTTCACTTATCCAAGATTGTTTTGAGAAGCAAATGAATGTATGTTCATGGCATTTATTTCTATTAATCCATAAAAATTCACAGTGATTCCCATCAGGTTGTAAGGGAAGCATATAAACTTCTCTCCAAAACCATTTTGATATAGCTGAAATCGATAAGGAAGCTATCCCTTCCACATTTATGATCAACAACTACCAAATCCTGCCAAGAGAGAAGATCAAGTTGTGTTGATCTTTGTGGAGACTGGTCCTTGCAAAAAAGTGGTAATCTCACAAATGACCTTATCTGTTGCAAGGACTATCTATTACACAGCAAAGTTCCCATATCTGGATTATAGAGGATTGTTCCCCTTTTGTGTTTCATTGGAGAACAATAGAATAAAGATAGAACTAACTTCTAGCTTTCACTCTTCTCAATTCCATTCTTGCAACAGAAAAAAAAGGCAGTTATGAGAGCTCATCTCTGTATAAATCAGATTAAGGATTTTCGAGTGCCATATTCAAGTACTTTTTAAAATATTCCATTAGTCTATGCTTTAAAGAGATACTTGGGAAAGTGCAAATGATTAGTAGCCAAACAACTTCCAAACAACATTCCCAAAAGTTTCCATCAGACAGAACCAGTCAGAAAAATTCAGAATGAGCAGTTATGTTTATAATGACTGATAGTGACTGATTTAACTGAATAACCCTAACCCTAACCTCCTCCTCAAACAAGATACCCAATACTAGAGGTGGTATTCAGCAGGTTCTGACCAGTTCTGGAGAACCGGTAGTGGAAATTTTGAGTAGTTTGGAGAACCGGCAAATCCCACCTCTGACTAGAGATTTTACAGTATCCTTCCCCTGCCACGCCTACAGAACCAGTAGTAAAAAAAATTGAATCCCACCACTGCCCGATATCATTTCAAACAAGTGGTTGTCCAGTCTCTTCTTAAAAACCTCCAGCAATGGGGCATCCACAACTTCTTAAGGCTGCTTCTCTCTTTGATTAGTTTCTACCCATTGTTTCTTATTTTGCCTTCTGGTGCTTTGGAAAATAGATTGACACTTCTTCTTTGTGGCAGCCCCTTAAATATTGGGACACTGTTGCCCCTAGTTCTTCTTTTTCACTGGACAGAATAACAGATTTCAAGTCACTTAAAAACTTTTGTCTGGAGTTTTCAGCAAGGGTGTTCAAAAACGATATGTAAATGTTTATCATAATCTTGCTTTGAGATACATCTGCTACAGATCTTCTGATTACATTACATGGGCTTTGTTCTTTTATCTTCATTCTGAACAGGATGGGACCTGCAATCCACTGTACATTAACCAGTTAAAAAAACAACAGTAAGATAACCAAAGTGCAATCTTACATTAACAAAATGATTTATTTAAATGTAAAAATAGGAATAGAAATTAGATTCGTATAAAACATGCAGTAGACAAAAAAGAAAATTTAATGAGATGAGAAAATGTTCAGATCTGGTTGCATATAAATCTGGTGTGTGTGTGTGTGTGTGTGTGTGTGCTATTGCTCATGAATGCATATCTGTTTATCTCTGTGTTCATCTATAATGCATATTGATTAGGCAGATGAACTTTCTTAGGGAATCTTTCTAGGACAGTGAACTTTATCTTTTGCTGCTTACTGGAAACTGAGAGACCTTGTGACTTATGGTTCGATGATTAGAAAGAATTGGTTACAGAAAGAAGGATTTTATAATGTAATCTTAAAGAGAGGGTTGCTTAAAATTGTAGGCATGACTGCTAACAGGAAAGCCAGAAGCCATTCCTTTTGTTGGATATGTGGTGCTCTATGAGCTTGCTTGTTTTCTTGTAGTTGTTTCATTAACGAAACTTTTCATTAAGTAATGAAAAAAAGCCAAAAAGGAAACAAAAAGATCAAAATACTTCCCCACCAGCAATCAATACCCAGATAAGCAGAGATTAATGCCAAGACTAATACTAGACCAACAATTGGTATAATACTAGTCTGGGAGCTACCAGCTCAGGCAAACAAGCTAACAGTAACCACAGCCTAAATCAAAGAATCAACAACAACATTCCCTCCAGTACAGACAAAGCAAGCCAATAACATATAAAATGAGTGCAAACCCCACTTCCTTTTAGTACTGATGATGTTACCTAATCAAGTAGTGAAATGTGTGTAAGAAAACAACAAAGTTCAGAGAGCACCAAGGACCCCACAATTAAGCCCTGAGCTGCAAACATTGTCTTCCATCAGAGCCATTTCTTTTATTTTACTTTCATGTTTTCTATTTTTTTCCTTTCCTTTTTTCTATCTCCTTTTTCTTTGTATCATCTTTTTCTTTCTTTTTCCCCTTCTTTTTCATTTACTATATCTTTTTCTTTCAGTGTGTGTCTTATTAAATATGTAAAATCTTTTAATAAAAACTATTTTAAAAAGAAAATTGGGGCAGTAGAACAGAATCTAATGGTAGATTGCTAGAGATTATAGTAGATAATTAAGGGTAATAATCTATTTAGCAAAAGCAAGAATTAAAACATCCCTCTTTGTCATACACAAAACAAGAAGCACATTTTGAGAACACTTTACCATGGAAAACAAGAAACGTGCTACAGTTTATACAGAGAGACCTACTAAAGCCACAACTGGGCATCTAATGTGATGCTGTTATAAAAACAAAGGGGGGAAAAATAATCCCACAAACCTCAAATTTGCTCACTCTGATAAAAATGTTGCTGAGTTATTTTGGAATGAATTGGTCTATAACAAAATCAGTCTCAAAGCAATGGATTAATGATGATCTTTTGATCTGGGACTTTCAGTTAAGGCTTTGACACTTTCATTACTGTTTCCTTACTGTCAAATCAGGTCATATCAGATCATTCCTGAGTTATCAGTACCAAATATAGAATGACACTGATCAAGGAAGTCCCAGGCATCAGGTTATTATTTCTAGTGTTGATGTCAGTTTGTTGTATATGCTTTGGCATTTCTATAGTTGGTGTGCACTGTTGACCAGGCAAGGTGAAGTGTAGCGTGTGTTACCTAAACTGCATGGAATGAGAAGTCACAGAGTCAAAGGTTCTCTTGGTTTCTAGTGATACTATTCATAGTTTAGTTTAGCAATGTATTGGTAGCAGTTTCTGCAGATAATCTTATTTGATACACTTTGTGTTTGCTTTTTAATTTTACTTGTGGGACTTATTTGCATCACCATGTTCATCTACGTTCATCCAAAGATCTACAAAGTTCATCTTTGGTTCTTATATTCTATTGTGGAACATTAAAACTATTGCATTGGATTATGGGTGCAGGAAGACCTAAACTGTTACTTCATTTTGGAAATCTAAGTACTTTAGAAATATGCATCCATTTATCAAAGTATTGGACAGCATGAGAGAAGAAGATGTAACAAAAATGCAACAGGTTTTACTGTGTTATCATGGTTATTGTATTGCTTGACTTGAGATGAAGTGTCAGGGCTGTGGTGAGTACAAGATTGTGTTCCTCTATTCCATATGTATCATGTAAGTCAATTTAAGGTGATACAATAGCATTTTCTGCCATGTCTGGAGACTTGCAAATTAATGATGTATGGGGAACATGCAGAATTCAGTCCTCCAAAATCCATTCCTCATGAACTCAGCATCTGCTATGTAAAATGGCCACCACTATCTACCCAATAGTAGAGATAGCCTTAGAGAAATCAATACTAATTTTTGTTCCAAGCATTTGGCAAATAAGTGAACCCAGCAAAAACCTTCCCTCTCTTTCTTAGTCATTTTAGCACCATTGCATTTACTTCTCTTAATATGTTCTCTTTGAGAAGAGCTGTTTCTTCCATCTTCAGATATCTCCACAATTGATCATTGCTGCTGCTGCTTTAGTTTCTTTTCTTTCTTGACAGTTTAACAGGTACAACTGTCCCTGATTTGATTGTCAGCACTCAACATCAGATGTGGCTCCTCTTCCAGACTGATAGTGTGAGGAACCTACTAGGGTTCAAAGCAACCTATGAAGGTAAATAAAATTTCTGCATTGATTCCTTATTAGACAGACACAACCCACAAATACTTTACCCAGAAATCTCTTGACAAGAAAAAGTTATAGCTCTTTGTAATGTTGAAGGACAATACATGTCAATACGAGAAGTTCTCAACTTACGTCCATACTTGGGCCTGGAACTTCCATTGCTTAAGCAAGTTAAGTGAGTCACAGTTGATTTTATGACCTTTTTTTGCCATGATTGTTAAGTAAAGCATGTGCTCATTAACTGAATTTGGCTTCCCCCATTAATTTTGCTTGTCAGAAGCTGGCCAGGTGTTGCAAATGGTGATCATGTGACTCTGGGACACTGCAACCATCATAAATGTATGCTAGTTGCCAAGGACTTAAATTTTGATCATCTGACTACAAGGATATTGCAACAACCATACATGTGAGGACCTGTCATAAGTCACTTTTTTCAGCAGTGTCATATCTTAGAATGGTCACTAAATGAATGGTTTTAAGACAAGGAGTATCTTTAAGAGAGATAGGTTCATTGCAGTAGATTAAATATATGTACTGTTTCTCTGGTACCCTCTAAATATGTTAGACTTCCTGTCCCATTAGTGCCATGGCTAAAAGGATTAGTGATGCTGACAGCTGAAATCCAACACACCTGAAGATTGCAGCATCTTTTATCTTACACTAGTAGGTTCCATATTTCCCATGCTACTTTCTGCTTTGCTAGGGAAACACCTGATGTGAGAATTAAGAGTACAACCTATAGTACATGTAGCATCATAAAACAGAAGGAGGAAAAAGATGACAGATGTCATATTGGAAGGAAGGCAGAATATAATTAGAATATAAAAGCTAAACTCCCCAATGTTATAAGGACACATTTCACATGAGTGACTCAGTTTCCACAAAGCTGTGCCTGTTTCAGAGGGATGCCAGTTTCTACTTATCATTGCAAGAAAACTACTTTCATGGATGGTAGATGGTAAGAACAAGAAAAGAAAGTATATTGCTAGCACGTGTCATATATGAGGGATGTAGAAAGGCATCTAAAAAGTGAGAGTTTTGTTTTGATTGACTATAACTTTAAATATAACCAGAGTAGCTTTTGTGTTTGCTTCCGCTACCATGTTTGCTTAGTAGAATGAAAGCAAGGCACAATAAACTTTCAAGTGGAGCAATTAAACAGTGAAAGATAACTTATTAAGATGCCTCTCCTGCTGAAGATTAGAGAGAACAATGCAAGATCTCTTGGGGGATGTTTTATACAGGCTTGTTACAAAGAAATACAACTTTGTTTACTTTTTTCCCTTTAATTATGTAATCTCACCTCCTAGAATTTGTCAACTAATTGAGGTTCTGGAGACTGATCATTAAATTTCTGCAATCATATCTTTTATCAACATAAGATCTTGCCTATACAAAATATTTTAAGTGAAAAAGACAGAAATTTATGTTAGCACTTCCCTGAAAGTGTTGCCCTTGACCATTAAATTGTAGCTCTTCTGTAGTTAATGCCATGTAAACATAGCTGTTTGTCCCCCCCAGTAAAATTGTAGGTGTCCTTTAAAGAAACATTATTTCAGTTCAAAGCTTAATTAATTCCATTCAGGGCTATGCAACTTGTTATTAATCCTGCCTATTTTCAAGTCTTCTTTAGCAGTATAATATACTAATCCTCCATTTTTCTATGGATTTAAAACAAATATAGAAAATGATGTAACCAAACGTTGACACGTCCAACAAATGAAAGTTTGGTAATATCTTAATCTACTGTGTTTTTAATTGAATTGCCCAATAATTTCTTCCAATACATATCATCTTGATTTTGATTTCCGAAACACAGATTGTGACAGGGATGAAAACTTTAAAAATGTTAATTTCTGTGATTCAAACTCCCTTTTTAAATGTAATTACCAGGGTTCCCAAATAACTTTCAGAAAGTCACATCCCCATTTGTTTTGCCTTCAAATTCAGAATACTATGCAGTCGTTCTGCCTGGACTCTGAAAAACATGCTGTATGCTTTGAAATCTTGAACAACTTTAGGACTTTAATTTTGCTCCGCATACATTTGCTCACACAAAATATGGTTGATGATGTACACACCTTCTCTGTTGTGACACTAGGGATATCCTCTTGAGATTTCATACTTCCTCCTCAGTGTAAATAAAAGAGCCCTGAAAACTAGAAAAAAATGATGATCATGTATTTTATTGCTTTAGAATGTTTTATCATCTAGATGCTTGGGGATTTCAATGTAATTTAGGATTGGTTTATAGTACACTGCCCAGAGTCATTGTAGAATTAAACAGACTAAGACATTTAATGAAATAATTACATGCATGCTTAAGTTTTGAAATCAAATCTAAAGCATTGCATAACTCTATTATATTAAAATTGAAATTTAAAATAGTTATATGATTTGCTATGTATTAGACCAGCAGAGTAATATCTCAAAGGGAGATGAAATTGCTCATCTTAAAAATAAAGTAAGAAATATTCTGTCCCTAAAACAAAGATGCTCTCAAACAGGAGAAGGGTTTTCATTCAGCATTGTTGAGGTAGCTGTATATTTCTCTCTCTTGGTGGGAGGGAGAAGGAAGGGAGGGATGGGCAGTTCTTCAGTGAGGACTGAAAGCTTAAAGCTTAATACTTTTTCCTAAAATTATCCTTCAAATTAAGGTTGAATCTTTTTTTTTAATTCATATTTATATGCCGCCCTTCTCCGGAGACTCAGGGTGGCTTACAATTTTTTTGGGATACAACCCAATGCGCTCAGCAATAGCCTTCCTTCCGTTGTATATGCCTGCTTATTACTAAGCGGCATTTTTACAAAGTCAGCTTATTGCCCCCAACAATCTTGGGTCCTCAATTTACCTACCCCGAGAGGATGGAAGGCTGAGTCAACCTTGAGCCTGGTGGGATTCGAGCCTGCAGTAATTGCAGGCAGCTGGAATTAACTGCTAGGCATTTAACAGCCTGCACCACCAAGGTGGTTTGTTTTGGTATGTTTCATTAACATACCAATGTTATCTTTACAGTAGCATTTTTATTTTTGGGTGGAGGGACTTCCTAATGAAGCCTTCAACTTTGGGATTTTTTGCTGGCCCTTCACACAAGGGTTGTCAGTTTCCAGGGAGAGAACACTTAAACTCAACTCTGTTTAGCATTTGAACCCAGTTAAAACTGAAGAGGTGCTGACGATACAATTAAATAATTGGAATGAGGACTGTAGCAAGTAATTAATGCCTTCCCATTGCCTGTGCGTCACAGTCCAAATCTTAATACCCCATTGTCAGTTTCCAGAGAGAAAACATGACACTGAAAAAAAAAAAACTGCACAATTAAGGTCATCTGTAGCTCAGCTCGTGGATTATTCAAAAGGTTGAACTTTCATGTATTTAAGAGCAGCCTTTTTATCTTGTGACACAAGCATGCATCAGCACTCCTTCTACATAATTTGTTTCTGTTTGCAAGCCATGCAACCTGTTTTCCCTGAGGCAAACTTCCTATCATTTGAACCAGATCAGTGAGATTTTCTACAAGCTCGATTTGATTATCCTTAAAGTTTGCTGGAGGTTATGAAATCAAAGATCATGATGGCAAGAAGCCAACCTACATATTTTAGGACACTGTCCTCTGTAGACCTACTGAGCTTTGGCCATTTATCTGGGCATCTCATGGATGCATTCATGCCATTTCTTGGCAGCAATAAGGAAATAGATTGCCGGTGTTTTCTCTTTCAATGTTTTTTCAACTTCCATTCTACCAAAAGCTCTAATGTTACCTCCAGGTTTCCCATCCATGAACCAAGGAGGTTCTGTTAAGCTTTTCAAATGCCACCAAGATTGATATACTTATGCACAAACACAAACATTAATATAAGGTCTAGTTTATTGAAACCACTAATAAAAGCCTTCAAAAATCAAGTATCCTTTGAGTTGAGTTGCACTTCTGATGATATTCTGGATATGGTAGCATTATGGAAGCAGTTTGCCACTGCCTTCTTGTAATTTCTTGCAGCAAAACAGTACTTTCAGAAGTACTACTGGGGAGCAAAAAATGAAAGAAAAGGATGTTAAGTTCTTAGCTGGTTGGTTGTTTTGCGGCTCTATTTCCTGATATCTCCCACATTTTGTAGACATTGTCAAAAATGGGCTGCAGTGGCTTAATATAGTCTGGACTGAAGATATTTTTTTCCCTAAAATGACAGAAGAAAAACATCTGACCAAAGTTAACATCCTAAATTTTTTATAGGATGGGAAATGTAGTAAAATTTCTAAGTTCAAATAAAGTCCATGATTACTCAAGCATGTTTATGCTATTTTCTTGGCAACGATAGTGTAGAGTTTAATTGTAACACCTACTTGGATGTTTCTTCAATATCTTAATCTAATCACCAGTACCGGGCTTTTCTGGAAACGTCCACCAACAGGCCAACTAAATTTGACTCTGGCTAGCTTTCTGAAATTAACCAAAGTCAGTGCTGCAGCCTAGTTAGGCATCTCGTAGACACATCTATGAACTGGGCTAACTAAACTTCTAAAAGAAGATAATTTCATTGCTAGACTAGGTAATAATATGTATAATGTGTATGTATAATGTGTGTTATTTTTCCTGAGTAATCCTTGATTAGGGTATTGTTTTCTGCTGGAATGTTTGTTAATCCCTATTTACCTGGGTATAGACTGCTGGAGAGACTGTATTCTGGTCTGTTTCCTTTTTAACTTTTTTAGATAATCTGTTTTGAATGATGTGAACGTGGAGTTTACCTCTATGTGTCTTGTGGGGAAAGATTTCTCTGAATCGTAACCTTCCAGGAATTGCATAGCAATTTTGTATTTAGCTTACTCTAGGATGTCACAGTTTTCCAGTTGAAACTACAGTGCAATTGAGTCTGCCCAGATTATTCTGAGATTAAGGAGTTTTATCATGACTGCTAGTTAGTGTTCATGGATGTGCTCTGCTGGTCTTTAGTTCCTTTTCATAGATTGCATTTGTTATGCTGTAGTGTGTTCAGTGGTCAGGCATTTTTTGATAAATCTGATGAAAAAGTTAATTGAGCTAGTTTAGTCCCAACCTGAGCTGGTTTGGTTTCAGATAAAGTGAATCTCTTTGAGTTAATTTTCAGAATACTCTATCTAGTTTTTGGTGTTTACATAACACACAACCTCAGCACTAGGTTATCCACTAAATATTGGTGGGATTCCAAGAAGAAGCAGCTATCATGCAAAACCATGGCAAAAAGTAGTTGTCCATGTCCTGCTTTAATCAAGAGTGGTCTATGGGATGGAGTTTGAAGGAATGAATCATGAGATAATTGCCTCAAGTAAAGTAGTACTGCTGGAAGAATGTGGTTTGATGCCAACCAGGTTGGCCCAGATAAGTCCTGTAAATCTGTTGGGGACACATTGGGCACCTTGCTAAGTCTTGTTTTACAAGCACAACAAGCAGACTTTTCTCATACAATTTTATTCATTACCTTGCAGACATTCCTCCTATATCAGACACTTTCTTCATCTAGTTTTCAAAAGAAAAAGATGAGAAGAAATGGTTTCTGCTGAAATAGACAGATAGGCAGATAATATGGCTCCCTGCATGAAAAGCATTCTAAATTTCTCAACCTTTGAGATGAACATTTGTCAAGTATGCACAGGATAATTATTTTTACTGTACTTTCCCACACTTTTTCTCTTACTTTCTGTCACTCTTCCAGACTGACTGCTTAATGATTTTAAAGCTTAATGGAGTGAAGATTAAAAGGGGAACAACAACTCACATTGCTAGCTTGACATTTTGCTCCAGCCATCTGGAGCTGAAGTTGGTTTACTTCCACCTCACCCCCACCCCCTTTCTCATTGATTTTATGAAGCTTCCTTTGTAAAACTGAAACATGAAGATGTGGCTCAAGATGACCTGCAGCCCTGCTCGTCCTACAATAAAATGTTCTGCTTTTCTTCTAACCAGAAATACGTGTAACTTCCTGCCTTCCAAGTTTGTGTTAGAATTGTTTCATCTTAAAGTTCTAAAACTTGTCAGTGGTTATTAGATCAGTTGTTCCCATTATTTCTCAATAAGAAAAATTTACATCCATAGTGAAAAACTCTTTCCAGCAAGTGAAAAACTATTTCTGGCATGCACTAAATTTCAGTGATAAATTGACTTCTTATCTCTTTCTGTGATCTTCAAATACTTAAATGCACCCTTTTTTTTAGTCATACCCCAGTTTCAATGGGGGAATGTTGTTTATCCATATAACACAGCTAGGGACAACAACCTGGAACCAAGAAATTGGATGCTTTAGAAACAGAACCTTGAGATGTGGAGCTGGAAAGCATAAGACCCCATTTGAACTCTGAGCTTATATCTTCATTTAAAGAAGAGAGTCTTAAAGGTGAAAATGGAAGATTGAGGGTTTTCACTCCTTCCTTTTATTCTTCAAGGATCTGAAACAGGAGTCTGCAGGTGTGGAATCCAGATGCAGGACCCAAAGCAAACATTCAAGTCTCACTGTAGTGTTTATTAAACAGTACATGCTGGAGGGGACCCCACAACAGATTAGTGAGTCACCCTTTAAAGGGAAAGATGCACTGATATTTAGACTTTTCAAGGGACAGTAAAGTTATGGAGGGGAAATTATGCATGCATACATATTCATAAGTAATAAAGTAATAGATCTCAGGTTACTTCCTGCCCTTCTGCTTTCTACTGAGAACAATAGTTTTTTGTATCATTTGCATCTTGAGTTTCAGGTTCCAATGGAAATATTTTGATAAACTGGCCATTGCTTTAGGGTAGAATTCTCCCTTTCCAACTAGTACAATGTTAGTGGTCATGTAAAATTAGTGGTAAATCCTAATATTTTAAGGATGATAATTATGGTGAAACACATTCATTTCTCTTTCTCCTTCTAAGCCTTGGATGCTTCCATTTAGGACAAACAACACAAACTGAACTGAAAAGTTTGTTCAGCTTCTAACACCCTCCTTCCGTTCTATATTTTGGGCACAGATTCCGGAAGATGATGCAAATACCTATAACAGTTGTATAGATTTTCCAGTGGCTGTTTGCATTCATATTATGCAGTGAGAAATTCACCCAATCTATTCTAAGGCAGCAACTGTTAATAGCAGCTGATAGACAGGATATCTCATGTCCTGCTCTGCATTTAGTTATCTACAAAATAAAGAACACTTATTTTTCTTTCCTTTGCACTGAATTTGTTTGGACAATGTTTCAAGAGCTTTTTTCGGTCATTGATTTTCAGTGCATGTTTACTCTTCCTCAGAAATTTCACATTTCTGTTGAAAGAAAAGCATAAATGACCAGACTTGTTTTTGTTTTCAGAATATACTCCAAAGAAAGCTGAAGCCATTGAAAAATTGTTGAAGTTCTTAGGTTGTGTTGGTAAAAGGCAGAGACGTGAAACAATATTCATTGCAGGTTGCAGTTACATGGAATGCTGAATGTGTTATAAGACCCAGTTCAAAATTATGAAGGTCAAAGTGAATCCCAGCAAGCTGGGATCAAAAATGTTGGAACAAATTATGCAAACATTCAAAAAGTTCCTAGCTTCCCATTTTAGTAGAACCAGAACCAGAATGAACTTGTTGTGACCATTGGACATTCCTGTTTTTCATTGCAGGGCATCTTCCTATAATATTAGTAACAGTTGCCTTATTTATACCTCTCTTCCTTGTTCTGTTCTCTCCTCATCCTCCTCTCTTATGGCAGAGGGGGGCATTCACAAACTAGCTGCCCACTTCACATGCTTGCCTGCAAATGTCTTAGATAAAATGGATGAAATTCACAATATAAAGACTCATAATAGCTGAACTTCATGACATGATCATCATCAAAGTTAAGAGATATGCTGTATGCCACATCTGTGGACTTAGGCCTGGACAAAAAAACTAAGTTTTCAAGGCCTTGCAGAAGGCCAGTAGGGTTGGGAGTAATTTTATCTCAGAGGGAATGAAACTGCAGAGTGTATGCCACTCTCACAGCTGCATCAGAAAAGCACCTGGGTCCAGCTAGCTAACACTCTTTAGCCAACTGCAAACAGAACATGTCCTTCTTGCCAGAACAATTTGGGAAATAGTCCCATAAATAAGTACTATCAGCTTCTCTTCCTTGTATGTTGATGATGATGATTGATGAGGAGGAAGAATATGATAGTTAGATGCACAGTCAGGCAGATATATTATGATGTTTACCTGTGAAAAAGTATCATCACAGGATGATCTATTATTAAATAAATTGTTAATGTTAATTATTTTAATTATTTAATTATTTAGTATGTCATATAGTTGTTTTAATTAAATTTTATTAATAAAATTATTGCAATTTTATATGTATATTATAATGTAATTATACTATCATTACAAATATAAAAATAAAATATAAACCAAAACATTTTATCATTAGCATTTTATATCACAATTAAAAAATAATTATTATTGACTAAAGGTATTTTTATTATTATACACAACAGCACAAAACCACAGCTTTCAGTTTTTTATCTGGCATTGGCCTTCATTCACACTGAGTTCTTCCCTGGACACTAGGACGCTGTGATATATCATTCCAGTATGTGTGCAGATCCAAGAAGTGTGACCTTTGGTCATTGACAGGTGGACATTTTGCCAATGCACATATTTTCTATTATTGTGATGATTGGTTGCACTCAGCCAGATGTTTAATCTGGATTTGGCATTTTAAAAAATCTACCTATCAAGTCCTCAGGACCTGGGATAGGCAGATGTTGTTTCATGGTGTTAAAGGATGTGTGCTGCCCCAAGTAAAGCTGCCTTTGGCAATTGACTGGTGATCTTTGTCAATGCCAATGGTCTTCTAGTGATGCTGCAGATGTTTTAGATTGCACCTAAGGCAGCTACCACTGTTGGTACTATCTTTGTTTTCTTTTGTCACAGTCATTCTACTTCTATTTGCAGGTCTTCCTATTTTTCTCTAGTTATTTCTTTTTATTCTGTTGTCTCCAGGTACTACCATGCCCATTCTCCAGACTTCTTTTGCTTTTCCTGTTAACAGTTGTTAAGCCTAGCATGTTTTGTGACAGGTGCTTCTCTGTTTAAATTCCGAAATCCCAGAGCATTTTAGCTTCTTTGTTATCTATTACTTTGTCTATTTTTTGGTCCTACCAGTTCTTCCTTGCAGGCAAACTATATTTCTTGCAGTTATTTCAGTACATCATTGTTATTTTTATTATGAGTCATTGCATAGTCAGCCAGACTGGATTTGCCATTTTTACCCAACTATTATTATTATTATCCTTCAGGTTACTATAAGGTAGTGAACCAGAATATTTGACTAGCACTAAGCAGACATTCTGCATTCCATTTACTCTGTTCCTCCCAAGCTGAGAGAAACATTTCTGAGTCTTTTCATGACTGAAGCTTCAAAATTAGCTTTCTGTGAGGACAATTGATTAGAAAACAGGCATGGGAAGTTCATGTTCTGCCTCCTTTCACAAGAAATTGTAGGAAAAAAACTAGTGCAGTATATACAATTGGTACATCCCAAGGGAATAACTGTAGATAGAGATTAATTTCTTCCCAATTCTTCTTTGAAAATCATACAGTACCATGCCATACATTATCTATCTGCCTGTTTTATTCATTCATTCATTCATTCATTCATTCATTCATTCATTCATTCATTCTGTATAGCTGTCAATCGCATCTCAGTGACTGGGCAGCTCACAACAATTAAAGCAACAGCCAAATCAGAAAACAAAAAACACCACAAATTAATTAAAAGCCTACAAACCCTCAATAACACATTAAAAACAGAAAAATCAACCTCGTGTTCAGTCAGTGCCTCATCCTCACAGGCATTGAAGTGGGTCTCCACTATCAGCTGACCTCCAAGCATGATGGCAGTGCCATGTTTTCAGAGCTTTCCCAAAAGCTGGTTGGTTTGATGTTCCAAGGGCAGATGCCATGGCAGAATAGGTTCTCTTCTTCCCTCAACATGTCTCCCTGCCAGACATGATGAGATTGTAATGAGGGAGAGGCGATCTCTCAAACATCCTGATCCCATGCTATGTAGGGCTTTACAGTTCCTTACCAGCAACTTGAATTGAACCTAGAACTATTCTGGTAGCCAGTGCAACTGACAAACCAGAGATGTAAAGTGTGCTGATTGAGGAGCAGGCATAGCTCCTTGTGCTACTGTATTTTGCACGAGCTGCAGCTTCCACACACTCTTCAAGGGCAGCTCCATGTAAACCATATTACAGCAATCCATTTGTAATGAATCTGAGGTGGAAATGATTGAGAAGGGGTAGAAATGGTGCACAATATGAAGCTTAACCAAAGGCCCTCGGGCTAGAGCTGCCGCCTGCTCTTTGAACAGAAGTTGTGACTCATGAGTCTCAACCAAGACAATATCAAATGAAAGAAATTAGAGTTTTGGGCAGAAATGTAATCTGAGAAATCCTCTCAGACATGACTCTCCCTAGTTCTCATGAAGACAAAGGGAGCAGAGAGAAAGTGTTAAGTTTGCATGAAGAGTCAAACGCGAAGAGCTTCAGTGAAGAGTTTATTCAGTGACTACAGCTCGAATGGACCCGAGTTGGCTGGGCTACAGCTGCCTCTTATAGCCAGCAGCCGTAGTTGCCAGCCAATCAGAGTGCAGGGTTTTCCAATCAGACATTTTACAAGTTCAGGGGTTCAGTCCATGCCTGTTTAAATAGAAGATTTGCAGGACAGAACAAAACAAAACTGGCATCAATGTTTTCATCTATGGATGGATAGAATTCACATGGTTGTGATCTAATCCAAAGCCCCTGCCACTCCCTCATTCCAGGCAGCAGTTAGAACCTTAATCAAACCATGGAGCAGACCATCAGGAACAACTCCAAGATCCTTCTGGAACTTGTCAGGGTTACTTGTTCCCTGGGAGGTTCTGATTAAATTAGGTCCCATCTCTCTGTGGTGAGAAATGGCAACAGAAAACCTCAGTGGCTACCAGGGAGTGAACTGGCTGTGGCAAAGCAGTAACAGAAAACTCACCCAATTCCAGATCTGAATGAAGTCCAGTTCCAGTGTATTATCACATCTGTGGCCAATGGCTGTCATGCAGCCATGAACTCCTGAATTAGCCCAAATGCCACTCTCAGAAAAGGCAACTTGAAGTCTCCTAGAACCATAAACCTTGGCAACTCCACCACCAGTCTGGTTATGCAATCAAGACACTCAAGACAATCAAGTTTCCATACACCAATTACCCAAGTATGTTAAAAATATTAACTTTATTTCTAGTTTAATCTACAGGTAGGCACTAAAATAAATTTGTGGGTGAGCATCCAAAAGGGCTGTGTTTCTTCCATAATTCCACCTGGGACATTTTAACTATGACTTTTAATCATAGTAATGTTTTCATATAACATGTTACATTAGAAGCAAGTAGATCACAATGTGCTCAATAATAGCCTTCTGTCAGAATGAGGCCATCTTAGCAAAATAAAGGATTTCTCACACTCCACCCCACCCCCACCCCGGTCATTTTTGTCATTGCCATCTCTGTGCCTAGCTTCTTTGGCAAAAGCATTGTCTCTTTTCTGGATTCATTTAAATTTTATTTAGGGAAAAAGGGGGGAAAGGCCTATTCCCAGCCAGCTTGTATCCAAATAAGTAATGGATTACTGCAAATCTTCAATAACTGAACATTTCTCTTTCAAGAAGATCTTTCAAAAGAAATTTTAAAAGAGAGAGTTAAGATTGTCCACACCAGTTTTCTTAAATGACAAAAAGCAAACTGGATAATGAAAAATGGCCCGAGTGACTGCAGGGTATGATTTTTAAAAAGGCAATGTTTTATGTGTGACACAAGCAGAGCTTTGGATGCATCATCTGAAAGAAACCCTCGAGGGAATCGCTGCTCTAATTGTCGCTTCAACCTATCCCATATACTGTAGCAGTGCTCACATTTCCTTCTTGTCCATGTTTACCATGATTAAGGGTAGGCGTGGGTCTTCACAGGGCATGGTTAAAAAAGATGTCAAGATAGCTGTCACAATAATGCAATTGAAACTCCATCCATTTTTATGTGTACTGCAAACTTTTATTTAAAAAACCACAGGTGGAACTGTGATGGCATTGTTTGGGCCACAGTCTTGACTTTTTGACCATACCCAGCAGACATCCCTCATGAGAGGCATCTGCTGTATTTGGATCCGAAATGAGAAAAGTGCTTCAGGACCAACATATACACCTTTACTTTACCTGTCTCTATGCCCTTGACATTCCCTGAATTGAAACATACATTGTTTGGGAATTTTGTAGTTACCATGTAAGATCAGGAAAAGGAGCGCCTCCTTTAAGATGGTGTTGACAGGTACAGCAGGTGCACCCATACCAGGTCGGTAGCACTTCTCCCACTTTGGATGCTGATATTCATTCCTTGGCTGAATGAACCCCAAGAACACAACGTTCTAAGACATAATTCAATGTTAGGCAAAGCCAAAATGCTTGGCTTTGAGCCACACCCTAGAATAAAGTCCAAGCAAATTGCATTTTATCAATGCAATGGATTAACTCCTCAACCTGGCAATCAAAGAAGAACAGAAGGAAAATATTCATGTCATTTCAGTGATTCACATGACAGTTTTGATTAGCTTTATCTTTCGGGGAGATTTGGTACATTTGTCTGTCTTCTTCTTTTCCTTCAACATCTTGAAGTCTATAAACTTAAAAAGAAGAAGAAGAATGACAGGTACAGAGTCTTTTGTGACATCTACTTCAGTCCTGATTTTTTTAATCTGTTTCTTTTATTTCTAACTCCATTTATGGACTAATTTCCCAGGAATTGCCTGCAAGAGCAAAGGAAAAATATAGTCTAAGTAGAGAATGTGACCAGGAGCTGGGAGGGTCATACACTGGTCCTTCTTTACACCTGACTTCTTCTGCCATGACATTAGAAGTTTTGCCAAAGCATTATGAAAGCAAACAAGCCTGACCTATTTTTTATGATGAGTGTGTGTGTGTGTGTGCGTGCATGTGTGTGTGTGTGTGTGTGTTTAACCCTTATGGAAAGAATTGCTGTGATAGCAAGAGTAAAATGCCAGATAAAAAATTGCATGCAAAGATTTCCTTTATGTTCCCTACTTTCGTATCTTTATTTGTGTTTCTTCTAGAAATTGACCAGGAAAGCTGTGGAGATCCCGGATTGCTAGCGTATGGCAAGAGAGAAGGGTCAACATTTCACCATGGAGACTCGTTGACATTTGAATGCCAGCCTGCATTTGAACTGAAGGGGCAGAAAACAATCACTTGTCAAAAAAGTAGCCAGTGGTCTTCTCAGAAACCAGTCTGTATTTGTAAGTCAAAGGGAAAGAATGTTCTTTCCCATTTAACAAGGGGTATCTCAGAAGCTATCAAGCGAACAACTTGACATGTTGGGTGCAGTGGAGATGGGAAGAAAAATAAACCAAACCTAGAGGCTCCATAACCAGGATAGCTTTGAACACTTACAGGTGGTTTGGAAGGATCTTGTGCTTCCAAGGATTAACTTAAATTCGGGCATAGAAAAGGAAGCACCAGCTACTTGATTGGGGAGGCTCTGGTTACAAACTCATTCATCCAGTTGTAGTTGGCAAGCAGAGAGATCGCTGACACCCCAAAAGCGATTGATCTTCAGAAATAGCTACCATTCTTTGAACGTTTCCTCCAAAGCTCGCACTTTCTCCATTAGATAGTGTTAAGTTTGCATGAAGAGGCAGACATGGAGTGCTTCAGCTCTTAAGTTTATTGTGACTTTCAGCTCAGAATGGACCCAATTTGGCTGGGCTGCGGCTGCTACTTATAGCCAGCAGCCGCAGTTGCCAGCCAATCAGAGTGCAGGGTTTTCCCGCACTTTTAAACCAATCATTTCTAACATTTTACAAGAACGGTTCAAACTAAACCAATGACTTTAAACCTACATACATAACAGATAGGTTTCATAATTAAGGGATACTCAGTTCCGGGGTTTAAGAGGTAACTTTCTCAACTAATTTTATTTCTATAATGCCCTTCTTCCTATAGTAGCCCAGGAAAGAAAATAAGAACAATTGTAGACCTTGACTAAACCCAATTTGATCCTTTTCCAAATTCTAAACTACAAAGAACACTTTGAGTTTCAGTGACTAAAACCATCTTAAAAAGCCACTCATGGATGGATTATAGACTGAAATAACTAGTGAAAAATCCCTTCTAAAACTACTTAAGAAGTCCTTCTTAGGTGAGAGAGCACTAGGGAAATAAAGTTAATCCAGCACCTATGTCTGTCTGATGAATGCTCAAGATAGCCAGCAGGCAAGACCTCAAAGAATAATCTGAGAATCCAGACAGAAGCTGGCTGGCTGCCTGGCTGCCTCCATCTCTCAATAAACTGTTTATTTCTGCTTGTCATATTTTCCATTTAGTGGTTAATTGGCTCCTTTCATCCCCCTTCTGATGCAAAAGGGCAATTATCACTAAGTTTAAAAAACCCGCAAAGGTACAGGATAATAGGCAAGAGAGATAAGTATTCTCTTTTTATCTGCTCTGCTTCTGGGGAGCTTCCTGGCTCTCAGCAGGGACTGTCTTGCTTCTGTCTGAATGCTTCTCACATCCAAGTGCCATCTGCAGCCATGGTGCGATTGTTTGGGCTAAAGCTGTGATGGTGAACCTATGGCACGTATGCCAGAGGTGGCACGCAGAGCCCTCTCAGTGGGCACGTGCACCATCACCAACTGCTCTTCTGGTTTCTGGCATGCCAACCAGCTGGTCTTCAACGGTGCTGGAGCACCGGAAAATGGCCTGGAAAATGGCCAAAAAACAGGCCAGTTTCCAAGTCATTTTCCCAGCCATTTTCAGGACATTTTTGGGGAGTTTTTGGTGCAAAAACCAGCCCCAAAATGGCCTGAAAATGGTCAAAAAACCCAGGCTATTTTCCAGGCTGTTTCCAGGCTGTTTTTCATGCTGCTTTTGGTTTGAAAAACAGCCTGAAAATGGCCCCAACAATGCCCAGAAAACAGGCATGTACGCACCGGCCAGCTGGTCTTCAGTTTTCTGGCACTCCAGTACGTGCACATGCATGCAGATGCACACACGTTCCAGTTTGGGCACTCAGTGCCGAAAAGGTTCACCATCACTGGGCTAAAGGGTCGCCTATTGGAGAAAAATAACAACTGCCTCCTCTGGATTTAAGAACGCTCACCTAGTTTTAAGATTTGCAAATATTGTACAACTTACAAAGGAGGAACAATTTTAGTTTGCTATATATTATATCCCATGCAGGTTTTTCCTCTCTGTGATGCTATACAATACTTGTAGATTGGTAGCTGGGTATGACTCCTATACATTCCTCTCCCAGTGTGCTAGCCCTACACATGTATTCAAATTATTCTATGAAAACTAAAAGTGGAAATATGGTGAAAGAGCCTTCCAACATCTCTATCCTTTATTGGGTTGAAGAGTCAGATCTAATGTAGTTCCCAGCTTTTTCTTTCATTGCATCTTTATTATTATTATTTTTACTAAAAGCCTTTGCACATCCTCATGTGACAGGGATTGGCAATACAGTACAGGTAATCCTGACTTTCTAGGGCCAGGAATTCAGTCATAAATCACTGCAGTCATAAGTAAAGGTACCCATATGATTGGACAGGTTTTTTTTCCAATACAGGTAGTCCTCGACTTAGGATCACAATTGAGCCCAGAATTTATGTGGCTGAGTGACAAATTTGTTAAATAGGTTTTGCCCACAGTTGTTAAATGAATCTGGTTTCCCCATTGACTTTGTTTGCTAGAAGGTTGTAAAAGATGATCACATCACCCTGGGACACTGCAACCGTCATAAATATGAACCAGTTGTCAAACATCTGAATGTAAAAAACACATAACCATGAGATGCTTCAGTAGTCATAAGTCTGAAAAATGGTCATGTCACTTTTTTCAGTGCCGTTGTCATTTCAAATGGTCACTAAATGACCTGTTGTAAGTCAAGGACTGCCTGTAGTTTGCGGTCCTCATTAAGCAAATACCTTCTTCTGAATGGGCGTTTTTGTACTCAAAAGTGGTAAAAATATTGTAAATTATGGTCACATGGCTATGGGATGCTGCACCCAGTCATAAAAACAGGCCCGATGCCAACACTTGAAATGTCACATGACTGCTGGGGGGGAAGGGTGCCTGATGTGGGAGACCAAGGCTATAATTCCCCTTTAGTCATGGGGAGCAGCTTCATGTAGACCACATGGAACTCTAAGCCAGAGTCCTGAATTGTATGGTCAATTCAGGTGGAGAAAATTGGATCAAAACAGTAAAGTCAAATACATTGGACCAGAAGCTAATATACTATAGGTAGAGTTACACAGTAGAGTTGGACAGTTTATGGCTGAATCTGTTGTGGGAACCAACCAGGCATTTTGTCTTAGCAGATTTACTGAATCCTGCAGTACTCCACACTGACTTATTTTGAATGTACAAAGGTGGAGATGTGCTAGATTCTTGTAATTAAGAGTACTGATCTCTCTCTCTCTTTATGAAAACCTGTTTTTTAGAGTAACCAGAAACATCCCAAATATCTTATGCTATCTAATGGTTCAGAACTTGATTCTAGAAATGAGGCTTCAGTAGAGGAAAGATCCATTAGAAGGTCTGATAAAAAATGTATCTGCCTTCGTGTTCATATATAAACTGGTCACATTAATATTCTGCTTCTGTTTCTACAGCTTATAAGTGGAAACTGCAGAGTGTCACATCAACATCCAAGTAAATTGTGCAGGTTTACTTGTAGACTTGTAACTGTGATTGAATACAGATGAGGATCAAACAGTAGATACATGTTGAATTGGAGTGGTATAAAAGATATAAAAAGGAACTGGAACTTTCCATGTTCAAACTGTAAGGACTGGCATGAATTTTGAAATTGAGGTGCATACCTTACAGAACACCCACATTGTATGTTTAATGTGCCTATGTCTTAGAACAACTCCTGTTTCATTTAAATGGTGTGAGAGGCATTTTGGTATAATTCAGACTAGTTTTGCAGTTACATAAGTTGGTTGTTGATTTAGAAACATTACCTGTGATGCTGTTGTCAAGTTCTTTAAGATAGGGATGGGTAACCATGTTTTATCAAGTGAGGCATCTATTGTGCATTAGTCTGTTAGATTTGGCTTTGGAACTAAAAGCAAAAAATAGGTGGGACTGAGCCTACAATGAAAGGGTAAGATTTGGGTTCCATCTCCCCATGTTATCTCTTTATAGCATCTTCATCTTCCTCCTTCTTCCCAAGGAGAAATAGTTCAAACCACATGGGTCTTAGAGAGAGGGATTTAAACCTTAATACAAACATCTGAGCAAAGTGGGGATTATCGTATAGGATTTTTTGACCAAGGGATCTTTTTCTTTTTTCTTTTTAATTTTTAAAAAAGTTTATTTACAATTATAAAAAACAAGACACACCGACTTACAGTCACAAATAACATAAATACATAACAGTGCGTGATTCGTTTTCCCCGCTTTTTTAGTTGCAGATCAAATATGCATTTTTTTCACATAAAGTTACATTTATACATAACCATAACTATTTTCATTTTCAACTCGCTTGGTTTGGGCTATTTTAGGGTATTTCCTATGTCTTTTTCTAAATTGTTGCATAACCTATTATCTCCTGTTTTCTATAAATTTCTTCTATTTACTATAGTACCTTATTTCCCAATGTTCCCTTTCCCTCCATTCTTGCGTTCTACCCAATTGTACCATACATCCCATGCCTTATAGTAGTCCGAGGACAAGGGATATTTTTCAAGTCAAATCAAAAAGGAAGGTGGAGAAGAAGATATCTACCTGGGCTATGTTGGGGAAGATGTTTGTTTTTGTTTACATGGCTCATCCTATCCTCTATGGCTTATCCAAGGTTATTTCCAGGTATGTAGAATGGATTCCAAGAAGAGATTGGTAATGGTGGGGTGGACTACTACCATTCAGTCTTTTAAATCTCAGCCCCAACTTGCAAATTGTCAGGTTGATATTGGTATTGTAAAATAGGTTTCTCAATAAGGTTAGTGTGGCTGCTTGAACATGTAACCATAGAATGGAAATCATTTCATCAACTTTTGTAAGAAAGATGTTGTATACAGGATGGGGGTGTTGGGAAGAAAGATCCATAGTCCCAGCAGATCAAAATGGCAGGTGGCTGGAGCTCTGCCTTATTTCTGTGTCCTGAATGATAGCATCAAAGGGATTCACAAGAGAAAGTAATGTGTACCAAAAGCAGGGTCTCCCTCCCCATCTCTTTTCATGTCATTCTCAATTCTCAGCTGAAATGCAACACTTGAAAAGAAACATGGGTGAAAGGGGTCTTACGGTTCATAAAATCTTTTTGGCTGAAAAAAAACATCTCTCAAACAGAAAGATATGGACAAGTGGGGTGGCTGCCTGAGGATTAGATTCATCAATGCTTGACCTTTAAGCTCTAGAAGGGTCCTGGAAGTTTCATTTTCTTCAAGATGCATACTTTCAAACATCCAATGAGTAACAATTGTCTGAAAATTAATATTATCTTTGTGTGGATGAATTACTTATCTGTGTCAGAGAAGCACATTGCTGCAATAGGTTATCTGTACTGAAGTATGTGAGAAATTGAAACAATCAAAAGACTGTAATGTGGTGGTAAAACAGGTCTGCTTGAGTTAAGTGTGATTGTTTTCAAGTGTAAGGTTACATTTATCTGACTCACTCAGACTTTGTTATTATTTTGTTAGCAATTTGTTTGAAAATGGGCATCTCATTTATGTGCATCTAAAGAAGGAAATCACACTTTTCAATTTGAAATAGGAGAATTATGTTTTGGTTATGGATGCCTAGGCTTTTCTGTTCTCCACATAATGTGTCTTAAAGATGTACTGTATGTTATGTTCTTTATAATTTAATATTTAGTTTTCTCCATGAGAACATGTTTTTTCATTAAAATTCATGAGATACACCCCAGGTTGCTCTATCATATTTCTTGACAACATTTGAGTAAATACACTAAACTTGTGGTCTATCCCATCATTTGATGACAGGAAAGAACACTGTTTGTGATAACAGTTATGCCAGTCATGATGTAAATATCACACTAAGTTATACACTTGCTTCATTTTGGCCTTAACTTGTGTCCTGAATCATGTTTAAGGAAAATGGAGCTTTGTGTATTTCTCCAGAAATTGCAAAGAAGATGGAGAAGATATGCAGCAGAAAAGTACAGTTGGCCCTTGACTTACAACCATAATTGAGCCCACAATTTTGGTCGTAAGTTGCCATGGTCATAAAGAAGGTCAATATGTATCCATGCCAATTTTATGATCTTTTTTTTTGCAGCTGTTGTAAAGTGAATGTGTCCATTGTAAATTGAATGCTGTGGTCATTAAGTGAACATTGCAGTTGTTAAGCAAACCCATAGTTTGCTATGAGGTGATTTTAGCTAAAAATTAAAAGTAAATGCCAGTTTCTGGCAAAAACATTGTAAAGCGTGGTAACATAACTACAGGGCACTGCACATGACTGCCAATGCAAGCTGGTTGCTGAATGCCCAATATGTAGTCACATGACTGTACAGGTGAAGCCCATACATCAGAATTTCAAATCTGGATCATAAATCCCATTTTCTGAGCCTGTAATAACTTCAAAGGGTTGCAAAGTAACCGGTTGTAAATCAAGGCTATCTAAACTAGTGTCTCTCCTCATAGTGTCTCTTCTCAGGGGACCCCAGTTTATTTATTGTTTATTCCTACACTCGTTCATTTATTTTGCTGTTTGATTTCTTTGAACTAACCCAAAATGGCTGCCACAGCAGCATACTATGAGTTAAAGCTCAGGAGAACTAAATATAAAACAAACATATGCACTGCACACAGAATTATCCACTTGAACTGTACTTGTCTACTTCTATATTTCCTTAAATTTTAGGTTCAATGACTGAGAGGATGCAGGGAGACGGTGCAGAGTAATAAAAGAGTCAGGATGGGCCAGTTTCCTTTCCCAAATTTGCAGTTGACAACTAATTTCATTGAAGGCTCCCTACTTTGAAATATACAGCTGATTATTAGACTTGAAAGGAAATAGGAAATATCCAATGCACAATCTTGATTGCATGGTTTCCTAGTCTAAAGCTGTGTCTTCACACTAAATCAAGAAACAATAATCCACTTTTCTGTTCTAGCTGGTTGTGCAGATGTAACTCTATCATTAGTTATGGTTCAATATATCATGCCAACCAGAGATATCCTTGGCAAGAATGTCAGATAAGTTAAATGGTGCTGCATTTATTATGTTAAAGCTCAGACATTTAGAATGTATGCTACATGTACAAAAAAAAGATGGGTTTTGATTGTGCAGATGTAGCCACCATCTTAATTTTTTAAGACATGTGGAATTCCCATTGATGCTTCTGGTGCCCAACCCAATATATAGATACCAAGGGGACGGAGGAATGTTGGTTCAGTGAATTTCAGGTAAACATGTTGCTCCAATACAAGGTAGAATTTCTGCAGCATGCCTGGACTGTGTTGCATTCATTCAAAAATAAGTGGAACTAGTTCCCCCAAACAGCAAGTAACTTGGCTGATCTTTGAGCCAACTCAGATTAGGTATTGTGCCTTTCTCAATAAACTGAGCATCTTTTTTCTCCTGACCCCTTCCTTCTCATTGATCCCTGCTCTCCAGCTCAACTTCTGTTTCCCTTCACTTTAAATATATGCAGCCAAGTTTAATCTGTGGGGAAATCACCAGCAGTATTTTCTTTTAGAGCATTGCTTTGCTTTGGGCATTCTTTATATGGAATTTGTTCCTGAAGAAAGGAAGTGGCATGTTATTTTTCTCTCCCTGCATAATGTACCAACTTGCAAAGACTAAATGTCTGGATATTTAATTGCCAATTGCTCTACTTGAAATGTAGTTTATTAAAGTTTTCTCATAGCACCTGTTTATCCATAACATAAGCAAAACATATATTTGGAGGTCCAGTTTTGTACTGATTGTTACTCACATTCTTATAATTCAAAGAGTATCTGAAGGATGGGGGGTTAAACAGTCAAAATGTTAGCTATGCTCATGCAATCAAAACTCCTCTTATATGAGTGGTGGAAGTAAAAAAGATCAGAGTTTCAGTTTTTATGATTGTGGCTGCCCTTTTAACCCTCTTCTCTAAACACCCTTGTTTTAATGTTATTCATCTTGCTTTTAAGATGTGTATTGATTGATTTCCAAGCTACTGGCAATACAGTTAGAAATGTTATATGTGAACATGAGAACATTTGATGATTGAGAATGGCTTGGAGTTTGGGAGGAATACCACTTAAGAAATAAAAGGTTTGAATAAAAGCTTTAGTGAAGTAAAATAATAGTTTGCTATACATGAAGTCCCTCAATTTCATCACTACTACTTCTTTGGAATGATTCTCAGTCATCCAGGTCAAGGTTGTCACAAAGGTGCTTTTTCAAAAGGTAACTGGACTTTTGTTTGTTTTTCCTTGAAGATGTTTTGTTTCTCATCCAAGAAACTTATTCAGTTCCAAGAAGCTTCTTAGAAGAATTGAAGAAGCATCTTGGATGAGAAGCAAAACTTCTTCAAGGGAAAACAAACCAAAATCCAGTTACCTTAAAAAAAAACACCTCTGGGTCTTCTTTGGGGCAGTTATTCATTATGTAATACACATCTGTACCATATAAAGAGAGAGACTCCATTTGATATTAAGGGGTAATATTTTATGTTTAACTCCATTAAGGGTTTTGTATCAGGGTTGCAGCATTACTCATGGCTTTGCATTGAGACATCTTTCCATGTTCTGTGGATCTTTGGATCTGTGAATTTTTCAAGAGGGTGGCTTAGGACTGTTTTAACTATACCATGAGAAATGAAGAATGAACCATACTACAAAAGCGTCACAGTAGAATTCAGTAGCAAAAAAACAAAACACTAAACTATGAAATTTGATTGGCATTAGAATCTTGCTAAAAAGTCATTAAATCTTATTCACAAACTCTGCAAAGAGAATGGACATTAAAGTGATGTCTTGAGATGCATAATTTATAGTCTGTCATTTAATATTTAAAATCTGTCAGACATTCATATGTCTGACTTTCATTTTTTGCTAAGATTTTAAGAAGCTCAGTTGGTATAAAAAAAATCTCTTTTTTAATTCTGGAATACTTTAGGAATGCTAGTGGATTTTCAAGAGGCCTACAATTTAGCATTGTGGAACTCAGCTTACATTCTGGTTCCAGATGATGACAAGGCAATCTCACAGCAATTGCCCTTCTCAAATCTGGAGGGAGGAAAAAAAAATGTAATTATGGAGGTTCCAGACACATTCTGCTGCTGCGGTGATTGATTACAAGGCATAACTGTTCTTGCTAATTACTTACATTTGCATAGTTATACTTAACCTATCATTCATTCTGCTGCCAAGATTCAGATGTTTTAATGATCTGGAATTTTATCAGATAGAAGGGCTGAGTTCATGAAGGTAGTCAGGGAAGTTTGTGATGCAGGTAAGGGGGAACTGGGAGAAATAATTAAATGCTAGGCAAAGGATGACTTTTAAATTCTTCTGTATCCAAGTGGGCTGGAAACTTCATGGCTTCCCTTTTTTAATTTAGAAACTGGTTTCTAAACTATTGTGGTCTGTCAGATTCCTTCTGTACGTGTATCTATAGTACAATATATTTTGTTTTATGGCACTGAACTGTATCTCTGTTTTACAAAATGCTTTCTCTCTCAATGTGAAAATGTATTTGTTTGATTGCTCCTGCTAGTGTGCTTCTGTTGATAATTTAATTAAGGTTTGAATTGGCCTGTTTTCCCCTTTGTCTTTGCTAGTTAGGATGGTGTATTTTGATTTTTTTTAAATTACATTTATATGCCGCCCTTCTCCGAAGACTCAGGGCGGCTTACAATTTTTTGGGATACAACCCAGTGTGCTCAGCAATGATTTGCTGTGATTTCATACTACATTTATGAAATGTATTTTCCATCCCATACTTTTGTTTCAGTTTGATTTGATTTATTTTCTTTCTTTTCCTTTCTTTCTTTCTTTTTCTTCTTCATTTTTGCTTAAAAGGCAGAATATCAGTGTTTTTTAAAAAAATATATATTTCAGAACATACAAAATAGAGATATTTTTATCCGGTGAGATCCCATTTACTTTAAGATCAATTTGGCACACAGTATGTGGAGTTTCTTTTCAAGGAAAATAAAATTTCAGATACATTCTCAGTGATGACATATACTAATATTGAACAGCCTTCGTTCACATAGGATTCCTTATTTTTATGGATTAACTGCTTGTCCTGTTTTTCAAGTTCACTAGGCCAGAAACTGAACAAAAGTCAGGATTTTCTTTATATGATTTAAAAGGATGATTTAGAGAATTCCAAACATCATGATTGTTTTGTTATTAAATCAAGCATGATGTGTTTCTGGATCATGTTATACTGGTTGTGCTGGGGGCAGTTAACAATGATACAAACAGTTTGGTTGAGTTATTGAAATTAACCAGAACAATGTCATGTAACATGCCATTCACTATGACTGAGTAAAGAGATTTGGTTTGTTCCCTCTGAATAAAGTTTGTGATTATTGCCGCTTGCTGAGATATCCATTATTATAAGTGACCAAATAGTACATGTTTCTATTCTATGTCCTTTTCCTTGGCTTTCACACAAGTCATCTCCATTACTTCCTTGCTCCAGGGAAGTGACTGGGTTGAAGCTTTGAAGCTTTGGGAAGCAGGCTTGTTTGTTACTGGCTTCTGTGCTGTCATAGCCAGCCAGTTATCCCTAGTTCTACTTGTTAATAAGCCACCTAGAGTGCTTATATAAGCAGAACATAGGATATAAATAACATTATAAAATCAGTTTTGTTTAATTCATTGGTGCAGAATTGTGATTTATTGCTGATTGGTCTGTGTAAATTTTTTTAAACCTTATTTATGGAAAAAGATTGTGTAAGATGCTGAATCTATTTCAATTGGAGAGACATATAAGCCCAATAAGTAAATAAATAGAATAGACCAATAAGTTGGTCTGAAAAATTACAAATAGTATAATAAAATAAATAGGCATTTGCAGATCTGTTTTGATAAGGTGCTTAAACTTGCAGAAATGCAGTGACATATCATAACCTGAAAACTTGTGCTGGAATGTCAGCTGAATATAATTAAAATCAAGGTGGAATTGATATGCCTGACAATGATTTTGATTTCAGGGGATATTTTGTATATGTGTGTGTGCATGTGCGTGTGTGTGTGTGCATGTGCAACATGTTTATGCATATATGTCATCATCTCTGTGTTGTTGTACCATGTTAGTCTGCAGTTTTTATTTCAAAGACCTTCCATTCCAGCACTTAGTACAGTAAAACTTTCATCAGGCATCTTCATAACACTACTTCTACTTTATATGTCAGTTCATTTTATTTAAACAGCCCAAATAATTTTATGCTGCTGTTGAAGTTTCATATCCCTGATAATCCTTTAGATAGGCCTTTTGGGCACCCAAAATAATTTATTTCTCATACTATAATTTTTTACTTCTTAAAACACAATGATTTTTTCCCTTGTTAATCTCATAATGACTTGATTATACCTGCTGAATTATCCATTTCTCTCCCCATCATAAATAGGCTGGTATTTAAGAGTATTGTCTTTTGAACACAGTGCCTGCATCTCCGTTCAGGATTATAAAATTCAAACTGTGATCAATAGTTTCTCCTCACTATGTTTCCAGAATCGCTCTATAATTTTCTTTTAGCTGTGATGACTTTTTCATAGAGGTCAAATTAACTTGTCAATTGGTCATTACCTTCCCCCCACATTCTCCCACTTCCTTCCTTCCTGCAGTGCACTTTGTCAAATCAAGTCCTAGAACAGCAGTTGGGGAAAATGAAAGATAGTGGATAAATGCTTTGTTTTGAAGTAAGAGGTTGGCTTGGAGGTGGTTCAGCAACTGAACCAAAATAATTTAATCCTGCTACCCCATTCCTGCTTAAAAAAAACATAAGAAAAGTTAAAATACTTGTTTGTTGGAATTCATTGTTGGAATGTATTTCTATGCAACAACTACAGTAGTATTCAGCCAGTAATGGCAGTATTTACAAGTTTGGATCTATGGTATATACTCTATGCTCTTGTTCTAAGTGGAATTTCCTGTTACAGTTAAATAGTTGAGCAGTAAAGCACATGGTGACTGTACTCTTTGTTTGCTCTGTGGTGTTTTATGTAAAACAGAATTTCTAACATTGTTACAGCAGATTTTCTCAATCAGGTAACCTTAAAACATACAGTATTGGTTTATAATGCCTGGAAGTCTCAACCTTCTTAAATAGGGCAAGTTTGCTATCACATCATGGAAAGATGCATTAAAGCAGTCTTCCCCAATTTAGCATCCTCCCAGGTGTTATGGATACTAAAGATCTAATGGAAGTTGTAGTCTGCATGTCTGGAATTGTTCAACTAGAAAAGATGTTTTCCTGATCAGATCTGATTATCTGTAAAGATAATCTGATTATCTGTTTTTAAGATTGAGTGATATAAAGGTAAGGAGAAACTATGGAAAATCAGCAGCCAGAAAGTAGTCCATAATTGGTGCTTGGTTGTTTTATGCTTCCAGGCTTCTGTCAGACCATTATTTGAACTGAAGTCTTGCAGAAAGGGACTCAAGGAGACTGCTCTTATTAAGATTAAAATGAAGGAAACCAGCAACTGCAGGCTAAGATTTAGTAGGCCCAAGATTCAACCCTTATGTATCATCACTTGCCTGTGTGCCACATGGGATGAGAGTTGCTCATTTTCCATAGAAGTGTAACATGCAAAAGCTTAGACAACCCGGTTAATATTGCAAACACTTTCTAAGTAAACCAAAGCTGAGAAAACTTATATTTAATTTAATTTAATAATTCGACTTGTATGCCGCCCCCTCTCCGAGAGGACTCGGGGTGGCTCACAACTAAAACAACAACAATAAATACATTAAAAACAAATTAAACAGTACAAGCCCAGATAAAAATGATTTAAAACCCCGTCCCCGAGATGTCAGTCCAGCCCAGCCTGTTCAAACAGCCAGGTTTTCAGATTGTGGCAGAAAGAACGGAGATCCAGAGCCAAACGGAGTCTCACGGGGAGTTGGTTCCACAAGGCGGGAGCCGCTACAGAGTAGGCCCTTCCCCGGGGCACCGCCAGCCGACAATGTCTTGCAGACGGCACCCCGAGAAGTCCCAGTCTGTGCGCTCACACAGGGCGATCGACATTCGATGTCAGCAGGAGACGCTCCCGTAAATACCCCGGACCCAAGCCATGAAGGACTTTGAATGTTAATACCAAGTGAATATAAAGTGAAATGCAACATATTTTTGTAAATCTGAATGCATACTAGATGCAGTTGTTTGTACATTTTTTCAATAGAATGTTAATGAGCTCTTTAGGGTGTCTTATAAAAAATTACATTATTTTGATCCACTTGTGTCAGCTTTTAGAATATATATATATATCACCATCAGGCCTTGTTCCTCATCTCTTCCACTGATATGTTCTAAGTATTGAATTTGTTAGTGCTTTATCTGTATGATAGTCCTGGATTTACAGAAGGGAAGGTCTTCAGCTCTGTTTATGCAAAAGGGTTTCCATTTTCTCTCATCATTTAATACTGTTTTTGGGAGGGTATTTTACTGCCAATCAAATACTCTTTCTGCCATTTTGGACAGGAAGCCAACTACTATTTCCAAGTCCAAGTGGAAGCATAGAGAGCATAATGTTCATTAAGGAGATTTAGATTACTTTTTTTTATATTTCCACTATCATGTGATTCATTACTATCTGAAGCACCACAGTCATGGGTAGGAGGACCCATGAATTATTGTCCTCAAATCCACTATCTCCTTCCTATTCCTCTTTGTTGCCATTTCTCAGTAAAGGCTCACTGCTATTACTGCCAAAATGTGGACTGCTTGGTGTATCCCTTACTTTTTTCCAGTAGTTCAATACTCTGTGCTTGGATGTCTTATATGGATCCAAACCATGTATTACGGGAAAAAATGGCTGAAAACTTCTTTATCATAAGGCAGTAGGCCAGACTATTAGTGGGTAATTGCTTATCTGCTAAAGACAGCTGGGCTGAGGAACAAGGAACTGCTGTAAAGACCAGGGATGAAGAACCTTGGAAATTGCTGATGCATCCTGAATAAACTATGTCAAATGCTTAAAATAAAAGCATAAGAAGTTGACTGACTGGGTTGCTAGAGCTTGCTAGGGGCTGACTAATTACAGGAGATGTCAACAAGACTACTCTATAAATCCCCTGCCTATCTCAAAAGTATGGGCAAAAGCTTGTATTCTTCCCCTAGGCAGTATCACAGAAAAGTCTGTCTCAAAGTGAAGACCATGGTCTCTACTCATTAAGAGGATCTGGTGTTATCTCCCCACCCCCATTCCTTGTACTTCTGACATTAATACTGTTCAAACTTGAAAGGGATCATTTGCTCAGTCTGTCAATTTGCTTCCTATCAAAGTTCTGAATAACAGGGAAAAAAGGATCAGCTTCTGTTTGACAATTTTGTTGTTAAGGGTTGTTAGCTGCTCAGATATCAGAATCACAGTTTATGTAGTAAGAGGAGTAAGTCTGGTCAGCAAAACTCAATCAGAGTTTATATGGGAGGGGGGCATAATTTTAACATAGCAACCTGGGAGAAGGAACATTATTAATTAAAGTCTCTGTCAGATCTTTATCAGAGTTATTTTCATCTTCTTTGCATGCCTAGTTCCCATTATCCTCTCAAAGTTGCTTAGTACAGCATGTATGTTATTTGGAGATTGTTTAAAACATTTCCCTTGGTTGGGATGCCTGTAGGAAGCATCAAATCTTCCAATTTCTGCTTTTTTGAACTTCTAGCTTTTCTTTGGTGCCCAGAGGGGTTCCTGCAACAACTTTTAAGTTCCTGGTTTGTTTGATTTGAGTAAGAAGTTTCTCAGAGATGTGCCTATCTAGGTAGATAGTCTGAGGCATAGAAAATAATATTTTCTACTGTAGAACTTATTGAAATAACATTACTGTTTTGCCATCATTTTCCATCTCCCACTCAGTCAATTGGATAAGATGTCTTAGTTATCTTGCATAACATACATGCATCTTTATTTACGATCAAAGATCAAACACAAATTTGTAACACACTGTTAACTCTAATGAGAGCCCATTCCATCTAAGGCATCATGCTGAATAATCTGTTGTCACATTTTCTTAGCAGCTGCCTTCTTTAACACAATCACATAGGACAGGGAAGGCTACAAGCAAGAGTAGAATTTTTAAATGGATGTATTTATCATACAGATTTTTATATCACCCAATCGCCATAACTCTTGCTGGGTTACATCAAATTCACAACGTAAAATTGAAATATTGCACCTTAAAAATAGGCATCCCCATGAGTTACACGATGCTATGTGTTTTCAGTCCTGAGGTTTTCTTTAAAATCTGTCTTTGCTATGTAAGGGAAGGCCACTGTAAGGGAAGCAAAAGGTTTTCTTTAGATCAGATAGGAAACTTTGAGCCATAGGTAAATAGCTGGAGCATTGTCACATGCACTGCCCCAGTGTGCTGCACATTGTATCATTAGATCCTTATAGAAATCCAATTCCACAGGGCTCTCTCAGGAAACAGTTCTAAGTCTCTTTTAGAGGAAAAAAAGAATTGGCTAAATAAAAACATTATGGGGCAGCATCTATTTCAGAGTTTATAGATTAATTTTATATTGTCAAACTTCAGAAATGCATTCCTTTGTTTGGCCTTTGTTTAACCACCAAATTCTTGTTGTTGTTGTATTGTTTTCACATGATGCAATGATGGTGAAATGATTTCAGTATTTTCTGTAATTCATTGATATATGGCACTAAATCCAGAGCAGTTTTTAAGGAAATATGTATTCTCAATGGCATATGAGTGTGATGTTCTTTTATCTTACCTGACCTTATACTGGACTTAAAATCATCTTGCTGAAGTCTGTAATATTTATTTTATTCATTCACGTATCATGCATTCTTGCATGAATCATGCCCCTTAATTTTTTTTATCATACAAGTGCTGTATTAATTCTTTCACTTTTTTCCTACTTTTTGGCTTTCTTTTCAATTCTGGCCCTTCCAGGAAAAACAATAGCTAAAGCTATAATTTATAGTTAATAACTATAAAAAACTATAGATGGCTATAGCTTGAGATTTCTATCTTCTACCATACATTTTTTCCTTAGGTGTCTTCTGATTCAGCACCACCAACCATCAATTCACTCCAATCATAACTGGATTGAATACCCATCTGTTGTACATCTGTTTTTAGGTTGACAGCTAATTTTCAAGGAATGAAGCATTGAGGTATATAAATTGTTTATTCCTTTCTAAGGACTGCTAAATTTTAAATTAGCTGTGGGTGGTTCCTTGAGCTTCAGGAAAAAATTACCACAGCCAAGTAAAACTGTAGGTTAAACTCCCATTGGGACTCTGTTAATCTTGTCAAGTTTGGTTCCTTTGATTTTTGACTTGAAAAAGAAATGGCCCACCAGATAAACTGCTCAAATAATATGGAATAATTTCTTAAATGAATCTCTCTATTTGCAGATGCAAACTGGTGACCAAATCTGTTTGTTATGCACGTTCCCAAGAGTAGTTTGTTTGGCCAGCACTATAAGGAAAACTGTAGCTTTTTCTTAATATATACAAATTACTAACCTCCATGGTTTCTCTTATTCCTGCAAAGAAAGCAAATTGTTTCATTTATCATAATTGTGCTAGAGGCATCTTCAGAAGGGAGGAGTGTCATAAAAAGTTGAGAGAAAGTCATGTCCACCTCTTGACTTGTTTGACCCTTCCAACAGATACATTTTTCATACACATACTGTAACTATTTCATTTTTCAATTACAATATTCAGAAGTAGATTACACTGTGATTCATCTTGAGAGTACTACAATTGTAGAATATAAATGAATGGGGGGAAAAAGAATTAAATATTGTTTTTTTGTGATTAGGCTAATTAAGATCTCACTTTTAATTTCAAGGAGGATTTCAGCCCAAGCCTTTCCAGACTTATGGAGCAATGTGCAACATTAATAGCAGATTTTTGGGGAGTTCAGGTGGCAAGTAGTTACCTTTCTGCTACCTGAATTGATAGCTTTCAGATTTTATTTGTATTAGCAGTGTTCACACACATATTTAATCTGGTTATTCAATTAACTCATATTCTACATTTGCACAATATCTGAGGCTGAAACTCCCTAACAAGAAACTGGGGCCAATGTTTATGGGACCATTCCCCATAGTCAAGATCATCAACTCCGTCACTGTGCAATTGAAATTGCCCCGATTGCTAGGGAAGATACACCCAATATTCCATACTAGCCTCTTAAAACCAGTGGTCGGATTGACCCTGAGGCCCCTATTCGTGAGCCCCAGTTTCTTGCTTTAACTAGCACATTTTTGACATTCTCCCAAGTTGCTTTCAGCATTGACATCCAATCGGTCAAGCTGACTGATGAAGGGGGAATCCCTTGGATACTCAGGCATTGGGATGAAGTCCATACTGCTCAATACTCTGAAGGGGGTCAGTCCCGTGCTACTGTGAAGAGCATTATTGTACGTGACTCATAAATTAACCAAATGAATTGAGTTTATATTACACCGCAAAACCTGGCTTAGGCTTAACTGATATCTGGTTTAAAATGAATCAGATGTGGTAAGTCATGTAAATGTGGTTTGTAGGTCTTTAAGCAGTTACAGGTATGGTTCAAACCCTAGGAAGGGGTTTGAAACTTCAGTGAAGAAATAATTGCAATGCATACAGACAAATTCACCAGCACCAGAACTGAAAGAGAAGAGATATTATCTCAGTTCGAGCTAGGCTGGGAGAAAGAGAAAACTGAGAGAAATTTAACTCTGCAATATTTTATAAGTGGCAGCATTTTAAGAATAGTTCAAAGAAGCTGATTTAAGAAACACCTTTTCTTTCTGTTCTCAATGAATGAGTACCTATCTTTACATTTTGGGGATTATGCAAAATAAGCAACCCATCCTCTTCATTAAATTACAGTTTTGAATAGTATTATTAGGGATTTTTCTCTTATTTCCATTCTTTTTACAAATTCAGCAGGTTATGTCATTTTACCTGATATACAGAGGAACACTTAATTATTAAAATTAAACAGTAGATTTGGTTTTTGTTCAAGCTGAATTGCCATGGAATTCTAACCATTGGGGTCACATAAACTCCTTTTATCGCTTTAAAAGGGTAATATATCACAATGTTTTGGAATGTCTGGTACAGGAGACTTCTCTAATTTGAAAAGCCTTTTTTTTTTAAGGCAGGATTTTTTTTTTCGTCCTGGGAGTCATTGTAATAATAAACAAAACTGAAAAAAGCTCTATTTTTTTTATTTGGGGGTTGGGGTAAGGGCATCTTTCTTCATCTCCTCCCTCTGGATTAATAGGAGCTGAGAAAGTCAGGGAGACTAGAGTTTCTTGAAATCTTTCAGAACTGTTGAAAAATCATGCAAACAGATTAATGATTCTCACACACAATCTTTAGTCACTTCATCATTAGCTCACTGCAAGATGCTAAGGATTTTTTTTAATTGTTCCATATTCTCGCCCCTTTCCAAGGAATTTTGCAAGCAATTTTTCCTCCATGAAATGAATTAAAAATGGTAAAAGTTCAGTGCAAGAGAATTTTCTACTTAGTTTTTCTGCTTTTGTTTTGCACTAGTTCTGGTTTTAGTTCCTAGTTCTTTTTGTCTCAGTATATTGAACTTCAAGAACTAGTCTGGGGAAGAGAAAGACCAGAGGAGATATGATAGCAGTGTTCCAATATTTGACGGGCTGCCACAGAGAGGGGTGGGTGGGTTCAAGCTATTTTGCAAAGCACTGAAGGCCAGACAAGGAATAATGGAGGGAAACTGATCAAGGAGAGATTCAACCTGGAAATAAGGAGAAATTTTCTGACAGTAAGAACAATCAACCAATGGAGCAGCTTGCCTTCAGAAGTTGTGGGAGCTTCATCACTGGAGGCTTTAAAGAAGAGACTGGACTGCCATTTGTCAGAAATGGTGTAGGGTCTCCTGCTTGGGTGTGGGTTGGACTAGAAGACCTACAAGGTTTCTTCCAATCTGTTAAACTGTTAAAAAAGATGTGTGGAGCATCAGGAAATATTCTCTCCAGCAAACCCCACCTTTGAAATGATCACAATTGAAGTGTTTTGCCTTTGGCTTCAATCTGCTTTTCTATCGCTCCCAGAAAATTCACCAAATTCACTAAAATTCACTCAAACTTTGGTAGAAAACCTCTGAGAAAGAGAAATACAGTTTCCTGCTTTTTCTCATGTACATGCATACATTTGTTGTTGTTCAGTCACAAAAATTGTCTGACTCCATGAGCCATAGCACATGTCCTCCCCTGTCCTCCCTGTCTCCTGGAGTTTCCCCAAATTCATGTTCATTGTGTCCAAGACACTATCTGACTATCCATCCTCTGCTGTCATCTTCTCCTTTTGCCTTCAATCTTTCCCAACATCAGGATCTTTCTCAACGAGTCCTCTCTTCCCATTTGGTGGCCAAAGTATTTGAGCTTCGGCATCTGTCCTTGCAAAGAACAGTCTGGGTTGATTTCCTTTAGGAACATACTTGCATACAGAAACATAAAACAAAACTGGGTAGGTGGTGCAAATCTTTACACTACCTCCTTCCCTCAGCCCATTCAAATTAAAAACTCCTTTGGACAACCCAACTTACTCCTCATCACCCTAATTAAAACAAACACACAGCATTTAAAGTGAAGGCAATAGAACTTTGTCAGCCTCTGTTTAGCCGCTAAAAGATAAAATGCAGCTATTAGGTCCTTTGGCAAGGAGAAAATACAAGGAAAGACATGACAAATAGGCCCAGTTCATTACAGTTATATGTTTAAGAAAGCACATCTTGAGCATCATTATATTCCCACTTGTTAATTAGCATGAAATGTCTGGTAAATGATGGACAAGGACCAGGAGGAGGCAGGCAAAATGTGGAAGGCAACAGTTTGCAGGTGGAATAAGCCAGACTAGCTGTAAATGGATTGGACATCCAGGAGATGGGTCCAATTAAACATCCTCTTTGCTATGGGAAGCCAATGGACCTCATCAGCTGCAGTATGGTAAAAGCTCCCTCTGGACGGTTGAGCAGGCTCCATAGTCACAGTTGTGCTCTAAACATTTTTTTCTTAATTGCCTTTACTTTCCCACCATCTGGCTTCACACCTCGTTAGCTGAAGCTGCTGGTCCCGCTACGAATGATGGCATAATGGCAGAGGATGGGGAGTGGTTTTGCCTTACGTCGGCATGGAGGTGCATATCAGGAGCTGAAATACAGTTGTTTTCTTTGCTGGCCTCTGAGCAGTAGATTCCTTGCACTCTGCTCAGGGAACGCAGTGGGGACTTTTCTCGGGCCTCGCGTGGTTCGTGTCTAACCATCCATGCCTGCTATCTGCAGAATGTTGGAACCACTTTTGGGAATGGGAGGGGGGACATGATAGAGGTGTATAAAATTATCATGGCAAGTCCAAGGGAGATATATAATTTGGCTTCCCCCCAGAGCAGCTGTTTGGAATTAGGCCCAGGAGGATGAGCAATGCAGAAAGCTCAGCCACTTGATGAGCAGAAGGGATAACTTTATATTTTAAAATAGCCAGAAATTCTGAGGAGAAGAGAAGGAGGAGGAGAAAAAGAGTTTGCAGTTTTGGGAAATTTGACAGTCAGGAGAAACGTGTAGCCTCCATATTCTAGAAATGGATACTTGACATATTAGAAGAAGGGCTCTATTCTCTTTTCCCATAGTGAGCAGAGATTGGTGCAGATATTCTGTGTTTGAGCCTCTGGTAAAGGATGTTCACACAATGCAACTGTGGACAGAGATGGATAGGAAGGAGACTTTGCCCCTATCTGTTTTAACAGCAAATCCAATGATATTCAGGTAAACTGAATATCCAAACCAAACCAAAGAAATTGTTTCTTTACCCAAGATGGGCTGGTATTCTAGAATTTAGCATCCCAAAGGGTGGAGGTTACTTTACAAGAAATTTAAAATAAAAACATGGAAATTGCATTTGTTTTCCTTTGTTACAACTATAATTCAGTTGTAAGGGATGTATTTATATGAGGTTTAAAATATACTCTCATTTTCTTCCTTGGAGAATATCCAGGATGGTTGGAGAGCAGAAATAGGAAAGGACGTGCTACTGTGGTGACTTTAAATTGTTCCTCAATAGCAGTAACAGGAAAACAGAATTGGAAGGGACCTTGGAGGTCTTCCCTCTGGTCGAAGGAGGAGATCCCATTCCAGAGAAATGGATGTCCAATCTCTTATGAAAAACCTCCAGTGATGGAAAACCCACAACTTCTGGAGGGAAGCTGCTCCACTGATTAATCATTCTCACTGTCAGGAAATTTGTTCTCAATATGATTCCATTTTTTTTTTGTGAGAAAATCACAAGATTTTGGAAATGTTAATATGAGCTTAGGAATTTTAGTCCTTTTCCATACAGTCTCTCTGACTCTAAACTTATACTCACAGTCATTCTAAATTTTCAAAATGCTCAGAAAAGGATCTGGGGCTACTATTAGCATGATAGCAGAAGCTATGCCTTTCCACTTGATCTATTGGGTGGTCTTATTCTAATTAGTCTCCATGCCTTCCCCTTACATCTTCACCAGTTATCTTACAGTTCTGCCATGAAGATCATGAGAAGTATGGCACTGATTTTGGTTAAGCTTTCTTTACCTCGCGGTCTCGCTGGTTTGCTTTGTGTTGTAGTCCATTTATTTATTTATTATTTATTATTTATTAATGGGACTTATATGCCGCCCCATCTCCGAAGACTCGGGGTGGCTTACAATAAAACAACCACAATAAATACTTAAAAAGAATTAAACTAATAGTCCCAATTACAGTTACAAATACAAAACTTAAAATCCGTCAAAATCTAAAACCACCCCACCCATGGGTCACAGCCCGGATTGGTCAAATAACCAGGTCTTCAGGTCATGGCGGAAGGTGCAGAAGTCAGGGGCTTTGCCATTTTTTTTACAGATTAGAGCTCCTATATAAACTTGGTTGTTTCCTTGAGGACATTTCATTACCTAGCTAGGTAACATCATCAGTGTGGTGGTGGTGGTGATGGTGGCCGTGGTGATGAAGATGATACCTAGTTGGAAAACAAAACATCTGCAAGCAAGCAGTTGAGCTTGGAGAATAGCAAGAACTCCATAATTCAACTCTACAGATTTTTTTTTTCTGTTGTCCTATCTAATTTGTCTCTTCTGTCTGATTGGAAAGATAAATGGGGGTGAACCTGTTATCTAATTATCCTATAGATATCTTGGGCCATTTACTCTTTGCTCGAAGTTTCTATAATTGGACAAAACTTGTTTGGTCTACAATTCAACAAACCTTATGGAACAATCTTCCCTCCTACCCAAAGTTCAGATATCTTATTGGCTTTCTGAAAGACTTAATGATCTATATCCCGCCCTCCTCCCAAGTATGGGGAAGGTATGGGTGCTTTAATTGGGCTTTATAAATTATTATTCACTGAAAGTTAGGTTTGTCAAGGTGAATGCTTCTATACACTTGTTTAATTAATAATATAAATATAGGTTTATATTGATGTGGCTTGTGGTTGTTATACAAATTGAAATGCTGTCTTCTGATTTTCATATTTCACTGGTAGGTGGCAACACTCAAAATATTGGAATAAAAAAAACAAGCATTGTAGAAACTGCATACAACATGGTTCTTTTCACATGAGTAGTAGATACTACTTTCAGTATTATCCATAGCCTCCCTCTTTCTCCTTCCCTCTCTCTCTCTCCACCCCTCCTCTTTTTCCTCATTTACTAACTGTTGTAATACTATGAGGAGGATTGCACATATATCATCAACATTGTTTTTGGGAACAGACCTTTGAACTGAGGCCTTAACTTTCTCAAATGTGCATCTAGACATTGTTCTCCATTTGGATGTGGCCTTCAGTTTGTAGTACTGCAAACAGACCTAGCCTAGGGGGAAGAAGGGAACAAATGTGATGGGTCCAAGTTTGAAATTCCAGTTATGGCTTTCAAAAGTGGACAAATTTATTAGTTATGCACCATCATATTGATAGTCCTCAGACCAGACAAAATTCAGTCATTTTGAATGATGGTCATTCACCAAATGTCAGCCACTGAATCTTTAGGTGCAGGAAGGTCACAGATAGGAGTTAGGGATGCTTCTGGGTTAATTTTAGTTTCCTCTGCTTGATCTTATAAATATTTAGACTTAATGAATCTACAATTACAGAATAACAGAGTTGGAAGGGACCTTGAAGGTTTTTTAGTCAGGAGATATTATATCATTCCAGACAAATGACTGTCCAATCTCTTCTTTAAAACCTCCAGTGAGATGTAGTTGAAGACATCAAGACTAGCTGATCTCAGGGCAACTTGATCAAGATCTGTACTAAACCATTTCTACTGCTTCCTTTCATGTCATGTGTGTGTATATATGTGTGAGAGTGCATGGGAACTGTTTGAGAAGGAAAGGTATGATGAAATCCATCCGTATGTCTCCAATATATATCCATGAAAAACTCAACATGTGTTGCAAGAAAATGACTTCCATGCTGCTATGATGAAATTGCAGTTTGACTTAAAGCAGGGGTGGGATTCTACCAGTTCTGTCCACCTCTGCAGAACTGGTAGCTCTGAAGAGCAGCAGACAGAGAGCATACGAAGAACCGGTTCTATATCTGCTGCTGTTTTGGCCCACCTGCCCACTCGGGCTCTTACCTGGCCTTTATTTCCTGCTTTTTCAACCGCAGCTGCTTTGCGCGACACAGCCGTGGTTGAAAAAGTGCTTTTTCAACCGCTTCATACATGCACACAGTGCTGCTCAGCTGTCTAGGCAGCTAGCTGACGATATACCCATGCGTGTAGTGCGCGTCAGGCACACATGCATGCAAAGTGCGCACGTGCAAAACATAAAATCACCGAACCGGTACACTGGTCAGATCCCACCCCTGACTTAAAGGCTAGTTCTGAACTGATAAATAAACAGCTGACAAACCAATAGATGTCTGAAAAGTTTCATGAAAATCCATTGATAGAAGTGTAATTTGAAGTTACCTTGTTAAATATTTCAATATTTTAAATATCTGGCCTGCCTAGCTTTGAATGAATTATTGCTAATGTTGGTCCGCTGCACACTTTGAGTAGACAGCCTTGGTTTGTGGAAAAGGTTTACCTCAGCATCCATAAAAAAGATAAGTTGGGTTATCTTGGGTATTATAAGAAATGTCCTTTTACAGATAGTCCTTCCTTAATGACTGCTCAAGGTTATGACAGACACCCCCACCCCAAGAAAAGTTTCTTACGAGCTGTCCTTGAAGTTACGACCACTGCTCCCTGCATTTCCCCCCATGGTCATGTGCTTGGCAACAAGCTTGCATTTATGACTGGTTGAAGTGTTCTGTAGACACATGACCACAATTGACTGTCACTTTTTGCCGGCAAAAAACACTGATTTGAAATCATTTTATGACCATATGATTTGCTTAGTGACTGTGTGATCCACTTAATGATCATGGTGATTTGCTTTACGATCATCATAAAAACAGTTATAAAATCAAGTCAGGTCATGTGGTGACCTGCTTAACTACCACAAGGACTAACAGTGGAAATTCTAGCCTCAGTTGTGGTTGTTAAGGGAAAACTATCTGTATTATCATTAATCTTTGTTCCTTACAAAAGAAATTTTTCCTTGCTTTTTTAACAGTAAATGAAAGAATTCCTTTATGCCCCCTTGAATTTCTGAAGGGAAAGCACCATATGAATCTAAAACACCAACAAAAATTGATAAAAAATAAGAGCCTGCAGTAGAACAAGCAAAAATAGCAAAAACAGCCATATGCTTATATAAGAATTTGTGTCTTAATGTACAGTTTGATCTTATTCTACCAATTATTAAAGCAATATCAGTGGTCAATTTCAAAATATTTTGTCAGAAAATTATTTCAAATACTGTATGTTATAGAAAAAATATTTAAATCAGCAAATGCACAAATAGACTTGGAGTGCCTGAAATGAACAAACAATTATCATATCCAATTGGTGAATCTCATACTTAATGTAACATTCCTAAGTTCTAAAAATTGGGTTGTTTTTCACAACTTCATATACACAGTTTTAACTGAAATTTAATTACTCATTCTGTAAAGCACATTAGTGAAGACCCCTTTAGGGTTAATAAATATTGCTTCTTCCTTTATTGCATTTTCAACTTGAATTCAGACCTACTTTCCTCCAAATGAAGATCCCTTTGAAAATCCCTACTTATTTATTGAAACTGGGTGGAAATGTTAAACCGTGTATCATATATATGGTTGTTATTTTTAATTATACTTCACTCTTCTAAATTTCCCTTCAATCAAAGGAGACAGCAATTCTTTTTTTCTCCCTTTCTGGTAGTTCATTGTTTTATTGTATAAAAGATCCAATTAATACATCACAGAATTCAGATATCAGTTATGTACAGCGGCATTTCTACAAAAAAAAAACACCTAAATTTTCCTGATACAATAATTTGATAACTAAAGATAAGAAAAGAATTACATCAGTGTAAATTTGAGGTGTTAATGACTGTACAGTTACTTCAACTGTACAAATAAAGCTAAGGGTGGCATTGGTAGGCTATCACAAATTGCATATAATTATTATTTTTAATATAATGAGGATTTCTATTTGTAGCTTGATACATAATATTGAGATCTCCAGTCTATAATTGTTACTGTTTATGAATATTCCAAAGAAGGAAAATAGAAAACAAAACAAAGATTAAAAGGGGGGCTTTGAGAAATAGATAACTTTATATTTAACTGACAAGATAGCAATGCTTGCGTTTAATCTTCTGTTTTTCTTTCTACATTGCCTTTACAACCCCAAGAATGCAAAGAACGGGCATTAAATTCATCTGATTAAGTTGCATGCACAATGACACTCCTCTCCTTCCTTCCTTCCTTTTGTTTCTTTCACTGCAGTTTCCTGCTTCTTCAATTTCACCAGTCCATCTGGGATTGTGCTCTCCCCAAATTACCCTGAGGAATATGGCAGCAGCTTGCACTGCGTCTGGCTAATCATTGCAAAACCTGAAAGTCGGATCCATTTGGCTTTCAATGATTTTGATGTGGAGCCTCAGTTTGACTTCTTAGCAGTGAAGGATGGTGGAACAGCTGAATCACCCACCCTTGGGACATTCTCTGGAAGCCAACTCCCATCTTCTCTGACCAGTAGTGGCCATGTTGCCAGGTTGGAATTCCAGACAGATCACTCCACTGAGAAGCGTGGCTTCAACATCACGTTTACCAGTAAGTCAACAGAAAGCAAAGGATGACAGTATACGAACGGGTGTGCAAGGAAGATTCAGGGCTACCTCTTTGTTGTTTTGAATCAGAGTGGCAGCTAGAAATACTCAGATCAGTATAGATGCTATTGCTGGTAAATCAGCATTGGGTCTGATGGGGTTTGGTTTGGTTTTCTCCAAGATATTTCATGATAGAAGGCTTCCATCCTTAACCAAGCTTAAATAGTAAATGAAATAGGTAATTGATATGCTACACAAGAAAGCATGGCCCTCTAGCTTCATATTTATGAACAGGAGTCATTTTGGGCTTTGCCAAGGTTCTACTAGAATTGAGACAATATCCTGTTTTGGGGGGGGGAGGATGCACACTCAGCATCACAGCCATTTGTGAACAATCAAGGCTTCCAAAGGAGATTTATTTACTTATTTATCAAATTCACATGGTCTCCCATCCTGTGCAAAGCAAGTAGGGGTGGTTACAATAAAACCAACAATAAAACATTTTACAAATTCAAATTAAAACAATAAAACATAAATAGAAATGTATAGGGGACTACAGTGGCAGAAAAGGCTTGTCTTCTGGGTCCCACCAGTTGAAAGTCCTTAATAAATGGGACCTGTAAAATGCCCCCCCCCGCGACAGATCTGATGGGATAACAGAATAATAGTGTTGAAAGGGATCTTGGTTCTAGTCTTCTAGTCCAATACCCTGCTCAAGGAAGAGACCCTCCTTGTAGAGTAGACTATATCATTTGAGACAAATGGTTGGTCAAATCTCTTCTTAAAAACCTCAGTGATGGAGCACCTACAACTTTTGAAAGCAAATCGTTCCACTGATTAATTGTTCTGTCAGGAAATTTATCCTTAGTTCTAGGTGGTTTTCTCCTTGATTAGTCCATCCATTGCTTCTTGTCCTTCCTTCAGGTGATTTGGAGAATAGGTTGATCCCCCTCTTCTTTGTGGCAGCCCCTGAGATACTGGAACACTCCTATCATGTCACCTCTAATCCTTCTTTTCATTAAACTAGACATACCCAATTCCTGCAACCATTATGCATATGTTTTAGGATGGGTAAGTGTAATCAGGGAGAGGTAGTCCTTCAGAGCTCAGCCCTATGATAGTTAGGGTTACAAAAATGAAAACCAGCACCTTGAATTGGGCCCAGAGGTAAACTGGTAACCAACCAACTTAGAATGCATCTACCACATGCTCTTGAAATTGAAAACTGTCCCATGATCCAAGAGATTATCACTACTGTACTTTCACCATATTTTCCTAACATATGGAGCCTCTGTGCGTATCTTCCTTTAATTTATGTTGCTGAATATAAATTGCTCGAGAATCTTTTTAAAATGCAAATTGCCCTTCTTTCATTCTTTGACATGACAATTTCTCTGGTTCTTTAACGTATTTTTTCCTTGTTGTAAATTCTCACTGTCTTTCCTAATATAGCTAGCATTATTTGTTTGCAGCTATCTCTTCTGCATCCTCTTTTCAGATAATTTTCAGGTAAATTAAACCTCATAAGTGAATGACAAATGTCAACATCGTTTGAAGTTGATATGCTTTGCAGCTGCGAAGTTCTACCGACTCCCGAAGGGATCTGTGGCATATACATATTTGTAGCTTTTGAATATTTAAGGCCAGACTGCATATTTTGACTAAAATCTGGCAATCCCTGTTTTCACATCTTTGCAGAATGAGAAATAGCATAAGTAGGAGCTACAATTAAGTTAAAAATGTGTTGCAAGTTTTCTGAATTGATTGATGTGGCAAGCGAACAGGTTGGGGTTCAGTTTTTAATTCTGCAGTACAGGAAGACCTCAACTTTCAACCACAGCTGAAGCCAGAATTTCCATTGCTGAGCAAGGTGGTTGTTAGTGAGTCACACCTGATTTAATGACCATTTTTGCTACAATTTTCAAAAGAATAACTACAATTATTAAATGAGCCATGCAGTTATTAAGCAAATCCACCTCCCCCATTTGCTGGTCGGAAGTCAGCTGGAAAGTTCACAGATGGTGATCACATGACCCTAGAATACTGCAACCATTGTAAATATATGTGGGTTGCCATGCACTTGGATTTTGATGCTGTGACAGTCATAAGTGTGAAGAATGGTGATAATTCATTTTTCTCGGTGCCCATTATAACTTTGAATTGTCGCTAAGCAAATGATTGTAAGTAGAGTAGACTATGTGTAGTTGCCCAAAGTTACATACATACCTCCCTAATTTCCCTTCTACCCATTCACCCTACTCACCCCCTCATATTCAGGAAGATAACTCAGTATTGTGGGATAGGAATAACACAAGAGCTAACATTTAATAAAAGCTCTGATAATAGTTTAAGCCTTGTAGTCACGAGGTTGACAGTGGAGGATAACATTAAAAATTGATTATGCTCCCCCCATAAATGCTCCACTACAGTATGTATTTTCTGAATCTCCAATGCTTTTGAACAAATCTTGTCTAGGGGAAATTGAAAATAATGCAATATTCAATCTATTCACGTAGAAAAAAATTAAAACACATGCAAATCCCAATATGTTTTAAAATTATACTAGTTCAGTAGTTCTTATACTGTAAGACCAGGCTCATAATACAAATGTTGGTTATAAACCATCAAAATCCTTAAACTTAGCACTTATATAAGCTGAAACCAACCATTAAACCATATGTGGTTTGGGAAAAAGTCAAAATCCCAGATATAGATTCATTTTGCAATTATTGTAAAATACATTTTAATATGTGGTAAACAATCACAGCCCAGAAAATAAAGCTAGTTAATTTTATATATAGATATATATAGATACAGTTTTAACACTGGTCTGTGACTGTAATAAAAATGCATTGATTGATTGATACAGTTTTAACTGATTAAAAATGCTTTCATTGCTTTATTGGTTTGTCAAGCTTGCCCCAATCTGTAGATTGTAGATAACATAAAACAAAATATATTAACAATATACAAGTAGTTCTCGACTTATGACCACAATTGAGCCCAGAATTTTTGTGAGAAATTTGTTAAGTGAGTTTTGCCCCATTTTATGACTTTTATTGGCACATTTGTTAAATGAATCACCGCAGTTAAATTAGTAACATGGTTGTTAAGTGAATCTGATTTTCCCATTGATTTTGCTTATTATGTGACTGTGGGGATGGGGCACTGGTCATAAGTGGGGAAAATGGTCATAAGTCACTTTTTTCAGTGCCATTGTAATGTCAAATGGTCACTAAATGAACTGTTGTAAGTCAAGGACTACCTGTACCAAAACAAATAAACTTTTCCACTCACAAATGGATACACATAAACATTCAGCTGGGATTAAAGGTTTGGTGAAATAGGTTTCTGTACTTTATGGAACTTCAAGAGGGCAAAGGCCAGAACAGAAGGCTTATTATCTATTCCACATACCACATTTCTCTTTCTTACAATTTTGTTAAGGTTCTTTTTTTTTTTAGAAAAAGAAGATAAAACAAAACTAATACAAAATAACAAAAATAAAAAGAAATCAAAGAGAAAGCTAAAAGTACAAGAAGGGAAGGGGGGAGTAAAAGGAAAAATGGAAAGGAAAGAAAAAAAGATACAAGTAGTAGCTTCCAATTTTCTTTATAGTAGTTATAAATTTACTTCTTACTCTACAATCTCTCTTCTTTCTATAATGATCCTGTCTGATCATTAAAACCATAAATCATGTTTATTTGTTTGTTTGTCTTTTATGCAAAAAGGAGTTTCCAGTCAACAGTAGACTTAGATATTGTCTTTTCTCGGATCAAAGAAGTCAAATTAGCCATCTGAGCAAGTTCCATCATCTTCACCAACCATTCCTTCATTGTGGGTAGCCCTGAATCTTCCCATCTTTGTGGAGCCAGACCTTTGTATCTTTCCCACATTTTGCATGGAAGACCATGCTTTGCAAGTCCCCTACTTATGGACAGATTTGATTTTGGCAAAGCAGTACCTGATACATCCTGGTACTTATGCCATACAGAGCTTTGTAGGTTATGACCAATACTTCGACTTAGACCTAGAAATCTGGTGGTAGCCAGTGCAGTGATTTTATGATCACTGTTGTCCTGCAAAAGCTGAACTGGCCAACTAATTGGTCCACTAAGGCTCCTAAAGCAACCAAATACTGTACACTATAAAGTGAAGAAACAACTTCATTGCCTATAGCAAAAACAAGAGCAATAATTATTTTTGGATCCTCTTAATTCCAAGCTTTTCATAGTCAAGTGAATGGCAGTTTCACATGGCAATTTTCATTCAAGCTCTCTCCTATAATTTTCTATGGAACATGATTTGATTGACTTGGCAAGAATGATAAACGACCTTTGTTGCAACAGTGGTTAACAGCTCTACAAAATTAATGGGATTTCTGGTTGGCGACTGCAACCCTGCTATTATTAAAAAATAATTTGTCATACTAGATTAGAGGACAGGTTCATCAAAGTCAGCTAACCTATATTTTGGGGGGATTGAGGGGGCTTTATTTTTGTCATTTGGTTGTTAGCGGGTTCTTGATCTTTGCTTAAATTGTTGTTGGTAAAGTTTTAAATTTTCCTGAAGATGAAACTCAAATACTTTGGCCACCTAATAAGAAGGAAAGACTCACTGGAGAAGAGCCTAATGCTGGGAAAGATTGAGGGCAATAGAAGAAGGGGATGACAAGAGAATGAGGTGGCTGGATGGAGTCACTGAAGCAGTAGGTGCGAGCTTAAATGGGCTCCGGAGGATGGTAAAGGACAGGAAGGCCTGGAGTAACGTTGTCCATGGGTCACGATGGGTCGGATACGACTTCACAACTAACAACAACAACAACAACAAAAGTTTTAAAACTATTTTATTTATTTATTTATTTTATTGGACTTATATGCCGCCCCATCTCCAAAGACTCGGCTCACAATTAAACATACAATACAATAATTATTTAAAAAATTAAACAATTTTAAGCCCAATAAAACCAAATTAAAATACTTCTCCAGTAAGTCCTTCCTTCTTATTAGGTGGCCAAAGTATTTGAGTTTCATCTTCAGGAAAATTTAAAACTTTGCCAACAACAATAGATTGGGATTGGGATTAAGAAAGTTATCCTTGTCACAATATGCATGGAAAAGCTACCTCAAGTCTGAAAACATACACTTTGCATGTGGCAGATCTCAGATTAATCCCCTAACATCTCCAAATGGAATTGGCAAAACATTCCAGCCTACACATCTGGGGACCTCCTTCATGCAAACACTTACTTTGCCAAAAAGAAAAATATAACTATAATGACAAGAACACCATTCGATTGTTATGAACATATTGAACAAAGAAAGTGTCTTTCAGCTCTCCGGAGATTTTAACTGTTGTACATGTTGTTATTGAATCCTGATTCCATGAATGCAATATTCAGTTTCAGAAGCTTTTTTTGCAATATTCAGTTTCAGAAGCTTCTTTTGTTGTAAAGCTAATTGCCAATAACCGAAAATGGATTAAGTCTATGTAGCAAGTTATATTGAAGACACCAGCAAAGATGCATAGTAATCCAATAAATGTTGGTATTTTAAAATTCCCACTTGTTTAGATTAAAGAAAAGAAAGCCCAAAACAAGCTATTACTACAGGACACAAATGTCATAAATTCATACCAATAGCCCTGTAGCTACCCATCCACCTAATGAAATGGTATAATTGATATTGTTTTCCAAACCTCAAAACATTTTGTTTGATAAAGTAGTGTGCTTCTAAGTTCACAATGTCTGTTTTTAAGAGCAAAAGTTCACTTCAAGAATTCTGAGTATTTTAAGGTTTAAGAAACATCTCAAGCTGAGAAGAGTAAATGTGAGGTTAGGGAGGGAGGATAGGAAAGGAAGGGGTGTGCTGAAACCCTATATTATTGGCATGTGTTAAGGCAGGGGTCCCCAATCTGTGGGCCAGGAAGGCTTTGCAACTGGGCCATGGAAATGGCTGTGACACACATCCTCACTTGCTTGAACAGCAGGCGAGCACATGTGTGGTCCATTTAAGTGAGCAGCAGGTGTGCATGCACACTGTTTGCACAAATGGAGCTGTCGGTGAGCTTGCTGGCCACTCACACCTCTTTCCCCTCACAGTGGTCCACAAAGCCAGAAATGTCGGGGAACTGTGTGTTAAGGCATTCAAACTATTTTTTAATTTGGTATTCAATACCTACCCATTTTCTCTGGGCAACATTTATGTCATATGAGTTATGGATTAAATATTTATAGCTAGAGATGCATGGATTTTATTGTTATTTTATGGTTTTGTAAATCACCCTAAAGGCAATTATTTCTATCCTGTATCAAGGCCAGACATTAGAATTGAATATAACTATTCTGACTTGATTCTGGATATAGACATTCCTCTAATTATCTTGTGCCATGCATATTTATTTTTATTAAACAAATTTATATAGCCACTTATATAACCCAAAATCAAGGTAACCCTCCTCTTCTTTCTCCTCCTGCAAATAATCTTTGTACACCCATACAGGAGAAACAACAAATATTTTTCTTTTCCTGTAAACTATATAATTTTCTTTCTTGATATCATATATACCATTTTAAGATTATAAGTGTAAAAACTTACATTTCTACAATGCAAAATCTAAGCTACTTCTATCAAATAAGCAAGTTTGTTGTGAAAAACCTCTAAGACTAAAGTTTACATCTGTTTCTCCATCATATGGGTCAATCAATCAATCATATTTATTACAGTCAAAGACCAGTGCAATGAAAAATGCTCAAATAGTACCTAGTTAAAAGTTCTAGAATAAAATAATGACAAATAACAAATAAAATCTATGTTGAAATCATAATTTGACAGCCTACCTATCAATTGCACATACACAAGAGCATAACCTAAGCTATATTAAGCTATATTAATTGTTAAATCGAAAAAGTCTATAGTTATTAGGTACTAAAATGCAGCAGAGGGATAATATTAAAAGATTTGGTGCATTAATTACATAAAATTATTATAATTGAGTATTCATCAATTTTCAGGGAATCTTTAGTGTTGCTATGCAGAATCTAGCTACCTGTACTGTGACTACGATCCATTCATATTTAAGCAACCACTCAAGATAAATGGTGTCGGACTGGCCAGGATACCTATTAATTATCGGGAAAATAAATTTTCTTTGAATGTTTCTATAAAAAGAGCAGTGAAAAGGACATGTCCAGAGATTTCCACCTCTCCAGAATCACAGGGACAAGAATCTTTCAGTCATCATGTGGGTCTATTGCTTCATATAACCATATAACATCTTGGCTTCATTAAGGCAAGCACCTACACATCCTTTTCAATAACCTAGATAGAGTCTTCAGGTCCACAATGGAGATGCATTTCGGACTGGCAAGATTGCTAACAGAAGGCAGGAGATAGCAAAGGAACAAAATGAGATGTTTTTTCGATGCCCATGAATGCGTTAACCATAATTCATCTCTGAAGACAAGAAGCCTAAGGCGAATGCAGAGAACCATTTTGTTTGGGGTAAAATGCATTTGCTTCACCAGCTTTTCTTGTTTCTTTCCAGCCTTCAGACATAACGAGTGTCCTGACCCAGGAGTGCCCATCAATGGGAAACGCTTTGGTGATAGCCTCCAACTTGGAAGCTCAGTCTCTTTCCTGTGTGATGAAGGCTTCATAAGGACCCATGGCTCAGAAACAGTCACCTGTGTCTTGAAAGAAGGCAATGTGGTTTGGGATAATGCAGTCCTGAGATGTGAAGGTAAATTACCATATGGGCTTCTCATTTTCCTTAGTTATAACTTTTTAGAGAAGGTGAGAAATAAATATAATAAGTATCTGAGGAACTAATGGATGTGAATTTTGATGCAAATTGATGTAACTGCAGGGGCATCAAGAGCTTTGGGAGGAAGCCAAGAAAGGAAGATGATAGCTGTGATTATATGATCAAATCCCCACCCTTTGTGATAACACATGTAAATAAGTGGGTTGTCTTCAATCATGTGGTTGTGGACAGCATCTTGGCTTTATAGCCTCCACCCCATGTCCTGGATATTCCTGCATGACTTACAGCTGCTTTGGTAGAATTTCCAGCTCAGTTGGAGGCAGGTGGTGATCTTAGAGTCTTTGCACTGTAGGAAGTGCCACAGGCCTGTCTTCCTCCAGAATCTTGGAAGCCTTATCTGACCATTCCCATGAGAATACAGTCAGTTTGGCAACATTCATAGGTGACTAACAATACTGCCTCTGCTTGAGTTGAGTCACCCATAGTTCTGGTTGCTTGCACTGACATGCTGCTAGACTAATTTAAAAAAATATTGCACTCATGCTTCTCTCTGTCTGTTTGGCCTTTTGCTCTGTTAAGTTTCCAGCAGAATTTAATGCTATATTTAGATTCAGGTAGGTTACATTAAAGTGTTGTGAGATAAACCACATTTCAGTATTCAGTATTTTTATAAGTGTAATTCCATGCCTCCTTGATGTCTTAATGAAGTTTGGAAATGACTAAAGATGAAATCATCCCAAATGGGAAAAAAAATAGTTTATTGATCCCTTGAGCTTCACTTAGGTAAGCTTTAGTTAGCTTCATTCCCTTAATTCTATACAAAAGGCAAAATTACCACATGAAACATTCTCCCACCAGGAAAAAAAAAGTTGTAAGGGAGACATAGTATCTCTCTGGAACACCCTGCCACCAAGAATGTTAATGGTAGGTATAAGGACAGATGGATAGTTGCAACTGAAATCCTACACAGAATGCCCAGGGTTTTATTAAATTCCCTCATGTACTGAGCTGCTGAGGTGTAGGTATCTCAGGACTGGTCCAGTGCAAATTCTATTATGTGACACAATTGCCCCATCAATCAATTTAGGGATTATTGTTATTAGTTTTAATTTATTTAGAAAGATAACATTTAATTTCAAATATTGTATCAATTTGCATCCAGCCAAAAAGCATGATAGTCACTTTAGAATTGATGCATTGAATAAAAGAACAATTCTGGAGACTTCTGAATCTATTTTATTTTGGTGAACTTGGTGCTTGCCTCTTGGGGAAAAGCCTGCAAAAAAAATTGCTTTGGAAATGAGTCTTCAGCCCAGCAATTGCTTCATGATAGCCGATTCTGACCTGGGGCTTCTGAATGCAGTAGATATCAACTTGCATAGTCCTCAACCAATATGGGCAGTGCCCAAGCAAGCTGGGTTAATAGTTGGAGAAAACTGACATATTTGAAGTTATGACTGAGCAAAATGGAGAAAAGATTTAAGAAGGAAGTTTAAATCACAGATTCAGCAGAACACTCTCCTTCATTCCTCCCTCACACAAAGTTCTCTGTGAGTGTTTGAATTTTCAGTTACAAAGAAGCAAAGTAAAAAAAAAATAGTTGTTAGGAATGTAAAACGTTCTGCCTTCTTTCTGCTCCTTGAGAGAACAGCCGTTAATTGATATCCTTACCATTGTTTGAATGCAGACACACTGAATTCATGATAAATAGTTCCAGAAATCAGTCTCTCCAAAGTCACTCATCCATATCACAATTTGGGGGAAGTAGAGGAAGAATATAACAAAGATTTTCTTTTATGCTCACAACAATCTAATATACTTTCATACTTGAGCCAAAGAATGCAGATTGCATCCTTTATGTGAGTAAGGCGTTAATTAATAATGGCTTGAGCTTTTCCAAGACCTATTATATGTGGCTTGTATAAATCCTCACCATCATTAGATGTCAGCAAAAAATTGGAGATGGTTTATATTTTTTCTGCATAGTTTTTTTCTCTAACACTCTTAGCAAAAGTGAACCACTTTGGTGTACCAAATAGTTGGACCAGTCTTAATTTCAAGAAAATACAGAGTACTTAAAAGTGTCAAAAGAACTAAGTTGGTGTAATTTGCAAATAATTGCTTGTGACAGAAAAGAGTATATGATCTCAGTCATGGTACTTTTGCAACAAACTGTGGCTAAACAACCACACTTAGATGTGGGGATCTAGCCATTATATTTGCTTTCCAGAGCTCTTCTTTGGAAACACTGGTGGCAGGAATGGTGGAATTGCAGCTATTGGCTCAGTAGAGGTCAGGTGATCCAATTGGAAGTCAGATTCCAGCTGGTTTCCAAATCAACTGGCCATTCTCCTTTTTCTGTCATTCCAGAACAAGTCTTCTGTCTTCTTCTAACTACCACCCCTTGCTTCTCTGTCCAATTTCCTTGCTTCATGCTAGAAGCAAGGAAATGCTTCCTTTGTGCTTCATGCTAGAAATGATTGCACTTATAACCTCCTTGCTCCAAGTTATTCTTCTTCAGTCACAGGAAATGTAAGATTTGTCATTTATCTGTTCTGCCTTTTCATTTCTTTTCGAAAAAAGCATCAACATTACTCACAAACTGTTTGCAGCTTTGTTTACTTCAACTCCACTCTTGTTAAATCTCTTCTGAGTAGGTCATAGAAGCTTGCTACTTCATGTGCCATTTCACTCTTAGTTTAAGTAGTGGAGGAAATTAAAAAGTATCAAAACCATTTCAAATTCCTTTTCATTCTCTGTCAGTTTTGATAACCTTATCACTATTAATATGTCCTCCTTTATCCCCCATCTTTCTTGCTTGCCTTGAACCTGCCCTCCAGTATGAGCTCAATTAAATGTAATTTCTAATTAACATCTTTTTTAATTAAACTAGAGGGGGAACTCTGTCTAGAATATTTAAGGTGCTGTCTGACATTTGAGGAATAAAAATCATCAGCAAAATGGGCAGAGCAAAGCACCTGGGATTGAGGAAATGGATAGAACAGTCTTGCTTCCAAATTCATGGGAGGCAATTGGTGGATTATGCTTTGGAATTTGGAATTTATACAATTTTGGAAGTCCTATTTGGAAATTATACAATTTGAACATGGGGGGGTGGGAATTGGGAGATTATACTTTCAAGAAATGATCCAGGAAATAGGCAAAAATTAGATTTTTTTGTGAATTCTTTCTTAGGCATGCTTAAACTATCAATTATTTTTTTCTTAAAGCGCAATGTTTGAAATAGATATAATCTCAGTCTCACAAGGCATTTTCCCCCAAAAGGTTTTTTTTTCCTTACTTCCCTAAGAACCACTGGCTTAATTAACTCCTAGCCAACCTTTGTTAAGCCATCAATTATTGACAGGATATGTGTTTCTACCTGCACCAAGTCTCTGTTCATTCCTGGCTCCTTGCCTGAAATCCTGGCAAGCCATTGCAAGTCAGCATCAGTTGCACTGACCTAAGTAATACTCATAAACCCAATTTAACATAAAGTCTGAGGCAGTCCCAAGAAAGCTGAGCTACAACTCCCAACGGGCTTTCCTGCCAATGCTTATTGTAGGCCAGCAAAACCTGGAGAGCTGCACCTTGACATATGTGACCTGGTGAGTGACAAGGAAAAGCTGCTTTGTCTCATGGTTACCATCTGTTCATGGCCACTGGAGTGCCATGCTTGCAACCATTTTGCAAGCAATCCAGATTGCAGGACTGTGACCTTTCCCCCACCCCTGAAAGTTCTAATAATGGCCTGAGACATTTAGGATCAGTCTTTCAGCTTGGTTGTTCCCTGGATTGTTAACAAATATGGTGTCAAGGTTCCATTTGATGAATCTAACCCAGCAAGTATTGATGAGATGGTCCAATCACTTTCAAGCTGTCCCGAAATGATGTACTCAATAAAGCTTTGCATAAAGGGATTGGATCGTCTCTTGCAACCTTGACATATGGAGAGAGCCTTCTGTGACAAAATGAAGCAGAAAGGAAGTATGCTGTTTTACAGTAGTATTGCTTTTGTACTGATAGTTGGTTGTAACTTCTTTATTTTCTTCCCTCTCTTGATAGCTCCCTGTGGTGGCCATCTGACCTCACCAAATGGAATGATCCTGTCTCCAGGGTGGCCGGGGTTCTACAAGGACTCTCTCAATTGTGCATGGGTCATTGAAGCTCAACCAGGGTACCCAATCAAAATCACATTTGACAGGTGACCAACAATTTACTCATGTCAATAAATTTACATAAAATTATTATTATTTGCATGTGTGTATTAGGTTGTGAAAAACTTGAAAAAATATTTATTTTCGTAAAAAAAAGCTATGATACACTTTTTAAAAGATGTTTCATTGAAGTAAATGCCTTCCTTCACTGTTGAAAGCAAAACAAAATGTTGTATTGTGTTACTGAGGTTTTTTTTTAAATTCATATTTATATGCCGCCCTTCTCCGAAGACTCGGGGCAGTTTACAATTTTTTGGGATACAACCCAGTGTGCTCAGCAATAGCCTTCATTCCATTTTATATGCCTGCTTATTACTAAGCGGCATTTTTACAAAGTCAGCTTATTGCCCCCAACAATCTTGGGTCCTCAATTTACCTACCCTGAGAGGATGGAAGGCTGAGTCAATCTTGAGCCTGGTGGGATTCGAGCCTACAGTAATTGTAGGCAGCTGGAACTTAAGTGCAGGCATTTAACAGCCTGAGCCACTGAGGCCCTATAAGGTTTCTTCCATCATGAGGCTAATTTAGCTGTTCCTGGCTCTTTAGTACCTAACAGAGGGAGATGGGGTGGAAAATCTTCAAAATATATTTTGATTTGAAGTTTTTTGGAATTTAGTTTTCAATGAATACACCAAAGAAAACATTTAAACAAATAGAAAAGTAAACATGAAAAAGAATGAAAAATATATTTTACTCTTTCATGTTCCCTTGTGTATGTGTATGTATGTGTGTGTGTGTGTGTGTGTATACATATATATACATATATACATACATATATATATATACATATACGTACATACAGAGATATACCCATGCAAACACATATTAAGACACAATGTTAAGAGACTAAAAAGCACTGTTGTACAGTACACTACTATCAACACAGTGAATGTTTTTAGACATATGTTTTGATTTAGCTATCACATAAAATTGAAATATAGATTGTCTGCATTAATAAACCCAAATTTTGGCTGCCCAAAATTGGTCAGGCCCCAGCCCAAAGATGACACAATGAAATCCAGTTGAGTCCCAATTATTTCTTTGCTCACATCTAATAAACAGAATCTTGCCAAACTAAAGCTATATCTTTCTAAGCTATTAGATATATCCTGGGAGATATTAGTGTGTGGCTACCCTGAACCTCTTCCTTCCTCCCCCATCCAGCTGGGGACTATGCAGTCTGTTAATTTGGGCTTGTCTCCAGAATGTGCTGCCTCCTCTCTGGGAAAGCTCTGTGCTGCCAAAACTCCCCTCGCTGTTTCTCCAGGTGCACGTTCCATCACAAGAACATTTTAAAAAATTTTAAGATAGATTTTGAATGGGAATTGAAATAACTCCTTTTCATGGCACACTTGCCTTTCTCCAGATATACCCACTACAATTTGTGTCCTTTTTCTTTGTGTCACCCACTTTCTCTTAATTTTCACCTAATCCAGAGCATTTGGGGCATTCTTGATGAAGTGAAGATAAAAGGGAAAAGGCATCTGAACAGCTGGAGGCTAATGCTTTTCCTTTAGTATGAATAACAAGAGCCGACAAAGGATTCTCAAAGGATTCCTTTCAGGTGCAGACAGCAAGTGCCTCTTAGGAAAGCAGACATATTCATAATGGTGCTCAGTGGTGGAATGCAATTCCCAGGGAGGGAATTAATTATTTCATCTAGGCCATGTTTTTCTATCCTTGGGCCTTTCTGTTCTTGCTGCTCTTTTAAAATTGGTTCTGTTTCATGTTTTATTCTCTGTTCAGGGTTATTGATCTTAATTTGCCATTTGTTTTAATCACAGTTTATGGTGTTGTTTTTAGAAAGTATTCACTTTGTTTTGATTCTTTAAGCTGCTGTGAGAACTTCAGTGGTAACAGCAGTTTATAAATATGGAAAAGGGAATAAAATTAAATGGGGGCTGAACGAGGGTAGGATAGGTTCAGCTCACTTTGGGGTATTATATTTAACCCTCAGATATAAAAGAGGTAGTCTGCAACTTATAATCAGTCATTTAGTGACAGCTCTAAATTACAACCCCCCCCCCAAATCTACTTATGACCCAGTTTCAAAGTTCCAATGTTATCCACCTCACAGTTCACATCACTGCATTTTGGATGCTTGGCAGCTGTCCCACATTTATGGCCATTTGCAGCACCCAGGGGTCATGTGACCACAATTTACAGATGTTTTGCTGAAAACCAGTGTTTACTTCCAGTTTCCAACAAAAGCATAGCCCACATCAAACGATTAGTTGGCTTAATAGCCACTGCATTCATTTTATGGCCACTGTGTTTACTTAATAAGTTCTGCAGAAAAGGTTATAAAATGAAGTCTAATCAGTGGTAACCCACTTTATGATTATCACAACTTATGACTGTAATCATGAGGCTTAATTATGGCCATAATTGGAGGACTCCTATTATGAGAAGAGAGAGGGGGGATGAAAGGGGGCTAATTTATTACCAACTTTTCTCTCAACTTGCTTTTCTGTAGGTTTAAAACAGAGGTGAATTATGATACGCTGGAAGTGCGTGATGGCAAATCCTACTCGTCCCCCTTGATTGGAGTTTATGATGGGACCCAAGTCCCCCAGTTTCTCATCAGCACCAGCAATTTCCTCTACCTGCTCTTCACCACAGACAAAAGTCATTCGGACGTCGGCTTTCAGATCCACTATGAAAGTAAGTAAATTAGATCTTTTCTAATGTCATGATAGATCGCCTAAATCCATAGAACAGATCTTCTTCACATGCTTTTCATCCCAAATGTGCTAAGGACTTAAATCTCTATATTGCTGGCTATGACTGTGGCACAGGCAGCTGGTACAAGTCCAAACAATGATGCTCAAGGTGTGACTTTCTCCCTTCATGATGTTAATTACGTACTTGTGGTCTTGAGGGAAATACATAATTCTCATTACTTACAAACTAGGTAATACTGTATGCACCATCATTGGGTCTCTATATTAGCGATGTAGAAAATGCTGTCCTAAGAGCAGGATGAATGCAAATGAAAATGTGGAAAGGTGAAAGGAAGAAAAACAACAACAAGCACAATAGTGCAAATGAATAATAGTAATAGCTGAATGTATTTAAAATCTAAGCATGGAACAAAAATAAAAGAATCTCAATTGAATCTGAATAGGTTCCATACAAATTAAAGGCATTATAACCTAGGCAACTCTAACTGATAAAATTAATAGAATATCAAACAAGTAACCACTTTACAATAAAAACAATAGATAAATTAATCACTGTAAGTCAAGGGCATTAGTTAAATCAATGTAACTAATTAAATAAAGTAAAATCATATAATTGAAAAGCCAGAGAGACCTGTTAAGGAGGCCAGTCCAGAAGCTACAATAATTTTTCTGTAGTAGAGTAACAGATTAATTAAAGTTGTCCAAGATTCTCTCTTATATTAAACAACATCAAGATCTGAGTTCTTTTGAGTTTCTTTCTCCCTTTCTCAGGATGGTATAATGTTCTCCATCACAAGTCCCCTTTTAATGCCTTATTCATTCCTTCTGAATTCCTATGAGGGAGATGGACAGTTTAACAATATGATTCATAAATAAATAAACCAATAGCTCTATATTCTATTACCCAGTCAGAGGAGCCTTCCAGCTGTTCCTCTAAATCAGAGGTGGGCAATTTTTTTAAATTAGATTTATATGCCGCCCTTCTCCGAGACTCAGGCTGCTTACAATTTTGGGATACAACCCAGTGTGCTCAGCAATAGCCTTCATTCCATTGTATATGCCTGCTTATTACTAAGCGGCATTTTTACAAAGTCAGCTTATTGCCTCCAACAATCTTGGGTCCTCAATTTACCTACCCCGAGAGGATGGAAGGCTGGGTCAACCTTGAGCCTGGTGGGATTTGAGCCTACAGTAATTGTAGGCAGCTGGAACTTAAATGCAGGCATTTAACAGCCTGAGCCACCAAGGCCCTCAATTTTCTCAAGGGACAACATGAGAAACTGGGATTGCTGTGGAGGGCCGCCACCTCCTTGCCTTGCTACCACTCTGCCCCTGCTACTGCCACTGCACCAATACCCCACCCTCTGATGATGATGCTGTGCCCCCAATGTCACACTGATATCCTGCCCCTGATACCCCACTCCCTGCCCCTGATGCCTTGCCCTGCCAATGCCAATGCCACAGGCTGGACTGGGACTGCCCATGGACTGGATGTTGCCTGCAGGCCATAAAAGACCCAGCTCTGTTCTAAGTCAAACAAAAGCCAGTCTTAATATTTAAGAATTAATTCATTATCTGAAGAATAAGAGGGAACCAAAGATCTGAGAGTAGGTGCTGGAGAGGTTTGTTTTTTTTTTTTTAAAGAATTCTGCTTTAGTCTACCTCCATGCTTTTCAATCTCTATATGAAATTGTTGGAGCTTAACTTGGAATTTGGAGACAAATGCAGCATCCTGAAGATACTCAGACTGAAGATGTCTGTCCTGAATTTTGCAGTGAAAACGTTGGCCTCTTTTTTTAAAATGAGTGGTGATTTGCAGAAGGCCCCGTCTGAAATTCAATTGAAACTCAGTCCGGAAAAGAAAGAAATACTTTTCACACAGGTGACGTTTAACCTATTTTGGGCAAGGATGTCTGTTTCCAGACAAAATAGAGAGTTCTGTGTGGACCTTCCTCTATTAATAAATGCTGTCTGACTTGGACAAATGAGGCAGAGCTATTTAGTGTCTGACAGCCTTCACTTCTGATCATCATGAGGCTGTTGTTGTGTTTGGCACTTTTATGTGTTATTCATACATTTCTGCTAATTGCAATAGGTTTTTGTGGGTGTTCTCGCTGATACTTTAAAAAAAAATTCCAGTCACTTTAAAATTATTTTCTGTGCTCAGTTCAGTGCTTCTTTTAGAAGTCTTATACACACAGTTTGGGACCATAAAATATGGTGTAACATCCCATGGAGTTCATATAGTTCAGGAATTTTCAGTTAGCAATGCCTTCTGCAAACCTCACCATCATTTTCGCTACTGTTATGCTATTTGTTTTATGTACATTATCCTCCAAATATGGTCTATGTTGACTATAATGAGGGCAATGATGTGTTTGTATTTCCCTTCCCAACCCCTTCCCATTTTGGGGTTGTTGCTTCAGGTTTGCCATTTAATACACCAAACAGATCCTATGCCATAATCAAAAAGCAATGTTTCAAATCCCATTTCCATTCCATTAATGCATATTAATTAAAAGAGCCTCATTATCAGCCCACAGTCAGCACCAAATGATCAATTAACAGCAGGGCAATGCATTGTTTTTCTCAAACGTTCTGTTAAACACAGTGTGGTGGTCCCTGACCTAAGTAAACAAAAATGTAGATTTTTGATTACAGTTCTAAGTTTCACTGAACAGAGTCGGGCTTTGAAACAGATGTAAATCTGACCAGATTGGGTAGTACATGCTTCTCCCAGAACATTGTTGGGTCCCAAGTTTAATATTTCTCAATACTGAATTGCATGGTGCAAAAATGTGTATTATTAGGCAAAGGAAATTATCTATGTATCCCATCTTTTTATTGAGATAAAATTCACATCTTACTCAGCTTTAGTGGCAGCCACAAGGAGGCTGGTTTCACTGATAACATATGAGCCTCAGTACAAACAGGCACAGACTGAAAAATTGAATGCCCTTATTTTTTACAGCGGTAAAGCTCCAATCTGATCACTGCTTGGATCCAGGAATTCCAGTCAATGGACTACGATATGGGAATGATTTCTATGTGGGGGCACTGGTGACTTTTGGCTGTGATCCAGGGTATACTTTGAGTGATAGTGAAGCTCTGGAGTGTGAGCCAAATTTTCAGTGGAGCAGGCCACTTCCGAGCTGTGAAGGTAAGAATCTAAAACTGGAATGCTAGAAGTTGAACAGAAAATGATATGCTGTGCTAATTCTATTCATCATCAGGTGTGGTAGAATGTAGTCTGGATTCCCAGGTGAGAAAGGAGGCATTTTAAAGGGCAAAGAAGCAGCTAAGAATGGAGAGTTTGGTCAGGAGAAAGAGAGGTAGGAAGGCTCCTCTCTAGTGATTCCCAGAGTTTATCTTTAGTGATACAAATGGTTGCTTTAGTTTGATAAGATGTCTACCTATAAGTAAAGAATGTAAAGGAAATTATTCAGAAATAGTTCCTGGGGGCCAAAATCCCAGGTTAGGATCTTTGCAATGTGCTGTCTTCCATACTGCTGCATTCTTCCTTCCTTCCCCTGCCCCAAATATGGACTTAAATAGGGAAACCTGGCTATCTACAATAGACTGGTAAAGATACAACTTGTTTAACAACAGTGGTAAAATTTGCCTCTCGCTCTCTATTATTGAGTTGAAGAAAACTGAGATAAGTCTAGGAAAATTCTGTGTGTCAGAGCTCTGAATTCTCATTGTCTTTATATTCAAATCATTGGCCTTGTTTTATCCTCAACATATGTTATTTGTGTTAGGTTCTAGTGGGAATTTTGCTTAAGACCCTAGAATTCTGCTTAAGCATTCTTGCCTTCTGCCACTTCAAGATTTTTTAAAGGGAATTGTATAGGCCTGTTTTTTAATAATTCAATAAAATAGCTATAGCTGTCTGAAATCTTCCTTAATGTAATTTTAGAGTTCTCAAGCATTCTTTCTAAGTATCAGAAGCCCCAAAGCATAACAGGGAGATGCAGAAGCAATGGAAGGTGTTTCCAACATCCTTTTGGTTAGGAAAAAAGAAACAAAATTAAACTCTTCCTATAGGGTAGTGGTGGGATATAACTATTTCCAAGGTTATTGTTGCTCAAAGTCCTGGGAAGGGGGAGGTGGTAAAGAGCACACAGGTTGAGACAAACACAGTTACTTTGTTTGGGACAAGTCAGACTTGGAGCTATGTTCAGCTCTATGTTTTTCTGCATTTGATCAGACAATTTGAGTGTACAAATGCAGAACAAAGGCAGAAATCTTACAGTATAGCTAGGGTCTTGAGTCATGGCATACATGCAAGTTAGGAACAGGCAAGACTCCCAATGATCCAGTCTAATGTCCTTTGACCGTTAATGAATTAGCTGCAGAAGAATGTCTCTGTAAAATGATTACAATGACATGCTCCTCTAGGTATAATTGGAAAGCATAAGTAAGCCATCTGGATGTGCAAGGGAAAAGAGGCAGAATATGTGGGGTGATGTTTATGTCTTTGCTAAGGAAAGGTGCAACACAGCTGGAACTTCTAATGTCTACTTCTTTCTTCATGGTGGTTTTCAGCTCTCTGTGGAGGCTACATTCAAGGATCAAGTGGCACTGTATTATCCCCAGGCTTTCCAGATTTCTACCCCAATAATTTAAATTGCACTTGGATTATAGAAGCTTCTCATGGCAAAGGTAAGTCCTATGATTCTTCCATGTTTTCATCAACCCCCGCCCCTTGGAAAGTTAGGAGGATCTACCCCCCACAAGATTCTTGGTGTGTTCCACAGAGCAGGCACAGAAGCAAAAGAAGAGGAGTGATTGTTTCACTATGCTCATTATAAAACCATTGAGACAAAAAAGGCTGCTATTCCAATTTAGCTTAAGAGTATATATCCACTTTCACTATTTTGATGATCCCCTCACATCATTAAGAAAGTTTCACCTTTAAGCATCTTTGATACTTCCTATAATGTCCTCTATTTCTAAGGAGAATGTTTGAAATACCCTTGGAACCTCAAGGTGCACAAAATATGTCTATAATCATCTGCTTTGAGGCTCACTAGGCTCACCAGTAATTAAACATTGTCTTTTTATTAATAGGCAACTGTAGAAGCCATAATATGTTACCCACAGCTTGAAAAAGTTGGATATTTTATAGACAGATAGTATTTTTTATTGTTTATGTATTGAATTGCTTCTTTTTTATTCCTGTCTCCCAGCACTCTTTACAATTCCTTCCACCTAAATTTCCTTAAATCCTCTTTCTTTTGCCTTGGGTTGTTATCTCCTTGCTGTGTATTTTGGCAGAACACACATTGCCTGTTTTTTCCACTCATCAGATTGTCTGAAGCTCTTTCCTGCTCCCTTTCCTGTTTCTGTTCTTTCATAAAGTGGAATTGGAAGAAATTATGCTCCAAAGAGCTGAGAAAAAAAAAGAGGGATTTAGGGAGAGAGAAAGGGGGCAGGATACAAATTATACATTAATTTTGAATGTCCTTCGATAGCTCAATTCCTCTAGTCTGCTAGGAATCCAGACAATGGGAACTATTATCAATCAATTCTGTGTTGCCAATTGTATTAAGGTAGATAAACCCATTGTTGAAAAGTGCAACACATTACTAAGGAGTTACATGCTGTGCAGAGTATCCCACAGAGCAGAGCAATCTACTCTTCATTAATCCACTCAGCCCTGAAATCTCACTTCTGATGAGAAGCTTCTCATTATCCTAGTGCAATACTTGGCATATACCACATAGAACTTCATTCTTTCCCCCTAAAATGTTACTCAACTTGTCCCTTCTTTTTGTTCAGATCAAAGTATGGCTTTTGGCCACCCTTTGTGAGCAGTATTTGTAAGCTGTGCAAGGCACAACATGCTTTCACAGCACCAGTTTTATAAATAGTTTATAAAACTATTTATTTATTTATTTGCAAATGCTAGGATCTCTCTGGTACCAGCCTTATGGGATCAGAATGCATTATGGCAATGCAGATGGGTGGTCTGTGATGTGCTTCCATGGAAGAACCTGGCAGCAATTTGAAGACAACAATAAAGTCAGAAACAGACCAACAGGGCAGGTCCATTATCTGATCCAGCAATCACTTTTCTGTATAATTAAAGGCTGTGGGCATTTCCAAGGCAGAGTTCATGCAAAGCATCATCACATACAGTGATTTCAGGACCCTGGACAGCTATCAGGAATTTACAGTGTGTTTTAGCTCCATGTTTACTACTTCTCCCAAGCACTATATGTTTCCTCTTTGCTGGGAAAATAGGAATCCTGGGACCCTCAGCCCAATTTCCCATCGTTTTGACCACATGGCTATCATGGAGATTTAGTCAGAAAGCAATAAATTACCAGAAGGCAGATCAGTGAGATTATTCCTGGCTCTTCTGTCTAATCCACCAGGACTTCAACATATTCAACATATTCTTGTCTTCCCTCACACCAACATTAACATTTTAAAATATATATTTTGTCATATAAATCAGAGGGATCTATTGCCAGATTAAAGAAATAAAATTCAGGAAACTTAGAAATAAAGTACAGGAAAAGATTGTTTCTATATCAGTTATTTTGTACAGTATGGGTAGTTTGAAATTCATTATTTTTTTAATGAGTGGCTGCCAATTTTTTCAATCTAGAGTATCCCAAAGATGCTTTTTCAAGAGGCAACTGGACATTCTGACTTTTCTTTAAAGACATTTCACTTCTCATCCAAGAAGCTTCTTCAGCCTTCAGAAGCTTCTTGAAAGATAAAATGTCTTCAAGGAAAAACCAGAAAGTTCAGTTGCATCTTGAAAAAGCACCTTTGGGACATCTTGAATAACAGTTCTATTTGGACTTTTCCATCTTTCTGTCTACCTTTCAGGCTGATTCTTCTAGAGGGAAAGATTTTGTGCAAGTGTGCACAATAGTCTCTCTCTCTCTCACACACACACACACACACACTTCATCCTTCCATTATTTTAAAGCTTCCCATTATCATTTATCTTGAAATTGAAATCTATCATGAAAAAAGATAATAATAATAATAATAATAATAATAATAATAATAATAAATTGAAGTATATTTCTTGAAGCACTATCTGCTTTCTCAATCTGTTGTTTTCCCTTGGTTTCACAGTCTCTAAATCAGTGATTCTCAACCTGAGCAAATTCAAAATGTGTGGACTTCAACTCCCATAATTGGTAAGTGGCATGCCAGATGGGGAATTATGAGAACTGAAATCCACACATCTTGAACTTGCTCAGGCTGAGAATCACTGCTCTAGAATAGAATAGAATAGAATAGAATAGAATAGAATAGAATAGAATAGAATAGAATAGAATTCTTTATTGACCAAGTGTGATTGGACACATAAGGAATTTGTCTTGGTGCAAATGCTCTCAGTATACATAAAAGAAAAGATACATTCATCAAGAGTCAAGAATCATCAGGTACAACACCTAATGATAGTCATAGGGTACAACAAGCAATCAAATCATACTAGGAAACAGTCAATATAAATCATAAGGATACAAGAAACAAAGTTACAGTCATACAGTCACAAGTGGGAGGAGATGGGTGATAAGGAGTGATGAGAAGATTAATAGCAATAATGCAGACTTTGTAAATAGTTGGACAGTGTTGAGGGGCTTATTTGTTTAGCAGAGTGATGGCATTCGGGGAAAAACTGTCCTTGTGTCGAGTTGTTCTGGTGTGCAGTGCTCTATAGCATTGTATTGAGGATAGGTGTTGAAACAGAAGGGCAGAAAGAGGCTCAGCCACACACGAGGAATATTAGTGTTTCCTATTCTCCCTTGAAAAAGGAGCCATCTCTTCCTTTGAAAATGAAAAGTTCAAGATTTTTTTTAACCCAGCTAAAGCTGAGCATGTCCATTTCTTATCCCTTAGAATTAACTTTCTAGTCTCCTTAAATCTTGTGTTATCAAAGCCTTGAGGCTCTTGGCTTTGTTTCTGATATATAATTGTTTGCAGTTAGCAGCCTCACTTCATGATAGTCCCTAGGCACTGATCAGCTCTTAATAAGGAGTTGGCAGTTGCTGTTTGAAGACAGAGCTTAAAACTAAATGGACCAATGGTCTCCACTTGATATACTGCAGTTCCTCACTCCTGGGGTAATCTTCACCCTTGATTCTAGTACTCCTCCTGAAAATTGCATCGTCATCTTAGGTGGAAATAATCCTGTAAGCAGGCTCCCTATATTCAGAGCGTGTTGAATGAGAATCTTGACTGGGTGGGGAGAATTGTCTCCATTTAATTACACATCATTCTAAGAGCCGACAACTATCTATGAGAGACATACTTGTATACTCCCTGTGTATAGTAGAGAGTATACAAGTATACTTGCCCAAAAGTAGTGTGGAGATAGCAGACAAGATAAAGGTGGGGAGATATGAATAGCCCTTTCCTTGTGTTAAGGAAGATTGGCCTTTTGGAATAATGAAGAAGGGGTGTGCCAAAAGTCCAAAAATTTCCTTGTATATCAATATATTATCTTTACAACCCTGAGACTTAGTTGTCATTTGCCCCCATTGAACATTTTTTCTCCTTCACTAAGAGATCTTAGCCAATTAGGGAATATGTGGTGAACAAAAGAGAGAGAGAGAGAGAGATGGATGAACTGCCTGTTAGATTTGGAATGTTAAGGTCCCAGAGGAATCTGTCGGCAGATCCCCACTTTTGTTAGGAGGGAAAATGAATGTCCATGGATGTTTTATTTCCATGTTGCAGCACTGGTATAATGGAACTTGTCCTCTTGAAATTCAGTCAGCTCCTACTATACAAGGATTTTAGTACTTAGAGTACTAAAGTACTTAGAATTGTTTAAAATTTTGATTCTTAAATGATGCCATCTCTTTTTTTGGCTTGTTCTTTCTATGATTTTTCTTTTATATTTTTAACATTCTGTAGCTCTGGAAGATTGTTTACTTAACATATTGTATCATGGCTGTTTTAATGGCAGTATTTTCACCTACGTAAAGTATCTTGGATGTGGCAGGTAAAATAAAATAATATATAAATTGATAAATAAGTGGAAGCTTTCTGGATGACTGGACCAGTCACTCAATAGTCAAGCTGGTTATATTAAGATGTCAACAGTAAAAAGCAACATCTTTTTACTTAATTTATTCTGCTGTTTTTAATGATTGTCCACTGTAATCAAATAACTGTGGAAGGCTAACAAGGCATGAAAACAAAAACATGCATATAAAACAGTAAAAAGAACAGTAAAAGACATCAGGTAAAAATAATCAACTCCTCAACCAATGCAGATGAAAACATAATTTGTCAAAACACCAGAGAGAAACAAGAAATTGTTGCACCAATGAATTTTGACTTAGCATAAGGTTTGATTTTAATGCCAATATATATTTCCTTATTCTCTGCTTTTGTTTTATATATATTCAAGAGAACTTCTATACATTATAGACTAATGAGTTGTATCATTACACTTCAAAAATAATAGTCTTTTCCCCCTTAAAGTGCTTCACTAAAAAACAATCCGAGTATATTTGTTAAAAATGCAATAGCTCAAAAACCCAGTGTAAGCATTTCTAGCTCCCTTTTGCCTAAAAATAGAAGACAAGGATGAGGTTCAACTAGGGATTGAGGGATATGTTTATAATGCCAGATGTCCTTATTCTGGAGAGGAAATAAAAAATAGCTAATACCATAACCATATAGATTCTTACCCAGTAGGTTTCTATAATAATTTCAAACTTACCATGGCAAAATTACACATCCAATTACATCTCAGAATGAGATGTGAACTTTCTCTATGAAAGGTTTGCTTCTCAGCAACTGCGAAGAAACCATAGTGATAAATAGAATAGAATAGAATTCTTTATTGGCCAAGTGTGATTGGACACACAAGGAATTTGTTTTGGTGCAAATGCTCTCAGTGTTCATAAAAAGAAAAAGAAAAAAATACATTTGTCAAGAATCATAGGTATAACACTTAATAGTAATCAAAGGGTACAAATAAGCAATCAAATCATACTAGGAAATATAATAAGCGATCAAATCAAATTATACTAGTAAAAAGTCAATTAAAAAATCATAAGGATACAAGCAACAAAGTTACATTCATGCAGTCATAAGTGGGAGGAAATGGGAGAAAGGAAGGATAAGAAGATGAATAGTAATAGTAATACTAATGCAGACTTAGTAAGTAGTTTGATAGTGTTAAGGGAATTATTTGTTTAGCAGAATGATGGCATTCAGGAAGTAAATATTTTCACAGCCCTCTTTTTGACTCGAGCATTATTCAGGTCCTCGATTGAAGGCAGGTTGGTAGCAATTGTTTTTTCTGCAGTTCTAATTATCTGTTGAAGTCTGTGTCTGTCTTGATGGGTTGCAGAACCAAACCAGAATTATAGAGGTGCAGTTGACAGACTCAATAATTCCTCTGTAGAACTGTATCAGCAGCTCCTTGGACTGTTTGAGCTTTCTGAGTTGGTGCAGAAAGAACATTCTTTGTTGTGCTTTTTTGATGACATTTTTGATGTTAGGTGTCCATTTTAGGTCTTGAGATATGATAGAACCTCGAAACTTGAAGGTCTCTACTGTTGATACTGTGTTGTCTAGTATTGTAAGAGGTGGTAGTATGGGAGGGTTTCTCCTAAAGTCTACCACCATTTCTATGGTTTTGAGTGAGTTCCAGATTGTTCTGGTCACACCAAGAAGCAAGTTGTACAACCTCCTGTCTGAATTTCAGCATTTACAAGAAAGGATATTACACAAAGCAGATGAAATAAGTATAGTGTTATGGATTGAAATTAAAAAAATCTTACAAGGGATATACAATTCAATACTCAAGAAATATCAAAGCTGAAAGAAGGACACAGAACATATAATATAGAATAATAGGATTGGGAGGGACCTTGGAGGTCTTCTAGTCCAACTGACTGCACAAGCAAGAGACCCTACACCATTCCGGACAAATGGCTGTCTAATCTCTTCTTAAAAACCTCCAATGATGGAGCACTCAGCTGGAAATGACTAGAATCTCAAGAATTAACAAACCAGGACAGACTTTAGAGGTCTTGATTGATTAACTGATTAAGCACCATAAAGTCATTGTTAACTTTTAGGGGGCATAGATTGTTCTCTAAGGCAATCTGCCCCAACCTGATCCTTCAGCTCTTCCAATAATGCATTCATGGCTAGCATAATTATCCACTTTGCTCCTGTTGTATTCTTCTCTTTCTTTTCACCTTTCTCAGCATTATGGCCTTCCCCAGAGAGTTAGGTCTTCACATACTGCATCTGAAATAGGTCTTGAGAGTCCAACAAAGATAATTAAACTTAAGATTTGGAGGTATTCCCAAAGATTCAAGAAAAGAAAATTAATATTGATGACCATTCCCTTAATGTGCAAGTTACAGCATCATCAGAGGGCATTTCATCCACCAGATAATCTCACAATGGGAACTTCCAGACAGAGCTAAGCAGTTTTACTATATCATATTTACAGCAAAATACGATCCCCTGAGTTCTCTGAGCCTGACTCAATTTTCTGGGTTAAAGGTTTCTACTCATTTTCTTTCTCTCAAGTTGATGGTCCCACTGCCAGCTGATAAAACTTTGATAGAGTTGGAATCGTGTTGAGTTCTCTGTGATTCCCACAGGGATGGAAAGAAAACACACCATAATTGAAAGTGCAGAATTTATGAATGACTATCTTAGATTTATTGTGTTTTATTCCCTTTGTTTTTAAAACTATGTTCCTAGTTTTCTGTGGTTTCCAAATCCAGAAGATTTCTTGAAAAATTCCTAAATTAGGTATAATACAAGGAGAAACATCAAAAGTCATATTGTGCAACTGTTATTCTGATCAAATCTAGACCTTTCCATTCTTTCCACCATTATTGCTTTAAACACACTTCTCTATGTACCTTGTATCAAAGCTATTGAGATCCTAAAGTTTCCAGTGTTAACGTGCTTTGTTGATGTTTTGCACAATTTCTGAAATATTCATTAATTCATTAATTCATTATTTCATTCATTCATGTTGTAAAGCTGATTCTTTGTCAAATGAAGAATGCTATGGGACTTTGATTTTGTGGTTGGTGGGATTTGGTAGTTCTGTGATTTCTGTTCTCTGATTAATCATGATCCAGTTCTCAGCAACGTTCAGGTATCTCTGAAGTAGCATATCTCTTGAACTATATTACCTCCAGGTGTTTTCTTCACTTTCCACACTTTCCATTTGGAGAGCGGTCATGACTACCTGTTGATCACTGAAAATGGCAGCTTCAGTCAGCCACTGAAACAGCTCACTGGTTCCCACCTGCCTGCTCCTTTTAGCGCTGGTCTCTTTGGGAACTTCTCTGCTCAGATCCGCTTCATCTCGGACTTCTCCATTTCTTATGAAGGCTTCAATATCACTTTTTCAGGTAAGGGCTGGTACTTGGAAAGTAAGTAAATACCCTGGACAGGTCTTCTTTCATCACCAAGAAATGGCATTGGAGACAAGAAATGGACATCTTGGAGAGACATATTCTAGATACTGAACATTTACTTTAGATAAAAAAAAACACTGACCAGCCCTTGGCCTGCCTTGGTTTATGACAATCTTAGTCAGTCATAAACCACTATAAATGTTGGGCCTGCTCTTCATACAGCCATTCTGTGGCTGTAAGCCATGTGCTGTAAGCAAAACCCTTTACACTTAAAAACCAAAGCAGAAGTTTGAGACAGTGGGTAGAATTGACATTTTGACCACATGGCCATCACAGTGGGTTTAGTCAGAAAGCAGCAAATAACCAGAAGGCAGACTAATGAGATTATTGCAGGCTCCTCTGTCTAATCCACAAGGATCCTTGCTCTCAATCCTCAGCTTATTTTTGACTCTCTTCCCCCTATCAGCAAAGTGTTCTCATAATTCTTTTAAAGAAATAAAGATGACCCTGAAGGCTGTGCCTTCCACTGCAGCATTCTACCTTCATTTTAATTTTAACAACATTAGCATTTGAAAATATATTGTGTCATGTACAACAGAGGAGCTAATGCCAGATCTAAGAAATAAAAATTAGGGAAGCTATAGGAAAAGATTGCTTCTATATTGACTATTTTCTCCAGCATGTGCAGTTTTATTTTATTTTTTTAATGAATGGGTTCCAATGTGTTCCAATCTATGGCATGTTTTACTATTTTTATTTTCTATCTTGATTGGTAGCAAACAATAAGCAGTTGCAGCCCTACGATCCTCAATATGTGTATAATGGTCTGGTTTCCATTGCATTATTTGTTTGCCAGTTTTGTGATTGTGATTGTAATATGTTATGTGCTAATAAAATAACAAAATGTTAAAAACTGATTCCAGGACCAGAAGATACATATTTTTTTAAAATATTAAAAAAATAACACTGTCCACTGACACACACACACACACACACACACACAACAGTGAGTGAAAGGATGGTAATTTGCTGTAACTCAACTAAAATTTACTTCTGCCTAAAAATAGAGGAGATATTTTCCCAGTGAGATCTGCATTGCCACATTAATATGGAGGAATTAGCACTGCAAAGGCATAGTTTTATTTCTAACAAAGCCAAGAGTCAGCAATGTTAGCAGAGTTAAAGGGGAGGCAGAAGAAGAATTGCTCACTATGAGAGTATCTACTATTTGTGTAAAGAAAGACTCACATTTAACCTCTGTGTTTTCAAGTAGGGAAAGGCTTCACACAGGGCTGGCTGGAGTTTTCCCTTTTCTCTTTGCCCAGAGGCAAAATAGTTTATCCTGCCTCCAAGGCCTTGTCAGTTACAGGATAATTCTTGGCCTAAGGATCCAAATGGTTTTTCAGATTTTCCCACCAAATCAGTAGGCAGAGCCATAGGAGGGATGCTTCCTTAGAAGTCCAGGGAGAAGTGAAAATCTCCAACGATTTCTCAAGAGTCGCTATCCATCCTTGCTGGGCACAGATAGGAGGAAAATCCATGGGATTAGCTTCTTTTCTTGGAGTGAAGTGTGAAAACTGGAGTTTGGGACCTGTAAACTGCATCCAGGAGGAGGAGTAGACAGTAAAAAGGACCTTCTAAAGAAGTACAGGTGCACCACAACTTTCTCTTCTCCTTGGAATGAAGATTGGAAAGCATGTTTCTTTCTTCAGATTGGATCACAACCTGTTCCTCTCCAGCCCCAAACCTCCCCAATAAAAATGCTGAATAATTATCAAGGCAGATTGTCATGTGCATAGAAGATCAGTACTGTATGGTCAAGAAAATGATCGCAACATTTCGGGAAATCTTGACATGCCAGATGTATTTATTAATAATTTAATTTAATTTATAGGCTACCCATCATACCTTAGTTTAGCTGGGTAGCTGACAATCATAAAAAATAAAACTGTATAAATTAAAAACACAGATAATACACAGATAAAACACTATGGCCCAATTAAAAGATTGGTGGGGCAGGAGCAGGAAGTGGGGAGGTGGAAAGTTATTGATGTCAGGGAGGGCAAGAGCTAGAGAAATGTTGATTTCTATGAATTGTGTTTAAAGGTGTAAGTTTCCTATTTTGGGGGTAACGCTCCAGTGGTTGCTTATGTTTCTCTACCCATCAGAATATGACCTAGAACCATGTGAAGAGCCTGAAGTGCCAATCTACAGCATCCGCAAAGGTCTTCAGTTTGGTGTGGGGGACATCTTGACTTTCTCCTGCTTCCCTGGATACCGACTGGAAGGTGCCTCCAGCATTACTTGTCTGGGCGGTAGACGGCGTGTGTGGAGTTCGCCACTGCCAAGGTGTGTTGGTAGGTGGTCACGTGCTTTAATTTTGCTTGGGCAGTCTAGTGTATCAGAATGTACCTTTAGCCTTTCTTGCCTTTGATCTTTGGGAAGCATTAGGAGATGGATAAGGCTGAGTGAATAAACAAGACCGGGAGCCTGGAATTGCTGGTCTTACGATATATTTTGCACTGTCCATGTGCTTGAACACCCTTTGATCTTAGAGAGATGAAAAAATAATCAAAGCCAAGTAGTCAGGTCATGGAGTACAGGCCACATTACATCTGCACCAACTTCTAGGTTACCCTTCATTATCACAAGTTAAGCTTTGTGAATTAGATTTAACAAGCACCCAGTTATTAATTTTATGCAACCCCAGCAGTGGACATTTAAGTTAATAGTTGGGAATTTATTAAATCTGGCCTGCAAATCTTAATTTGCGCTAACATTGGTTAATCAAGTTTACAAGGAATCCCTCTGTCATGGTTAATGTTAAAAAAGAGCCTTGGTGGCTCAGGCTGTTAAATGCCTGCACTTAAGTTCCAGCTTCCTACAACTGCTGTAGGCTCGAATCCCACCAGGCTCAAGGTTGACTCAGCCTTCCATCCTCTCGGGGTAGGTAAACTGAGGACCCAAGATTGTTGGGGGCAATAAGCTGACTTTGTAAAAATGCCACTTAGTAATAAGCAGGCATATACAATGGAAGGAAGGCTATTGCTGAGCACACTGGGTTGTATCCCCAAAAATTGTAAGCTGCCCTGAGTCTCCGGAGAAGGGCGGCATATAAATGTAATTAAAAAAGAAAAAGAAAGGGAGGGGAGGCAACCAGTTGCACATCTGTAGAGTAATCCCAGATTCCAAATAATATATCTGTGCCATGTTTAGCTCACATTAAGATGGAATTCAAGTAGTGCATTGAGGCATGGTACATTGTAACTATGGTTTGTTGAGGAAAGCAGAAAACTAAATTCTCATATAATGCTAAGAGATAAACTGTGATAATCCTTCATAAAGGACAGAATCAGCTGTGTGATTCTAGGCTAGTCATCTTCTCTCCAGCCTACCACCTGAGATGGTTGTTGTTGGGAACATGGAAGAAGAGAACACTATGTATACCACTTTGAGCACAGAAGTAAAGATGGGATCTAAATCTAATAAATAAGACATGCATGTCTTTCTCTAAATTGCAAACAAGCCCACAACATGATTCTGTTGTTTGTGACTGCACACTGTGTCAGTAGAAAAATAGATTTAATTTAGGAAAATTAATGAAATTGAAACCAAAATATCCATTTCCAAATGGTTCCTGGGTATACTGGGACATACATTTTTAACTGTAGAAGCGGTGTGGTGCACAAAAAAATTGAGCAGCAGAGATTCTCCTAACATCTGGAAGCCAGTGTGATGACCCAGGGCATGGCACAAAGGTAACACAGTCACATAAATAAGAAAAGTCCCTTTAATACTTCCAACTTTGCCCCCAATGTCCTGTTACCTTTGGCTGGAGAAAAAACTCTCCCAAGAACAGTCTTTAAGTAGAGGAAATTCAGTCTGAAAACAAAGTACATATAAACTGTAAATAAAAATTCACACAAAGCATGCTGCAGCAATTAACTTGACAGGGCAGGAGAAGGCAATGCAGACTTGAAAGGCCAACAAAACACACACAGTTGGGAAGATGCCAGGAACCCAGATAAGCCTCGACAAGATAATACACAATTTTTTTCCAACAAATTGCTGTGCACAAACTCTCTTTTTAAACACTGTGTTGCAGCTAATGAAGGGAATCAGGGCCCTTTCCTCCCCCATAAACCATGCAACTCACATTGCTCCCTTCTCTGTTCCTCCCTGTGTGCCCTAGGATGAAGAGCGGGTGGGCTTGGATCTTCCTCTGAATTCCCTCTGCCTTGCTCTACCTCTCTCCTGCTCTGCCCAGCCAGACTGTGCCCTTCCCCAGTTTCTTCCACAGCCAACGGAGCCACACTCCCACTCCCTGTCAGCTGCTTAGCCTCCCCGTCAGAATCAGATTCCGACAGTGGCCAGATTCTTCTAACTGAAACTTCTTTGGTGATAGACTAGACTTATAATTATGGGGAGATGCTGCTTGCTGTCACAGAAAACAATGCAACTTTCTCACCAGTATGAGCTATAATTGACATATATGAGGCAGAGACAAGATGGGAATGGTCAAAAAAGTCAAAACCCTTTTAGTCAAAATCCATTTTTATATCCATCACAATATCTTTACTCTTGTATTCTCCTCCCTCAACACTGTGGACACCTCGCAGAGGGAGAATTTTTAATGAATTGTTTTCAGACTTTGTTAAACTAGCAATATTTTTCAGACAAATGACATTTTATCTGTGCTATTTGCAGCCATAAAAGAATGAGAAACCTCAGTGTCAATTGCAGTGAGGCAGAAGTGCTCTGGAGGTATAAAAATGGCCTAGACACTGTGGGTGTAGTATTAAGTATTAGTAGCATTAGTGGAAGTTTTGCTCCATTGGGATTGCTTTTATTTCAATACTTGCCTTAATCAAGACATTGAACGTGATGTTTTAGATGCTGCTTACTGACTTTAGATTTCCAGCTTTCTCATATCATATACCAACTTGGCATCATTGTCTGGGAATTGGCAGTATGGCTGGGTTGTCTTCTGCTTTAACACATCATGGAAAGATACAACAAGCTTGAAAAGTAGTAGCTGTATTCAACTCCATAACATAGTTAAGAAGTCAGAACTAAGATAAAACAATAGGATTGGTTCAGGGTGTAGGGCCTTGGTGGTGGAGGCTGTTAAACGCCTAGCACTTAGTTCCAGCTGCCTGTAATTATTTCAGGCTTGAATCCTACCAGGCTCAAGGTTGACTCAGCCTTCCATCCTCTCAGGGTAGGTAAACTGAGGACCCAAGATTGTTGGGGGCAATAAGCTGACTTTGTAAAAATGCCACTTAGTAATAAGCAGGCATATACAATGGAAGGAAGGCTATTGCTGAGCTCATTGGGTTGTATCCCAAAAATTGTAAGCCGCCCTGAGTCTCCAGAGAAGGGCGGGATATAAATATGAATAAAAATAAATAAATAAAAAATAAAATATATTTACTTATATGGTAAACTTACATGTTACCCATCTCATCTAGAGAAGATTCTATAATATAATCGTGTAGGACAGCACCATCTTTGCTTAATCAGTTAGCTGCAAAATGTGGCCATATGGGTGTAGTAGTAGACTATGTTATGCTGTCCAAATGCAGAGCATATGAGTATCCTGATCAACTTACAGGATGGTTCTTTATTTCTGTAATCCAACGTTTAGTTTCTAGTCTAGCACTAGAAACTAAATGTTGCAGTAGTTTAGCTAATGAAATATCTGCCATAAAACAACCAAGCTCAGAGAGCATCAAAGACCCCTTATTTGAATCCTGAGCTACAACTGTTCTCCTTTATTGGGACATAAGATTCCATGTGTAAGAAGAAAAACACAATAAGCCCACATCAGTTTTTACCCAGACAATATGCTTTTTATATCACTTGTATATCCCCATCTATTAACAGTCAACCCTTCTGCCTTTTTTTCTGTAGCGGAATGTGGCTCCTCTGTGACTGGAACTCAAGGTGTTCTCTTATCTCCAAATTATCCCCTAAACTACAACAACCACCATGAATGTATCTATTCCATCCAGACGCAGCCAGGAAAAGGAATTCAGCTTAAAGCCAGGGCATTCAGCTTGGAAACTGGAGATGTCCTCAAGGTAATGACTAATTGTCCGATGGATTAAAATGAGGGTTAAAGAGTAGTTAAGCAAACAGCATATCCAGAAAATAAGAACGAATGCATTTCAACGCTGATGAATCCCGGACCAAATTTGCAACTCTACCAGTTTGCATTTCCATCCACAAAAATGATGGAAAATTGCACCACTCGTTTTTGGCAGAAAGGGCTGTTGAAGTTGTGGAGTGGGGAATGGTTTCATAAGCTGTAGTAGCTAGAGACTTTGAGTTTCTCTCTTACTCTATATACTGAAAGAGCCATCTCTTTCTCCTGCCCCTTCAAATTTTCAGGGTCTTTTTTCTTGAAAATATATTTGGAAAATCTATTTTGCATGGGGTTGTACTTTCCCAGAAAAAGCAAGTCTGTAATTTGGGAATGTTCCTAGATGCCAGCTGCTTCCAGGACTTTTGAACAGTGTTGCTTCCCCCAAGTCTTTTGGTAGCTTTCTATATTATGAGTAATGGTATCCTTCTGGACTATCTAGCAGAACTGGATGTTGAAGACATTGAAGTTCTCTGCTACTGGTCTGTTCTATCAAATTGTGACCAATTGCTAGGGTCTATTTTTGACCTCTAGGCTTAGAGTTATGGAGTCCCACATTACACCACTGAGAGGGGTCTTTGGAGTAGAGTGTCTTAAATACAGCTCAGCTTGCTGCTGCTTACTGTCTAAATTTGATAATGGGGTGAGAAGAAGCTAAAGTCAAATCCAGACACAATTAAGATGTTGTCGATAAAGAGGATACTAAACTCAAGAATTGAGCTTCAACCTATTTTGGATATACTTCTACTCTGCCAGAAAGAGCAAGATCTGATGTGAGGAATGCCTTTACATAGTGATCTTCTGTGCCAGCTACCTCCCTTCCTGGCCAGTTGAATATGCTGACATTACCCACACTTTGGCCCCAACCCATCTTGAATGTAGCAATATGTTTTATGTACTGCTATCCTTGAAAGCTGTTCAGGGATTGCAACAGGTGCAAAATGACAGGATAACAGTATAACAGAATGAATGGACCTTAGAAGTCTAGTCCAACCCCTTGCTCAGTCAGGAAATCCTACGCCATTTTATACAAATGGTTCGCCAATCTCTTCTTTAAAACCTCCAGTGTTGGAACATCCACAATTTCTGGAGGCAAGTCATTCCACTGATTTATTGTTCTGTCAGGAATGTCTCCTTATTTCCAGGTTGGTTCTCTCCATGATTAGTTTCCATCCATTTCTTCATCATCATCATTAATTCGACTTGTATGCCGCCCTACTCCCTAAGGACTTCTTCTTGTCCTACCTTCAGGTGCTTTGGAGAATAGATCGCTTAGATATTGGAACATTGCTATCATATTACCCCTAGTCATTATTTTCATTAAACCAGACATATTAATTTAAACTAGATGATCATGCATTCACTGATAAAAATTCCATGATGGCACACTGCAGTATTGCAGGCTGATTCTGCTCTTAGCCAGGAATTCAATCCTTACTGGCTCAAGGTTGTCTAAGCCTTCCATCCTTCCAATGTTGATAAAATGAGGACCCAGATTGTTGGGGCCAATGTGTTTACTCTGTAAACTGCTTACTGGTGCTATAAAGCACTATTTATTATTTATTTATTAATGGGACTTATATGCTGCCCCATCTCCGAAGACTCGGCTTACAATAAAAACAAACACAATAAATATTTAAAAAAGAATTAAACTAATGGTCCCAATTAATACAAAACTTAAAAAACCACCAAAATCTAAAAACACCCCACCCATAGGTCACAGCCCGGATTGGTCAAATAACCAGGTCTTCAGGTCATGGCGGAAGGTGCGGAGGTCAGGGGCCAAGCAGAGCCCCAGGGGAAGTTGGTTCCAGAGTTCAGGGACCGCGACAGAGTAGGCTCATCGTCGGGGGACCGCCAGCTGGCATTGCCCGGCTGATGGGACCCCAAGGAGTCCCTGTCTGTGACTTCATACAGGGCGGTTAGTATTCGATGTCGGCAGCAGTCTCTCCCTTAAGTAATAAGGACCCATGTCATGTAGGACTTTGTATGTTAAAGTTAAAACCTTGAATCTCACCCGGAAGATTCACCACTATGAAGTGGTATATAAGTCTAAGTGTTATTGCTATTGCAATGTGACAATGAGGAATGTTCCTCCCATCACTAGAGTACCAAATGAACAAAACAGTTGACTTTGTAGAAACAAGGGGTGCAAGATCAGCGGATGGGCAGAGACAAGGGAATCCATCTTCATATTTGTTCTCTCCTCTTTTCCAAGATTTATGATGGCAACAATAACTCAGCTCGCCTGCTGGGCTCCTTCAGCTGTGCAGAGATGTTGGGCCTTAATGTCAACAGCACTTCCAGCTCAATGTGGCTTGAATTCATCACAGATGGAAATGGCACGAATCAAGGTTTTGAGCTGCAGTTTTCTAGTAAGTATGGAGGCTGCCAACCTGCAGCTGGAGAAAAAGTATCAGACAGTGTTAGAATCTATGTACTGCTCCTACAGAGAAGTTGTATTTGGAACCAAACATTTAAAGAAAATTAGTTTGCCAACAAAGGGTGTCTAGGTGGAAACCAAACTAATGCCAGATCTTTTGATAATATTTTATTTTTTATACCTAAACATTTAAAAGGAAACTATTTATATCTGCTTCATGTAAGAACACATTTTCTTTACAAGTTGTCTGTGTAAATATCATTGTGTCCATCTTCACACACTTTCCTATCTTTCTATGTCTAGTGTGCTACTCATATAAGGTTATTAAGCCCTCTTTTGAAAAATTACAGGTCACTACTTCCACTGAGATAAGCTCCACAAGAAACAGCTGTCAATACATTTATTTCCAACCAATCCATCAGATTGATCCATAAGGTTCAAAATCCACAAATAACAAGCCTGTTTTGATGAGGAATCTATTCCTTGCTATTTTGCAGCATTTTTCTCTGACTTCTTAAATACCTCCACTTCCTCGGGTCTTTTTCACTGGGTGCTTCACCTTAGTCCTGGCACTTTAGACTGCAAATTTGCATGTTCTTGGATGCCTTTTCTCACACTACATCCTGGAAGGGTCTCTGAAGTCTCTAAAGGAGTTTCATCAGCCACTGACAGTTTTTGCTAAAGCAACAGCTGAGTCAAGACTGGGATTTCTTTCTAACCAATTGCCTTTTTCCTGATTTCAGGTTTTGATTTAATCAAATGTGAGAACCCTGGTATCCCGCAATTTGGCTACAAAGTTCATGATGAGGGACATTTTGCAGGGAGTTCTGTCTCTTTCAGTTGTGATCCTGGCTACACATTACGCGGAAGCCGTGTGCTTACTTGCTTGACTGGAGAGCGAAGATCCTGGGATCAGCCTCTCCCCACCTGCATAGGTATGACTCCTCCCCAGTGGTGGGATTCAATTTTTTTTTACTAAAGGTTCTGTGGGCGTGGCTTGGTGGGCATGGCAGGGGAAAGATACTGTAAAATCTCCAGTCAGAGGTTGTTTTTGCCGGTTCTCCGAACTACTCAAAATTTCCGCTACCGGTTCTCCAGAACTGGTCAGAACCTGCTGAATACCACCTCTTCTCCTCCTTCTTGTGTGGTAGTCACTCCCCAAACATTTGGCGTAGCTTCTGAGGAGATGAAAGACCAGTTGATTTAGCTGTGTAACTTTATGTCCCAAGTCACCCATAATTCTTGGAATCTTCAGGAAAATCATTGAATTGTTCTTACGAAATTGAATTTTTAATGTGATAAAATTGTGAAATAATTGAATGCATAGCTGGGAAGTTATTAGAATGTAAGTTCAGAGTTGCAGGAAGGAGAGGCTTTTTCCCAGAAGGCAAAGCAGCAGCAGAACTTAGAATGTCTGGTAGGTAGGAAAAAAAGCAATGTTGGCCTCTCCCTAGCAATTCGCAAAATATATCTATAGTTATTGCAACTGTTTGTAGGAGATCAACAATAAAGGAACCACATGTGGTTATTGGTTCTTGGAGCCTTACAAAAACAGTTATAATCTGAAGGCTGCTTGGGATGAATTAGGGGCATAGAGTACCACCTTTACAAATGGATCAGGTTCAATGGCAGGATTACTGCAGAAGATTACCTATCAATCTTTTCCATCTATCCAAATGCGCACAATAGCTTTAACTCCTACTATTTCCTTTCCAGCATTTATATTACTGTTTTTCCAATAACCCTCAAGCTAATGAGTCAATCAATATAAGATGCAGTCTGTTTTTCTCTTTTAGTACACACTTGAGGGCACAAATCAAGATGTCCTTTTGTTGCCATGTCATGTTCTCACTGTTTGGCAATGAATGAGCATCAAGAATTGTCTTGGTTTCAATTCTGCTTTCAGAATTTTGCCTTGGAGTGGAATTTCAACCTTCTGTTACTTAGCTGTCTAAATAAGTCAATTTAAGATGTGTGGACTTCAACTCCCAGAATACCCCAGCCAACAATGCTACCTGGGATATTATAGGAGTTGGAGTCCACAGATCTTAAAATGGCTGAGGTTGGAAAATACTAAAATAGGTGCAACTAAATGTCTATGGAGATTCTCAGTTATCCAAGTCATGGTTAACATTTCAAGTGCTTTTTCAAAAATGCTTTTTCCCAAAAGTGCTTTTTCAAGAGGCAACTGGACTTTTGTTTTGTTTTTGTTTTAAGATGTTTTGCTTCTCATCCAAGAAGCTTCTTCAGACCTGACTGAATGACCCTGATGACACAGATAAACCTCCAGGTGGCCTCAACAACGTGCTAAAAGGATGCAAATGACCAGCTGTCTGCAAGGAGTATAAATCCTTCCATTCCCCACCATCCAGTCAGAGCTGATGAAGCTTCTTGGATACTAAGCAAAAGTCTTCAAAGAAAAACCAGAAAGTCCAGTTGCCTCTTGAAAAAGCACTTTTGGGACTGGAATAGGGGATTTTGGTATGGCATATTTTTGGGGGGAAGAAAGGAGTTTTCTTAAGTTTCTGACGTCTCTCTATTCTAAACAAAATAACAACAAAAAAGGCAATTTCCTCCCTACAGTATATCCTCCACCATTTGGGGTGTGTGGAGCAAATGGTGATTGCCATGCATGATGCCATAATAGCACAAAGTGCTCGGCACTGTGGAAGATGCAACATGATAAATTGCCAGGTCATTTGCTGTTTGTATCTTTTGCAACAACAGCTAAGGTGGGGGAAAAAGAAAGAAGAAAAAAGTACATTAGTGACATTGTTATTAATGGATCCCCCAACCAACAAACATTTGGAAGCCTCTTGTTATTAGTTTAATACATTTTCCTTTGTGCACAGATAAGATAGATAATGTCTGTGTAGTTTTCCAGTTGCTGATTTTGAGCCAAAAAGGCAGGGGGGTTATCTGCTGCTTTCTCTATTCCCAAATCTACGTGTGGGTTCAGAAATTGATTGATTGATTGGATTTCTATGCTGCCCATCTCCTGAAGGACTCAGGGCGACATACAATCATAAAAACACTATAAATATAAATACTATACAATTTTAAAAAGAGATTAAACATGAAACCCAATAATCTAATTTAAAATAACACTATTCAAATTAAAAACCCCATCCCCCTCCTCAGTCCAGGTCGGCAAGTTGGAACAACCATGTTTTCAGGCCCCGCCGGAAGGACCGGAGGTGGGGAGCCACCCGAATCTCCAGGGGCAGCTGGTTCCTAGGGTGGGTGCTCCCACAGAGAAGGCCCTGCCCCTGGGGGTCGCCAGCCGATGTTGTCTGGCCGACAGCACCCCAAGGAGGCCCTGTCTGTGAGAGCTCATGGGACATTGGGAAGCCGTTATTGGCAGTAGGGTCTCCCTCAAGTATCCCAGTCCTAAGCCATGCAGGGCTTTATAGGTCAACACCAGCACCTTGAATCTCACCAGGAAGGCAACTGGTAACCAATGCAGCGCGCGCAGGAGAGGTGTAACATGGGAGTATCGGGATACTCCCATCACAACCCGCGCTGCCGCATAGAAATGCCTGTGTATTTTCAGCAAACATGTTTAGAAAAAGCTATTGTCGAAGGAACACTATATAGGTAGTCCTCAACTTCTAACAGTTCATTTAGTGACTGTTCAAAGTTACAATGGCACTGAAAAAGTCACCTATGACCACACTTATGACAATTGTAGCATTCTCATGATCATGTGATCAAAATTCAGATGCTTGGCAACTGACTCATATTTATGACTGAGGTTCTGTGATCACCTTTTGTGACCTGACAAGCAAAGTCAATGGGGAAGCCAAATTCATTTAACAACTGGATTACCAGCTTATCAGTTGCAGTGATTCACTTAACCATTATGGCAAGAAAGGTCATAAAATTGGGCAAAGCTCACTGAACAAATGTCTCGCTTAACAACAGAAATGTTGGGCTCAATTGTGGTCATATGCTGAGGACTACCTATGTCTAAATGTCCTAAAAAGGAAGGACAGACTAAAAAGAAAGTTATAGAGCTAAAGTTAGAGTGACCGTATTTCCTTTATTATAAAGGACAGTCCTTTATTTCAGACACGTACCTTTTATTAAAATATGCATTCTTATAAAGTTTTTCTTGGTTTGCTTTTGAATTTTCATTGGTAAAGTAACTGTGTAGACACAAACAATTAATAAAAATCATCCTTATGAACTTCTTTCAGTTTTGCCCCTTTTTATGTTTGTCTTTATTTTTTTCCCAAGAAAATAGAGTCCCAGTAGCTATAGATGAACAGATCGAACAGATATAGTTTTAAAATTGATTCCATTCCTAGAAAATAGCTGTATTCACACAATACATGAAACTACTTTAAGGTGGCTAAGTTCACACTTTCTCTACATTGCCTGATACAGTACATAGAAACATAAGTAATCAGATGATCTGTATTGTCCAACATGCTAAGTCACCAAATACTTAATATTTGGAAATTGTGCAAATGCAGCCATTGGATCAGTGTTTCTCAACCACGGCAACGTAAGTTCTGTGGATTTCAGTAAAGCCTTCTTCAAAGGAAGAAGCAAAGGATGTTTAGAGTTCAGCTGCTGAATTGTTTTGTGGTTTCTTTCAGCTGAGTGTGGGGGTATGCAAGGTGAGTCTTCAGGAAGGATCCTATCTCCAGGGTTTCCAACACCCTATGATCACAACCTCAACTGTGTCTGGACAATTGAAGCAGAAGCTGGTTGCACAATAGGGTAAGTTCAAAGACTGGAAAAGATTAGATCATCAACACCCCCACAACATCCAGCACTCATCCTGTCACTGTGGTTTTGAATCAATTACGTTGTGGTGTGAGCAGGGCACAGGTGTTTCTATGCAGGACCATTTCTACTCTGCAATTAAAAATAAATAAATAGATGCATGAAAATGCCTGTGCCAAATTAACCCCAACTCTTGGCAGGATTAGCTGAGTTCTACAACCTGTTTGAATTATGCAAATTGATCACATTTGCATGATTTCTCTTGCTTTGCATACCTTAGTGTTTACTATTTGGCATCAATAGGAGGAGGATAAGAAGTAGGGCTCAAGCTTCATAATCAACAAATTAATCAACCATACATTTTTAAAAAAATAAGATTTGTGGATTAATCAGGGTAGATGTGCTAATTTTAATTGGTCAACTGTAATATTTGGAGACAGATTGGATTTAGTGCATCGTAGCAATAGAGAATAGGGAAATAGAAAGAAACGCCTGAAGTTCTAACACTCATAGAGGCTTCTCTGCTCTCAGGTATTAATCACATTCATACCTGCACAGCTTCAAATGCATTTAGAATATTGATTGCTGCCAGAGAGATGCAAAATCATTTCTGAAGTGCTTAGAAGAGAACATTTGAACCCAAACAGTATAATTCCAGCCTGAACTGTGTAATGCACGACAGCTTTGACAGCTTTCAAGGGTGCAATTTGGAAAAAAAATATATTGCTAGACAGAATGAAAGTGCTTGGTCCTCTCTTGAATTATCTGCCAAAGAATCCTATCAGTTACATGAGACTAGGAAGCCAACACCATGTAGGTCAATACTACCTTTACTGTAAAGCTATAGTAACAATTTTGCAAGTCTGAATGTACTTCCCTCTTCCCTCCCTCCATGATTGTGTAAATTTGGGAAGAACTTGTCTGAGACGTTTAGTCACATTACATTCTTGCTCGGAAGCAAGGGCCTTTTTATCTGACCAATGTGTTGGCAGAAGCTCTCTAACTTAATAGATTTGGTGAGAATGATGAGATGTGCATTGTGATGTTCTGGTACAAACTCTTTCCCTTATATACATATGTAAATATCACCGTGCCCGTATGAAAGGGACAAAGTTTACGTTGCAACAGTGTAAACTATCATTCCCCCACCCCTAAACTTCCATTTATTTGCATGGTCTAACTTGCTGTCCTTCTCTCCAAATTTCTTTCTTCATCCATGTTGGGGGTTCACAAAGAGGAATCAAAGCTTAAACTTAAGAATTTATGTCCCTATCAGGCTCCGAAAATCAAGAAAGACACACTGCTTTTTCTAAGCAGTTTCCAAACCCAAATCCTCCAATCATTCTTCATATGTTTTAGCCTCCAGACCTTTAATCATCTTAGTTGCTCTTTTTCACTTTTTCTTGCGCCTATGGAACGCAGCCCCTCCCCTTGGGAATCCAGAGTACATTCCACCACAAACCCTTTGACACTTTAAATTACATACAACACTTCAGATGTGATCGGGTTGCTGGAATTCTCTAACAATGTGGGCATCCCATTAATAGGACAAATGGAACTCTTCCTTTTTGTACCCATATCTCTAGAGAAAATATTTTGGGAAACCTCATCATGAGCTTCCATGTATGTGAGCTCTTATTTACACACATGGATCACTTCTGAGCTGTTCAGTAATCATGCAGCCTTTAATTATTTATTGAATTGATGTATTTTTATGCTTCCTGGTTCCTTAATGGCCCTGGGAAGCTTATGGGGATACAATTTTAAAGAGGAATAGCATAAAATCAATCTTAAAATGGTATTAAAATAATACAGCATAGAGTGTTAAAACAAGGAAGTTTTTTAAGCTTTCTGAAAACTGACTCAAAAAAAGCTTCTCCCAGCCCATTTATTTCTGCAGACATAATATTGCTCAGGTCTGCTCAGAATTCTGAAGATTCTGGTCCACCAGGTATCAATCAAATGAGATTAAGGAAGGCTGTTTGAAATAATGAAACATTCTTTCCAAGAATGTCAAAGAGTAGGAAGATACCAATGGAAGGGAATATTTGTAGTTCAGGATTGAACTGTGGGGTCTTTGGTGCTCTCTGAACTTGGCTGTTTTCTTGCAGAAGTTTTATGACCCAAGTGTAACTAGTTGAGCTATGAAATGTAGGCTCGAATCCCACCAGGCTCAAGGTTGACTCAGCCTTCCATCCTCTCGGGGCAGGTAAATTGAGGACCCAAGATTGTTGGGGGCAATAAGCTGACTTTGTAAAAATGCCACTTAGTAATAAGCAGGCATATACAATGGAATGAAGGCTATTGCTGAGCTCATTGGGTTGTATCCCAAAAATTGTAAGCCGCCCTGAGTCTTCGGAGAAGGGCGGCATTTAAATGTAATTAAAAAAAATGTGTACAAGAAAAGAACCAAGCTCAGAGAACACCAAAGACCCCACTAAGAAAATATCTGTTCAGCAGCAATTAGCATGATTTAATTTATATTTCAAATAGAGAACTCAGTTAAAATCTGCTTTTTTGAATGCATCTTAAGACTTAATCAATGGGGGGGGGAGATAAACCAAGCCATTAGCTGTTGCAAATTCTAATTCCACATGCATATAGCATGCAAAATGATGCAATTGACTCTTACCCCACCCCTAATTCCCTTCAATGTTTCTGCCCATACATACCTACTAGTCTCTAACCTATATATAAGTTTAGGGAAGGAATGGAGAATCTGGTGAGCTTCTAAATGTTATTTATTGGTATACAGTGATTTTATTACCATCATTAACCATAAATCCAGATTTGGATAACATCAACATGTAAAAGGCCACAGATCTCTAGCTCCTGACTTAGGGTTATTCTGAAAAAGATTTTGCAGACCTCCAGGGTCTTAGTTTAAGGCAGTTTTTTTTCTTATGGGCACCAGATTCCACTTTTTGGCATTCGTTCCCTAACTCCGCCACACAAAGACAAAATATTTTTGAAGATGCAGTTGGAGGTTAATCTTTTCAAAGCAGTTGTTGATTTACGACTTCATATAGCAGGACACAGTGGTGGGTTTCAAATATTTTTACCACTGGTTTGGTGGGTGTGGCTTGGTGGGCGCGCTTTGCATGTGCGTGGGTGCCAAACGCACACTTTGTGCAGTCACAGAGGCATTCTAACTCACCTCCTGCAAGCCTGCATGATCCTGGTCGCTTCAGCAGCTGCCGTGCAGCACTCTTCTGTGCCACGCAAAGCAGCTGCGCTTCAAATTCAGAGGATAAAGGTGAGTATGGGAGCCCGGGTGGGTGGGTGGGCCCAACAGCAGAGCAGCGGAGAGAACCGGTTCAGTTTCTGCTGCTCATCACTGCTACCGGCTTGGTAGAACCAGGCCGAACTGGTAGAATACCACCACTGGCAGGACAGCTAAGTTTTGAGCTTCACAAATCAGAAGTAAATAAAATTGTTTGGAGGAATGAAAATGACAGTTGACTGCTATTATAGATGACATAATTTTGCCTTTTTCTTTCTGGACCTTCTTCTCCAAAAAAGGGAAAAAAAAGTACTCAGTCATCCTTAACCAACACAATTGTACTTACTTACTTGGAGATGGCTGCAAATGGAAGAATTGAAATTTTCCTCATTAGAACACATTTTGTGAAATGTCAAGGAAATAAGCAACAAGCCAGCAGCTTTGGCACCTATTTAAAAAAGCACATCGCTTGGGTCTTTTAACTCAGTAGTCCCATTCTTCCTATAGTACAGTCTATCAATCTTTCATTGCCTCTTCAGTACAAATGTTTATGCTAATATAAATGTAACAGGCATATTAAATAAAAAGCCAGAGGGGCAGCCCACTCTAAAACTCAGTCAATTAATAACCATGCAGTTCTCCAACATTTATAATGCATCATCATCATACCTATTATCATGAAGATGGAATTAAAATATTAAAAGCTTCATGCTGCTGTCACTGCCTACCATAAAGGGAGGGTGGGAACCAGTGATAAAGAAAAAAATAGATGTGCTGTTCAATTCGGCACATGTATACAGAACCTCTAAAAAATATCTCCTTTTCACTCTATCATCATCTTCTCTACTTGGTCTAAAAGCATTTTTTTCACTGAGAATTTATCTGAAATGAATTTATTTCTACCCGCTCAGTTATTCCTTCCCCTTCATAACAAGTCTATGATTTCCTGCATCTCTAAATGATGCTGTTTTCATGTTTCATTTCCTCCAAGCAACCATGTATTAGGTGTCTTTTCTACAAATCTAATCTCATGAAATGACCAGCTTTTCTCCACATGGAAACTGAAGAGAAATTGCAGAGTGACATCGAAGGGACTAGATTTGTAACTGAGTCCTCAATCTCCCAAGTTAAACTGCAGTTCCCAAATCGTTGGGAGGAATTTTAAAATCTTGGAATTGGGGAAGCTACTTAGGTCAACTTCCTCTTCAGCTTAGCAAACTTAATTTTAAAAAATCCCTAATCATTGGCTATCTAGTCTCTCCTTCAACCAATCCAATGAGAAGGAATTTGCTTCCTCCTTAGGGATTGTTTTCTTTGCCAAGTGTTTTTTTTTTAAATTGGGATTTTCCCCCCCAACATTCAGTCACAGTTGCCCTCTTTATAATGTATATCCATTATTCTCTGCCCGGAATGAATGAAAACAGGATTCAGTTTCTTTCTGAGATTTCAGTGAGAAACTTGTGTTACTTTGTAGTCAGATCAAAATCAGAAGGAATCTGGTGGCACCTTCAGAGACCATATTATTAAAAACCATATATGTAGTCCTCAACTTACGACCACAATTGAGCCCAAAATTTCTGTTGCTAAGCAAGACAGTTGTTAAATGAGTTTTGCCCCATTTTATGACCTTTCTTGACACAGATGTTGTGAATTACTGCAGCTGTTAAGTTAGTAACATGGTTACTAAGGGAATCTGGCTTCTCCATTGATTTTGCTTATCAGAAGTTCACATATTGTGATCTCATGACCCTGGGACACTGCAACTGTCATAAATACACGCCAGTTACCAAATGTCTGAATTTTGATCAGGTTGATCATGGGGATGCTGTTAAGGATATAACTGTGAAAAATGGTCATAAAACATTCTTTTCAGGGCCACTGCAACTTTGAACAGCCACTAAATAAATCATGCAAGTTGAGGACTATCTGTACACACTTGTCTTATGAATAAAAGTTATTAATCTGAAAAAGATGTTACATTTCTAGATGATCCTTGTTTGGTACCTGAAGAACGTTGTCATGTTACCTTCCTCCAGCCCTTTCTTTTCTAAACTTTCCCAATTCTAAAATACAAATCTAGTCTTATTTGTAGCTGTTCTTTCTCTTCCCTGTCCTGTTTTGCCCTCCCCCAAATACAGGCTTCATTTCATAGTTTTCCATACAGAGGACTTTCACGATGTTTTGAGAATCTGGGATGGGCCAGTGGAGAAGAGCATCATCCTGAAAGAAGTTAGCGGTTCTGTCTTGCCCAATGACGTTCACAGCACCTTCAACTTGGTGGTCCTTCAGTTCAACACGGACTTTTTCACCAGTAAACAGGGCTTTGCCATTCAGTTTTCAGGTAACTTTCACAGGTGTCATCTGGTCTGTGGGCTCCAGAGGACTAAAACAGGATGACAATTTCATAAATTGTTTTCAGCTCTCTACAACTCTGCCTGGTAACTTGTGCGAAAGATAACCCCCAAATTTATTAATTTCAGCATTCACGGCATACCAATTCCTCGGCAATTTTTCTCTCAATTCCTCAGCAATTTTTCTCTCAATAGTCATGAAATTTGGTGAACAAGAATTTGCACTAGAAGTGATTTAAAAGGAGGAAGGGAATTTTAAAGAAAGTCTCTCAGATGGCATATAGCAGGCCTGTCAAACTCCTGGCCCACGGGCTGGATGCGTCACACGTTGGCCATACCCACACCTGGTTTAGTGAAGGGGAAAAAAGTCCCGATACATCATGTGACGCCACTGTGACAACATGAGTTTGACACCCCTGGAATATAGCATTGCATTTTTTAGTGATGAAAAGCTAAGTGAGTAGGTATGACTGTTTCTCACATTTAAATCTCAGGGAGATTTAAATTGACCTTTTCTGATGTTAGCATCGTCCCCAAGGCAAAGTCCTTGAGAAATTAATGGAGAGTTTCTTCTCTTTCTGGAGAAACCATCCATTCTCCACTCAGAGATTTAGTGGAGGATGCAAAGGACCACTTAGGCAGCTGCTCTCTATATATAGTTGATCCAGAATAGCAACATAATTGTGGAACAGAATGGCTGGAGATGCATGATGTAATGTTTGTACCAAGACTATTTAAATAATCTTAATATTTAACATTTAATATCCTACATTGACATATTTAATGTTAAATATTAAAAGAACAGGAAAACTAAAGCTGACATTTGGAAAGGCCAAATAGATATGCCTTTATGCGTTTTTTTTTTTAAACCAAAAGATTAAGAGAGCAACCAAAGCTGGAGGATTAGAGCATTCCATACTTTGGGAAACCCTTCCAGTGAACTAAGCCATTGCACCAGATGGCTCTTCAAAGGGATCATTTCTGAATATTTTAATACTTCAGCAGGTTTGCAATATAATATGTTGCCCCTAACATAGTTAAGCCTTAAGCCATCTAATGCTTTAAAGGTTAAAACCAATATCTTGAACTGAACTTAGCAAACAACCACTTTCTCTGCCACATTTGCATTAACAGAAGGTTTAAAACCTTCCTCGTCCTATATATAACAAATTGAACCAATCTATGAGATAATGGTTAAGGTGTTCCAGTTTGTGGTTAAAGCATCAAGCCAGAAGCCAGAGACCGGGAGCCTTGCCTCTGGCACAGAAACAGCTGAATGACCTTGGGCTAGTCATTTTCTCTCAGCCCTAAAAAGGAGGCAATGACAAAACCACTTCTGAAAAACCTCACCACTAAACTGCAGGGAAAACTGAGAATTGGACACAATTTAACGGAAAAAAAATACAGAATGAAGGTAGGGATAATTGCTGCCATCCAACTAATGCTGAAAGATTTATAGCTACAAAACTAGTGGGGTTAATCAAATGTCTGACTTGTTACTGACTTGTTACTGAAGATCTTGGGAAAGCACAGAGCCAAGAAATACCCTGCAAGCTGATTTTTCAGTGGAGCAAAAGACATTTCAGAACAGGCTGCATTGCAATTCTCAGGCCAGAATGATGACTAATCATCAGCATTTTAAATTGCCGCAAAGGGTTCCTGCCCATTATCTGTCTTAGGAAAAATATAAGCAAAATAGCTTCTTTCTAGAAATTAGATTAAAAAAAATAGCAATAGAGCCAAGTGTTAGTGACGTATTTGGATGGATAGATGAATGGATGAAAATATTATGAAAGAAATATTTGAACAGTGACTACAATAATAAACAACACTGGTTTTTGTAAGAAATGAGGCCAAGACTGTGAGTTGGTGTTAGAATCAACAGACTAAAAGCCAATGAAACTGAAGTGCAGGCCCCTAGAGTCAGAGTACCTATTGCTTAACCAGATCTTCCTTTTCTTCCTGGAGTGAGGATTCATTTTCCAGGGACTAGACCGGTGTTTCTCAACCTCAGCAACTTTAAGATATCCAGACTTCAATTCCAAGAATTCCCCATCCAGCATTCTCAAACACATGCTACTAAGTTGCCAAGCTTGAAAAATGCTGGACTAGATATTATCATTCTGGTTGGTTTGTTCATTCATGAAGCCAATATTTGCTTCTTTGTTGACCTACGATCTGTGAATTATACATACTGAAAAAAATCTGCAGGCATACATTGATTTATTTCAGCTGCATTTGTGTCAGAATCCAGATCAAGAAAAAGCCAAGTGCATTTATCTGCAAATGAAGAACCAAATTATTGGCAACAACTTTCTAGTAACCCATTTTCACTGTTATGTATGTAGGTTTGAATGTTATTGGTTTATTTTGAGTTGTTCTTGTAAAGTGTCAGATAAGATTGGTTTAAATAGTGCGGGAAAACCCTGCACTCTGATTGGCTGGCAACTACGGCTGCTGGCTATAAGTAGCAGCTGTAGCCCAGCCAAGTCGGGTCCATTCGAGCTGTAGTCACTTAATAAACTCTTCACTGAAGCTCTTCGCATCTGACTCTTCATGCAAACTTAACATTCACTGTCCACATTTTGGCAAAGGTTTGATAAGTCGTAGAGTTAGACATACTGGTTGCCAAAAAAAAAATATCTTGTTTCTCCATCACCAGCTTAAATTGAATTGGTCCCATCTGACTCTATTTTTCTTCCACTGCTATTCTAGTGATCGCTACTCTAGTTTTACTGCTTTAAAAAAATCTCAGACTTTTCTATTAAAAACTACTTATTTTAAACTCCTGAGCTTTAAAAAGAAAAGGAAGACAGCATTTTCGACAGCATTCAAGACGCCCTGATACATCTGTAAAAGAATTGAACCTACCATTTCTGCTAAAAGCAGAATTCTCTCAGTCACAAGGGGTGGGAGGAGAGGAGGAAGACAACATGCACATTATAATTTATTGGATAGCATAGACATCATAGGCTTACAGCCGAATGCCAGGTAAAATTAGCAGATGGTTAGATGTAATAAGATGTAATAAGCAAAGGGGAAAGTGTGCTGAAATATACATACATCTGATCTTCATGCAACAGACTTAGATTTGTTAATCCCTACAGCCTTTTCCAGCTGGAGAAAGAAAAGTTTGAAATCAGTAATGTGTGTTTAAGCATGCATCTTGCTCCAATTCTTCCATATGTGTGCTCTCTGTAGCTCAAAGGAAGTTTGTGCATGTGCAAAGTCTTTTCTCGTTGTCAGGGTTTCCACCCCTGGGCTATAACGATGCAAATAATCCTAAAACACTTGCAAAATGCACTGCATTAAGTATCAGTGCCTTATGAGAGGGAGTTTCCATGAGCATTTGATATGTTTTAGCTACTTGGCTGCTACCACCTCCCTTATTAGATCATTTAACACACAGGTAGTCCTTGACTTATAACTAATTGACTGTTCATATTGTTGACAGCCTTGGAATGTTCCTTTCTGACTGTCATAAAACACTGTGCCACTCCACCCCATGGTTACATGACCACGTTTCAGGTGCTTGGCAGCTATCTCTCATCTGCAACTATTTGCCAAGTGCCCTGCAATGATGTGATCATTGTTCACAATCTTCTCTGCTGGCTTCCCTAAGCCGACAGGAAAAGTTGCAAGTGGGGATGGAGGGATGGATTCCTGCAGCCTCCTGAAGGATTGCCCCTCCTTGAACAGAGGAAAGCTGAAATTCTTTGGCACATGACAGGAACATTTGAGAGCAAAGGGGCTATCAGCTGGGAGGATTTCAGCTTTGTGCAGGCAGCTCTCTTGCTTTGTCCATTTGACAATCTGGATGATTATTTAACAACCAAAATTGGGAATGCTGGGATTGTGGTTGTTGAGAAAGGAGTCATGTAGGCATCTCCCTTAATGGCTGTTTTGCCCAACAACTGAGATTCCTAACCCAATTGCATTAAGTAAGGACTATCTGCAGCTGTTTCTTTTCTAGTTTTGTGGTCTGAAATATAGTGACAATGATGTAAACCCATGATCCTTTGTGTTTTGACAAGTTTGGGGAAAAATAGGGAATTAACACACTTTATGTTTTCAGAAGGGAATAGTAACCATGGTGGTGCAGTAGTTAGAATACAGTATTGCTGAGTAATTCTGCTGACTGCTGATTGTCAGCAGTTTGGCAATTTGATTCTCGCTGACTCAAGGTTGACTCAACCATCCATCCTTCCAAGGTCAGTAAAATGAGGACTCAGATTGTTGAGGGTAATATGCTGAGACTGTAAACTGCCTAGAGAGGGCTGTAAAGCATAATGAAGTGGTATATAACTCTAAGTGTTATTGCTATTCTATCTGCTTGGACCTTGTATAGTGCATAGAGCCTGGTACTGGTAATACCATCAATATTAAATATTAAGATATTTAGTGCACAACCTCCATTTGATGACTTGCTGGCTCTAATCTGTCTTAATTTTGCCCTAATTTTTTTCCTTCTGCCCACCCACTGCTTTACACCTTGCCTAAAGAAGAGTTTTGGTTGATCCTAAAGTATTATCTGCTAATAGCTCTTTGTAGATATATGTGGCTTTGTGAAGTAAGCTGGATTGCACTGTTTTTCTTAAATGCTGATTCAGCCAGCAAAAAGTAGACTTCTGCAGAATGTTTGAAGATGGAAAAAAAGCTTATATGATTTATTAGCTAAAACTAGCATTGTATTTCAAAGAAGACATTTTAGCTTGGCCAGGAACAAATTTCTGAGTGACCTCATGGGAGAGCAGTAAAGGGAATATAAGGAAATATCCACAAACCACTTTGAATTACAGATGGATGCACATGGCCTTCTGAAGCTCTGAACTTCAGAAGGACTGAGCAAAAAGATTGGATGGACAATTGCACTGAATTTCTCCAGGAAAATTTTCCCCAATTTCTCAAGTGCAAAACTCCATCATATGGTCTTAGAACAGCATAGCTCCTGAAAAGCCTTCTTGGAAGAGTTCCTTTGATCTTTTCCTTTGGAATTTACTTGAAAGATAGAAACACAGGGAGTCATGTTTTACTATTCCTGTGTTCATCTGCAGGTAAGCATACCTGGCCTAATTTAGCCATTCAAATGAAATTAAACTGCTTACAAATATCAACATCTGTCTTTCTGTATTCTTTTTGATGCCTGAAGAACACTCATGGCATCATCCAAAATGCTGCAGTGGGAGAGAGGAAAATGAGACCGTGTGAGATGCCACCAGTTACACCATTATCATCGTCCTCCATGATGGACAGTGATGGACTTGGTGGATCCCATATCGCCTTCTTTGTTCTGTGCTTTCTGCTTGGTTTCCCTCTGAAGCCATCCTTGCTCTCATTATATGCAAGATGGCTGCTATTGAATCCTGAGCTCCTCCAGGAAATGCAGTGTACTATGCTCACCATGAATGCCATGCCATAGCTTCAGAGTTTATGGACTAATTGGGGGGAAAAAAAACCAATGAATAATTGTTCCCTTGGTTCATCCCTTTCCCTGAACTTTTTGTTCTTAGTGTCCACTGCCACTTCCTGCAATGACCCTGGGATCCCACAGAATGGCAGCCGGAGCGGAGACAGCAAGGAGGCAGGAGACAACATTATTTTCCAGTGTGATCCAGGATACGCCTTGCAGGGGGATGCCAAGATCAGCTGTGTGCAGATTGAGAACAGGTTCTTCTGGCAGCCTGACCCACCCACTTGCATAGGTACAGAAATCGTAGCAGGGAGCTGAAGATGTGGGGCTAGAACAGACCCATGGTTGCAAATTGGAGCAAATGAGACTGTAATCTGATCAGAGCTTTCTTTCTTAAAGTTCAGATATTGGATTAGTTATGCTGGGGCACTTTGCTCTTTTCCCTCTCCTGTGTTAAGAGTCAGTGTTAAGCAGGAGGTACTTTTTGAGGAGACATCTAAGCAACTTCTAGGATGGGATACAAAGTAGCCCTCCGGTGGTTCCAATCAAGGAAAACAGAGTGAAATATATTCCTTTTGTAAACTAACTTAAGAATATGTTTTCTGTCCCGCTGCAATGCTGTTTCTCTTCTTTTAGTGCAGGGGTCTCCAAACTCGGCCACTTTAAGCGTTTATGGACCAACTCCCAGCCATTTGCATGGCTGGCTAGGGAATTCTGGAAGCTGAAATCCACACGTCTTAAAGTTGCCAAATTTGGGGAGCCCTGTTTTAGTGGAAGGCAGTCTTGGGCGTCTTTATTTTAAGTGAGCAACTTAATAACATGCTACATCCCTAGCAGAGTGGGAAATGGGTAATTGGATGTGAACAGTTCCATCAGGATGGAGATTTATATTCTTTAGGTGAATGTCAAAGGCATGTTAACACAGACTTGCTTGTAAGGAGCTATGGGTACAATGAGGAAATGTTGATAAACCCACACAACAACAGCTTCGTTTTCCGAGAAATGCATACCCTTTTTATGAATGCGCTAACTTCTAGTTTTGAAGCCTCACTAAGCTTATCTGGATTTAGTTATATGGCTTAAGCCTAATAGAGGAAGGTATTAGCTGAGGGGCAGAACTGGAAAAAAGAGTTAGCTTGGTAGCGGTTGAGGCACCGGGCTAGGAACCGGGAGACTGTGAGTTCTAGTCTTTCCTTAGGCACAAAGCCTGGGTGACTTTGAGCTGGTCACTTTCTCTCAGCCCTAGGAAGGAGGCAAGGACAAAAACTTCTGAAAATGTTGCCAAGAAAATTACAAAGACTTATCCAAGCCAAGAGCCAAGACTGACTCAAAGGCGTGTGCATGTACATGCGTGCCTACTGTCAAATCTTGGGTGTATGTTAGTTTTAGTGTCACTTTTACAAAAAATGGCCTGTAATTTAGTCCAAGGTTCACAGACCATCAGCAAGTTATCAGGGTGTGTCAGGAATGGGGACAAGCTTTGCAGAATTTTATGAGAATTGGTTAAGCCAGCCATGCATTTTCTCAAGCAAAGCAGACATGAAGGGAGATTTTGAGGGTGTGGGGAGTAAAGTTTGAAAGTATTCTCACTTCGCTACACAAGCTATGGTTAAATGCAAGTAAAGACACAGTCTTAGACTGCCTCAGGTTTAAAGCCTTAATTTGTCCTAAGTGCATGCATAGCTTGTTTGAGGGGTCTTTCAAAAGAGGGTGTACAAAACAAGCTGTGGTTCTGCTCTCTCCTCTCCTTCTTTAGCACCTTGTGGTGGGATCCTGGCAGGGCCTTCAGGGGTTATCTTGTCCCCTGGTTACCCAGAGCCTTACCCTCCAGGCAAAGAGTGTGATTGGAAGCTGACCGTCTCACCGGATTATGTCATTGCTCTGGTGTTTCACACGTAAGTGCCTCAGATGCCCTTATTTTAAGTCATGGATGCAATTCAATAAACTGAGCTTAAACCTGTTGGTTCTCTCTGAAGAAATCACCTTTCTGTGGGGAATGCTAGCAGGATTCCATCCAGAAGTGGGATCTGCGACTGGATCTGACCGGATGCAAAGCAAAGTCAGCAGAGGAAAGCGATAGTGCACATGCATGAACAAAATGAACTAGCAATCTTAGGTTGCCAGAACTCTTCTGTGTTAAAAAGCATTGTAGATTTCCTTGGCTATGTACACCATACACTAAAAAACCCCAACAACAACAGTCTTTCTGTATTGTTACTGTCTGTGAAAGTTTCCAAACAAAGAGGGGGTTGATTCACAGACACCAGAATCAATTACATCAACAGATAGTTGCAACCTTCTCTATTAACCTGTGAAAAGGCCTGCCTTGATACAGGATCATAGGAAGACTGTTGGAAAAAAAGTCAAAATGTCTCTGCCCCAAAATGAGTGGAGATCTATTGGTCAAAAACAGGGAGTAGTTCAGCTAGGCATCCAGAGAATAATCACATGACCTCAAGAGTGTGTGCAACATTTTGTAATGACCATCAAGGTTATCATAATTCTGGATCATCATTAAATGTTGCAAGTTGAGGAGTACCTGTAAAAACCTGGATGGAAGCACATTATTATACAAATCTGATTTTGCTTCCTTCATAAAATATTCATTTCTTGAAGCAGACTACATTTTCTTATAGGATTCCCACATCTTAAAGTTCCCAACTTTAAGTAAACATAACACCAAAGTATACAAATTAATCTACACTCTGTAGTTTTTACTACTGATGCATAACCTGAACTCTGTTTTTGCAGTGAAGCACAACTGTGAGATTCACTATAGTAGTTACCAAGTCTACAGTGCTTTTTGCATCATAACATTTTCTGCAAATCATTCTGCATTTAAGCCTACAACCTGGCATTATCTACTTACAAAAGTATATATAAAATTATAAATTCATATTACAATCAACACACGTCTGCAGCAACCATTATTTATATCTATTTATTCATCAATACACTGAACAACAAGGGGGCATTACAATTCCTGCTTTTTGTTGATTTGTTCACTAGGTATTCATTTATTCTCTCTTGTTTTTTTCTTTAAAATTTTGCAATATTTTAATTACATTTATTATCATATTTTACTAAATATTTCAGGAGCATGCAAGCTAATACAAATTAACGAGTAAGAAAAAAAACCAAAGAAAATACTAAAAGTGCATGAAAGGAAAATATATAAAAAGAAAAAGGAAAGAAGAAAAGAAATAAAGATTTAAAGAAGTAACGTCCATTCTACTTTGAACTAGTTAGAAATTATAAATTTACCTCTTGCTCTATGGTTACAGCATAATTCTCTTTTTCTATAATCTGTTTGGTGTAAACATCAAAACCATAAATCATAAGCTCATTTTTTTTTCTATTTCACATAAAATGTTTACAAGAAGTTTCCAATAAACATAGTTATTCATGCCTTATTTTAACCATTTATAGCTCTACCACTTTCAGAAACTACCCTTCCATACAATTTATATAACCATCCTTTCATACAATTCATAGCAATTTAAAATCTATAGCTCAACCACTTTCCATCAATATATAATTTTTTTTCATAATTCAAGCCATTTCACTTTCATCATAAATGTTCTGAGTCAACAAACATGCAATACTTTTCTTATATTCATATATTTTTCAATGCCTTCTGAAGAGCAAAAATCTTGTCTGTACACCCTGACATAAAAGCCACTTCCCAAATTTTATTCTTTGCCACCTCTTGTACACAATTAATCAGAATTCTACCAAGTCTTTTCCCAGACATACTTAATAAAATTGTGTAGATTTTCCATTTACTCTTATTTCTATACCTTCCCCTTTGTATAAAGGAATAACAAAGACATTCCTTTAAGCCCCAGGCACAGTTTCATTTTTAATTTGTCAATTGATTTTATGACATCCAACTCCAAATGACTGTGGGCAGCTCACATTACACCAAGCAATATGGAAACGATACATAAAAAAGCAGACAATAAAACTATAATTCAGAGAAAAAAAGAAAGAAGATAATGAACTGAAGTACCAGCAAATATCTCACCAATAATTAGCATCCAGGAAAAGAGAATCTTCCATCCTAATGCAAAGACTGGAGAACAACCAAGGTCTTTGGGGCCTTCTGAAGCATCAACAGCATGGGAGCTATCCAGATCTCTGTGGAACCTCATTACAAATAAAGTCTTCACACACACATTAAACAAAACACACAACTACTCCATAAGCAAACCACATCCATATTTCATGAGTAACCCTATCTACCCCTTCACCCTTACTGTTTTTTCAACTTTCTGGCAGCATTTATTACATCCTTTTCATCAGCAGAGGCTAGGATACTAGCATATATAGCAATAATTTTGATTAACACTATCACATACATACAATTCTCTCTCTCTCTCTCTCTCTCTCTCTCTCTCTCTCTCTCTCTCTCACACACACACACACACACACACACACACACACACATTCCTCCTTTGACATTACTACATATCTGCCCCACATATAGAATTTTTCATTACTCTTGAGTCTTTCACTGATTCCCTCTATTTTTCATCATAAACATCAAAGCAACCTTGTTTTTAAATTATCCTTTTACTATTCCATGCATAGAAATAAAAAAAAATCATAAACCAAGTATGCCAAATCAACTGTCCTTTTCCAAATAAAAGGTCACCAATCACTTCTCTTCTTGGTTCATCAACTGGGACCAATCCATCTATCCATCCATGTTACTTAGCAGACTAACCCAATCACATTCATTTAGAATATTGAACATTTTCCTAAATCCTTCCCTGTCTCTCTAATTCTTTAATTCTTATTATGTGGTAGCATCTCTCCATCTAACACTTGCAGGATCACAGGTTTCATATTTATGAATAACAGAGATGTGTAAAAGTTTCTCTTCCATATGAGGAGCTGAAGACTGAAAGTGACCATCTTTTCCCAAATTTGCCTTTTTTAATCCTTCTGCTGTGTTTTGTTCTAATCAGCCCTTTGAGGTAGACCAGGTCTGGAAACAAGTTCTACAAGAAATAGTAGAACTTTATTTTACTGATATGGGCTATAATAATGAAATATTGATAGTTATTCCTTCCCTTTCTTTAAACCAAAAGAAGTCAAGGTGGAACAACCATGAATTTATTTCTCATGGTGTCTTGATTTCCTGGGTTAAGCTTATATTTTGCTAACCGTCTCTGAAACCTTCTCCATTATCATTTCTGTGCTCCTCTACACCTCCAGTAAATGCTACTTCAAGTATAAATCTTTATAAAAGGACAACAAAGAACTAAAAGGATCAGTTGTCAATCTCCCATCAGTAGCAGAAAGCTTGATTCTCAAACATCTTTTTATCTGGATTTGTTATAAGGAAAAAGGCTAGATTATAGAACATATGTGTATTCTAGCCTCTTTAATTAGCAACTGTCTTCAGGTGGGTCTTCCTTGCTGCCTTTGATCCTTTTTCTTAAGCAGTGTTTCTCAAACTTGGTGGCCTTTAGATATGTGCACTTCAACTATTAGAATTCCTTCATCAGTATTGCTAGCTAGAGAATTCTGGAAGTTGAAGTCTGCACATCTTAAACTCACTGAGGTTGAGAAACACTGCTCTAAATGTTTCTTAATAGAATAAAGGAGCTGGCTAAGTCATTGCTGAGCTATGAATATGCATCTCTTCTTTTCTTGTAATGTTTTGCAAATGTCCATTATTGTTCTGAGGTTCAGAGAGTTCTGTTATATCACTGGGCTCAGTAGTCAGATACTTGATATACTTAGTTTCCTTTTCTTTTTCCTTTCAGGTTTAATTTGGAACCAGGGTATGATTTCTTGCACATCTATGATGGGCCCAGCTCACTTAGTCCCCTGATTGGGAGTTTCTATGATACCCAAGTACCAGAAAGGATTGAGAGCAGCAGCAACAACCTCTTCCTGGCCTTTCGCAGCGATGCTTCTGTCAGCAATACAGGATTTGTAATCCATTACACAGGTATGTCACATCTTGTAGTAGGTATGCATGTCATCCTTATTGCTTTCCTTCATGTACCTGCGAGCAGATATCAAGTCTCATTTGATCTAGCTTTATCAGCTGCAAAAAAAAATCTGTTTCTGCATCTGTGAGTGCTTCTAGATATATTGCATAGATATATTGGTGTTCAGCTCCATTATCCCCGTCATTGGGCCCACTCTTGTAATCCTTGGTTGACATGGCTTTGTACCCTGGAATTATAGCTGCTGAAGTCAAGACCAGTAATTAAGTAAAAAGCATGCAATAAAGCTGATGCAACCATTTTTGTTATGTGATGAAGTCTGAGAATTAAGCCTATGTACAAACAGAATTAGAAAAATATATTTTTGAAAGAAAAGTAATCTGCTGAGTGGGGGCATTTTAGGAGTAGGAGAAAATTGTAGAGTTGCCTTACATGTTTTCTTTTGCCCTTTTCTCATTCCTCCTCTGTATTAGAGCAATCCAGTCCCATGCTAGTGACTCTTCAAAGAGCAGAGTGTGCCCTTTTCTATTTCTTTCTGCTTTTTGGTTTCTGCCCTCTTGAAGCACACCTGGAGTTCATCAGGTGCAATACTTTCATGCTACAGTGGGTTTAAAGATGTGTTTGGTACACACAGGCACTTAGCAGGCACCAAAGGGAAGGAGCTGGGAGAAAAACTATTTGTATTCTGTGTAGAATGCACTGGTTTTATTTTTTTAATCTGTTACCTGCTCTTCTTTCCAACCCTAGTTCATTTAAAGTGGAGAAGAAAACTTGTTCAACTTTTCTTTGTTCTTTGGTTCATGAAACAAACATTCTAACTGATGTTGGAATACATAAACTTTACTACAAGAGAGATCATCTTAGCACTTCAGTCTGAGCAACTGCCCATGAACAGCAGGTTGATAATGGCAGTCTGGCCAACTGGCATTGTGTTGACTCTTCACATAGAGTAGTGCTCCATTTTGAGACATTTTGTCACATCAGAAGAAAGTGACATGGGGTGAATCACCTAACTGAAACAGGTGGCCAGTGATGCCAACACTCCAAATGGACAGGGGTGTGCCCAGCCTTTCTTCTACTTTGCATAGATGTGCACATAAGTGAATGGTTAAAATAAAACAAACTTGCTAGTGGTGTGTTTGTGGGTATGAATGTGCATAGGGGTGGAAAACCACAAGGAAATAAAACTCCTAGATGAAAGACAGAGGCAAAGCAGTTTTGTAGAGTTGCTAAGAAAATGATATAGCTGTGTCTACGTAATCAGTGGAGGATAGATTCAGGTAAAGAGAATTTGTATGCACAACCTAAAAATGCTAAGCAGGACCAAATAAAATAAACAAGAAATCCCAGGACTCAAGAAGTCAAAAAAATTGCAGCAAGACAGCAAGTAAGCTCTTCCTTACTGCTGTCAAGGAACCTACTTGGGTCCATTCATATACAAGATCTTTCCCAAGCAGATTCTAGACCTAATAAACACCCCTCATTTAGAAAATCCAAAACATCATTCCTGAGAACTAAAAGAGGCAAAATGTTTGAGTCTCTCTATTCTGAGTTTATGTTGGGATGTGTGTGAGTGTATCAAAATGTATGTAGCTTAGGATGTATGCAACCCATACATTTTCACAGTATATTTTATCTCAGTATAAAATGTTTCTTCTCAGGAAAGGGTAGCTTAGAAATTCACTATGTTGTTCACTACACAGAGAAATTTTCACTACAGGGGGGAAAATGCTCAATTTCAGCAATAAAATGCTTCTTCAAAATCAAAGTTCATTGATTGACACCCAACCAGTTAATTTGTAATGGATTCCTTCAAGAGCAAATGACTAGTTGTTGCCATTGCTTTTGATGAAGGAAGGGGCTGATTAAGTCAAGGCTACATCTGGAAATGGAAGTTTCCTGTTTTTTTTTCTCTCTCTCTCCAAAGGATACCTATGCAAATGTTTGTGCCCTTATCTAGTCACAGAGCTGTTCTGCTGGGAGCTAAAAGTGGCATTTGAAACTCTCATGCATGAAAGGAAAGCTAAACATCCTGTGCATCAGATCAAAGAAATCTGAACTTGCAAAAACTGGAGAACTTGAGGGAAGGAAGGAGGAGGAAAGACAGCCTTCTGGCCGGGATAGTACAACTGAGTTCAAATTCCCTTTGAGACTTCCCTGAGTTTGCTGCCTGCAGGGTTCAGGCAACTGAAGTGGCAGCAAAGCATTTGTAATGAACTGAATAATTAAACGAGTTCACTGGTTTCCGTAAGAATTGGGGAACACTGTTGTAGTTCAAAAAAACCAGACCCCATAAAAGAGGAGGTGGAATTGTGCTGTATGTAAAGGACCACTATATTGCTACAGAAATGCTTGAAACCAAAGATGAAAACCTCCTAGAATGCATATGGGTCAATATAAAAGAAAAAAAGAATGACATGGCCATAGGTGTATATTATAGGCCACCCAATCAAGCAGAAAAAAATAGATGTCCTTTTTGCCAACCAACTAACAAACATATGCAGGAAACACACAACAATAGTAATGGGGGACTTCAATTATCTTGATATCAATTGGAAAACTAATTCTGCACCAAGTGAGAAATCAAATAAGTTCCTAACCAACCTAGCTGACAACTTGGTTGTCAGATATAAAGCTGGGTATCATCTGCATATTGATGATACCTCACCCCAAAACCTTGGATGATCTCACCCAGCGGTTTCATGTAGATATTAAACAGGAGAGGCAAGAGGACTGACCCCTGTGGCACCCCACAAGTGAGGGGCCTTGGAGCCGATCTCTGCTCTCCTGCCAACACCGACTGCGAGCGGCCCGAGAGGTAGGAGGAGAACCACTGCAGAACAGTGCCCCCCACCCCAACCCCCAGAGCCGCCACAGAAGGATACCATGGTCGATGGTATTGAAAGCCACTGAGAGGTCTAATAGGACTAGGACAGAGGAAAAAACCCTGTCCCGAGCCCTCCAGAGATCATCCATCAATGCTGTCTCCGTGCTGTGTCCAGACCTGAAGCCCAATTGATACGGGCTTCAGGTCAGGTATCAATCGGACCTGGATGACCGAGAATCTTCATAGACATTTAGCTATGCACTTTGGGATGAACACCCTTCAAATGAACGAGTATGAATGAATTTCCAGAAAAATTTGGGACTATAGAACCATCTGTGCTTCAGTTTGAGATGCAGACAACACAGACACATCCCCAACAACTTGTGCCTGTCTTCAACAGTGAAGGGACACAGGGCAGAAAGCATCCTGCAGAAACCACAGCTCAACAGTTCCTTTCAGCAGTTCCTATAAGGCTCTACACCTATTTGCACCATACAGGTGTCCCTGAGGACACAGACAAACCTCCAAGTGACCTCAATAACTCTATACTAGAATGCAAATGACCAGCTGTCTGCAAGGAATAAAAATCCTTCCATTCCTCACCATCCAGTCAGAGCAGAAGACATTTCTTGGATGAGAAATGAAACATGGAGGAGGAGGAGGAGGAGGTTGTCCAGTTGTCTCAAAAAGCATATTCTAAGCCAGTGCTTCTCAAAGTAGAGTAAACTACCCAAAATTGGGTAAAAGAGTTCTCTTTTTTTGGAAAGAGGGGTTATAATGACATATGAACCCATTACTCATCTCAACAAAGACATTTAAATTGACTTAAAGATTGCCACAGGTACTAAAATATATTAAAAATCTCCCAAAGTATTCTTATTAAGATAAAAGTCAATGACATTACCAGTGGTAATTTATTGAAATGATAAAACTCATTCAATGGTATCACTTTTATAATACAAATAATTCTTGAATTACAATAATTGTGATTGTTTGTTACAGTGATTGTTTGAAGTTATGATGGTCCTGAAGGAAAGGACTGGACCTTGAAGTTTGATAAGAGTTTCTGATAAGTTTTTGGATAATGAAGTTTGGGAAGCGCTACTCTAAACTGCAATAGGGATTATAATATATGATTTATGTGATGTAGAAACCATGATTGTGGGTAGCAGTGGGCCAGGGACATATAATCATAAAAATTATTGCCTTGCTGTTCTCCAGAAGTCCTACATGCCTAAGGCTACTGTAGTGGATGACTAGGACTTCTAGCATCATTTAAAGATGGTTGTAGGAAGAAAGAAAGCACAATGGAAAAAAGAAAACAACAAAGTCAGTGGAGTTTGCGAGCCCCTCCTCTTTCTCTGTCAGTACTTTGTTGTGCAATGTGAAGTGTTATTTTATTCCTCTCCAAGCAAGCATCAAGACAGAGATCAATCATGTACAGGTGAAACTCGAAAAATTAGAATATCGTGCAAAAGTTCATTTATTTCAGTAATGCAACTTAAAAGGTGAAACTAATATATGAGATAGACTCATTACATGCAAAGCAAGATAGTTCAAGCCGTGATTTGCCATAATTGTGATAATTATGGCTTACAGCTCATGAAAACCCCAAATCCACAATCTCAGAAAATTAGAATATTGTGAAAAGGTGCAATATTCTAGGCTCAAAGTGTCCCACTCTAATCAGCTAATTAAGCCATAACACCTGCAAAGTGTTCCTGAGCCTTTAAATGGTCTCTCAGTCTAGTTCAGTAGGAATCACAATCATGGGCAAGACTGCTGACCTGACAGTTGTGCAGAAAACCATCATTGACACTCTCCATAAAGAGGGAAAGCCTCAAAGGGTAATTGCAAAAGAAGTTGGATGTTCCCAAAATGTTGTATCAAAGCACATTAATAGAAAGTTATGTGGAAGGGAAAAGTGTGGAAGAAAAAGGTGCACAAGCAGCAGGGATGACCGCAGCCTGGAGAGGATTGTCAGGAAAAGGCCATTCAAAAGTGTTGGGGACTTTCACAAGGAGTGGACTGAGGCTGGAGTCAGTGCATCAAGAGCCACCACACACAGTTGGATCCTGGACATGGGTTTCAAGTGTCGTCAGAAGCGTCTTACCTGGGCTAAAGAAAAGCAGACCTGGTCTGTTGCTCAGTGGTCCAAAGTATTCTTTTCTGATGAAAGCAACTTTTGCATCTCATTTGGAAACCAAGGACCCAGAGTCTGGAGGATGAATGGAGAGGCACACACTGCAAGATGCTTGAAGTCTAGTGTGAAGTTTCCACAGTCTGTGTTGATTTGGGGAGCCATGTCATCTGCTGGTGTTGGTCCACTGTGCTTCATTAAGTCCAGGATCAATGCAGCCGTCTACCAGGAGATTTTGAAGTACTTCATGCTTCCTTCCGCAGACAAGCTTTATGGGGATGCTGACTTCATTTTCCAGCAGGACTTGGCACCTGCCCACACTGCCAAAAGCACCAAAATCTGGTTCAATGACCGTGGGATTACTGTGCTTGATTGGCCAGCAAACTCGCCTGACCTGAACCCCATAGAGAATCTATGGGGCATTGCCAAGAGAAAGATGAGAGACATGAGACCGAACAATGCAGAAGAGCTGAAGGCCGCTATTGAAGCATCCTGGTCTTCCATAACACCTCAGCAGTGCCACAGGCTGATAGCTTCCATGCCACACCACATTGAGGCAGTAATTGCTGCAAAAGGGGCCCAAACCAAGCACTGAGTACATATGCATGCTTATACTTTTCAGAGGTCCGATATTGTTCTATGTACAATCCTTGTTTTATTGATTGCATGTAATATTCTAATTTTCTGAGATTGTGGATTTGGGGTTTTCATGAGCTGTAAGCCATAATCATTACAATTATGGCAAATAATGGCTTGAACTTATTGCTTTGTATGTAATGAGTGTATCTCATACATTAGTTTCACCTTTTAAGTTGCATTACTGAAATAAATGAACTTTTGCATGATACTCTAATTTTTCGAGTTTCACCTGTAGCTGAGATGCCTGACAGGGGGTGGGAGGCATCATGTCAAGGAAAAGATGTAGCTCCTACCTAGAAAAAAGACAACTTAGCTCTTCAAAATAACAAGAATAAGTATAGAGTGATCACATGAATATAGTAGGACAGAGAATTCATTATAAACTGTAGAAATAAACACTGTAGAAAGAAAAGAAAAGTTTCTTTCTGTGCTTCTCTGGCTTATAAGTGATTTATTGGGATTGATATGTGAAGAGTGGCTTTTATGACCTAGCATCATCCAGGCCATCACTCTAAGTCACAATTAGACTATATTGTAGATGACTAGCACACAAACCAACTAAAGCTCTCCAAAACATCTTAAGTAAATCTTAAGTAAAAGATTCAGTACTCCCAGAAGAAAAACAGAAGTCATCTACAAAATACAATGTAAAGATTGTAACATCCACTGTGTAGGACATATGGGCAGAAGACTAGCAGAATGCATCCATGAACACCAACTAGCAATCAGAAGACATGAGAATAACTCCTTAATTGAACAACACATGGAGAGACGTCACCATAGTTTCAACTGGGAAACTGAATATCCCAGATCATCCAAGTCAAAAAACACAAAGGAACTCCTGGAAGCTTGGCATTCAGACAAATCAGCCATCAATAGACACATAGAGACCTGCATACCATTCAAAGGAGACAATCAAAAAGCTGAAAGTCCTCAGTATCACCTCACCAGCAATCAAAACCAGATAAGCAGCAATTAGCACCAAATTTAATACTAGACCAACAATCAAACAGTAAACAATACCCAATCAAGGAACTACTAGCTGACAAACAAACAATAAACAGCCTAATCAAGGAACTACCAAGAGCACTCCCACCAGCACTGGCAGGACAAGCCAGTTGTATATAAAAAGAGAGCATTTCCTTCTAGCACTGATGTTGTTATCTAATGAAACAACCAAGTGTAGAGAGTACTAAGGACCCCACAGTTCAACTATTGCATGTAGACAATATCTGTGGGTGAATTCTTTCTGAGAGTTTTAGAACTTTGAAAAGCAAGTTTTTAAACAATCTGGAACAGCCAGAGATCAAACAAGGGCCTTTTACAGATATGGAGAAGGCCATGGACAGGGAGAAAATAGACTGTGATTATCACCTCCAATGTGAAAATAATACCCTTTTACAGATCTGAAAGGAGGGTGTGTATTTTTGGAAGTCTTAGTCCAGAAATACTTCAGACTCAGTTCCCACGTGTCTATCCATCACTTAGAAAACAAAATTTTGTTAATGGTACAGAAGGAATTTGCAAGGAAAGCAGGACTGATGGCCTAAATAATAAGGAAATGCTAACAGGACAAGTTTGAACTATTGGAGGAAGGGAAGAAAGTGTTCTCCTCCTCCTCACTATGACATTGTAATTCCCAAATATACTTTCTGATTGTGCCAGGGCCATGCTGTTCACAATTAAAATAAAATATAATAAAAAGTTCTGGTCTTTTAATGAGCAATTTTCAAATGACAAAACCGCTGGATTAATCAAAGCCTCTAATTATATTTTATGCATGAAGAAAGGGGAGGGAAAGATTACACGCAGGGGAAAATGAGAAGAAAAAAACATTTTGCTAATTTCTTTGTTTCAAGTCTTGACTGATCTTTAATATTTCTCTATCTTTTTATCTGTCTGTTAAAACTGACCACCATGCTCCTCTGCTTAGAAGTAAACCTCGTTGAGTTAAAAAAGGCCCTTTCCTTGGCAACAGAACTGTCTGTAATCACCTTTCAATTATCTTGGCTGTGTTGCTCATCAAGTTAAGAGGTTCACTTCGGGAAAGGGACATTTGCTCAGTCAGAGTGATGCTTGAGGGATTGGTTTTTTTATATATAAATTCTATTACAATCAGCATCTTCTCGATTAATTTGGGGCAGGAATTGAGCTCTCCATCAGCAATTCCTGCATTTTGCAAGGTAACTTTCTTAAAGCTGCAGTGTATCAATTCTGCTCATTTCTGATCTGCTCTATGGCTATGGAGTCAGAACTTCAGAACCCACCATTAACACTGGAATTGAACGCTGTTCTTTCTCCACTGTAATACATAATTTGTTGTCTGTATCCATAAATAGCTCTTGAAAGAAAAATGCTTTCTGCTTCTTCCACATCTAACTGGACACCATAGATGTTCTTTCTGCTCAAAGCTGTGATGAAGGGTTAGCCCAAACTGGGTTCCATCTCCTAATACCTTATTCTTCTTGATTTCTGTTTGTCAGATCCTACTCTTTCTTTTCCAACAGTTATAGCATTGTTTGGAATTATCTCCATCCTGAGTATAATTTTACATTGTCTTAGCCTGATTGTAGTTAAAGTCAGTGCAGATAGTAATTGGCCTATTCAGAAAAGCAGTTTGTTTCCTTGTTGTTTTTCATAAGGAGGGATACTTAACAAAACTTATAATTGGAGTTTGGGCTGTCATCTTCTCTTTAAACAATGGATCATTTTTTACCATATGGCATTCCCCAATATTTCTTGGAATTGAATCCTGGGGGTCTCTGAAAGAGGAAAGACAAAACAGTCAAGATGGCTGCTACAAGTTGTGTGATTCACATCTTACCCTCCCTCCCGCCCTGCAAGCATTGCAAAAATTGCTGAAATACTGTTGGTATCACTTTGATCACACCATGTTTTTTATATAAATAAATAAAGTAATTATTTTTAATTTATAAATTCATTTATAAAGACAATAACAAAATTTAAAAATGTATATTGTGATGCTCATTAAAAGAGGATGAATCATCAATCACATGACCAGCTTGCCTTTTTTGACACACACACACACACACACACACACACAACCGTACAAAGTGCCCTGCTTGAACCTGTCTTGAGTCCTGGATCTCCAGCAAACATAAACAATGATCTGGGACTGAGTTTCTTCAGGCTTTCAGGCATGTTTTTCAGACAGAAAACAGAAATGTGGGATCCTACATTTCAACAGGCAAATAATATGAAATTTCTTGATTGATAGACCCATGAGGTCTCTGCCTTGGCTAGACATGGCTTAAGACTAGAACCTCTGTTTTCCCCTGAGCTGAAATGAAGAGATTTGCAACATCCATTCTTGTGACAGGCAGACAGTAATTGGGCTCTGAGCAGGCCAAGTAGAATTAATAAGAAGATATTCCACTAACCCTGAATTCAGCAATTTGCTATGACTGCTACATTTCAGGTTGCAGAGACTGACTTCAAGGACTGTAAATCTAACTTTACAGTATTGGCACTGGGGAATTTCACCCATTTGTTCCTGAATGAACAACGTAGAAATGGTTGTTTGGCCATTGATGAAGAATTTTGTAGTTATCATGATTAACAAAAACAATATTTTGAACTAGTACTTGGAATTCACAATCAGACAATGTAAATGGGTTGTAAAATGGATTCTCCTTGTGCCCTTTCTACAGCTTAAAGATTGATATTGCACCTTTAGAAAAATAAATGTATGGCACATTTTACTCAATGGATTGAGAACTTGATTGCACTTGTCACCTGTGAACAAACTGCCTGTAGATGTAGATTTTGTATGGACAAATATAAAATATGGGGCTTGTTTATACAAAATACAATAGGTTAAAATAATAGTTATATCAATGTATTAGATAGCTATATCTAATATGTATATGTATTTGAATAATAATTGCATTAAATAGTTACCTGTAGAATTGTCTATGGAGATTTTCAATAATCCAGATCATAGTTGTCCCAAAATGCTTTTCAAAGGGCAACTAGGCTTTCTTAGAAACTAGGCTTTTCAAAAGACTTGCCTTTTAAAGAGCACCTTTGGAACTTCTCTAGAATTGTAACTATTTTGTCAGGCCAAAGAAGCAAGAATGACATGTGAAATTATTTAAAAGTAGTTTATTGTTCTTTACCTATCGACAGAATCTTCTCAGACTAAAGCAACTATGCATATAACTATAGATATATTCTGTGAACTTTTAGGGAGAAACCATCTTAACCTCTTCCTGCTGAACTTTCCAAGTTCTACTGCCTCTTTGTCCTCTGGGAGGCAACCCCTCCCTTTTGGGAATCCAGACTACATTCTACCACATTTTTATTGTTAATTGATATACTTTTTTCTTCGTTATATTTTATTTTTTAAAAATGCACCTTGCTTGTTTCTTTCTCTTTGATACTGTCTGTACTTTTAGCTTTGCATGTTCTTTTTCTTCTGTTTTTCTGTCACTATTTCAAAAATGATAAAATAATAAATATAGAATTTTGTACCAGTGTTCTCCAGGTTCTTTAACACATCCTTGACTTTGTTCCTGTATATACCTGTTGTAATCTAAAATGGTCTCATGTGGCTTTTCCAGATAGTGGAGCATTTCTTGTTCCACAAAATTCTAATGGAATTGAGCTTAGCCTAAAAAACAAGACTAGAAGTATCAGGAAATTGATGTTCAGATTTTGTTTTTTTCCAGAAAACCCCAGAGAATCCTGTTTTGACCCAGGTCTGATTAAGAATGGGACTCGAGCTGGAAGTGAGCTGAAACTGGGCTCTACAATCACATACTACTGTGACAGTGGTTATGTGATTGAAGGGGTGTCCACTGTGACATGTGTCATGGGAGGAGATGGGAAACCTGTGTGGAACAAGCCAAGGCCCATGTGTACAGGTAAGTTGAAGGTCTTCTGGATTCAAGTACAGCATTACTCTTTTCTGGTAGAAATACTTACAAATGATAGAGGAGAACTGAACTTACAAATGAAATTTGTAATATGTATGTATGTATGTATGTATGTATGTATGTATGTATGTCTTGGTGTATATATATATGTTTTCCATTTCAAAAATGTTTTGTTTTCTGTATCATGTTCTATAGGTCAACAGCCTCATTATCTAGGGCATTTCTTCAAATTCTCCACCAATTGAAATCAAATTCTGTTGAACAATCATTTGTTAGGGTTTTATTGCTCCCAATGTATAATGCAGAATAAGTTATAAAAAATGTATCAGGCACAGGTTCTGCTTAAGATGCATTCTGCAGCATTCCTGCTGCTTATTGCCCATTGAATTAACAGAGTATTCTGGGCCAGCAATCTAGGGAAGAAAAAGGAGGCAATCATCAGAAACTAACTTCATTATTCCTTTTTCCATGTTTTAGCACCGTGTGGAGGTCAGTACACAGGATCAGGTGGTGTCGTCCTATCGCCCAATTATCCTCAGAACTACACCAGTGGACAAGTGTGCCTGTATTTCATCGTTGTGCCCAAAGATTATGGTATATCCCTATTGTTCATGCCTTCTGATCCTTTTCTGGTTGTAGTGTTGATACAAAGAGGTGAGCAGAGGTAATATGAGTCAGGAATTCTTAATGGTACCCAACAGAATGGTGGAAATTGTAGCTGAGAGTACAGGGTCTTTCGAGTTTCTCCACCAAATTTGTCAGCCGAAAAATTACGTGGATGACTTCTCTCATTGATCCTGCAGATGGAAAAAGTCTAAAATAATTTTTCAAGGGTAGGTGTATTCTGCAGAACCAGTTTAGGATAGTGGTTAAGACATCAGGCTTGAAACTGGGAGGCCATGAGTTATAGTCTTGCTGTAATCATGAAACCAACTGGGTGACTTTGGGCCAATCACTTTCTCTCAGCCCTGGAAAGAAATCAATCATGGTCCTGAAATCATGGCTAGAAAATGGCAGGCATTTGTTCAGGTGATCCCCAGCAGTCAAGGTTGACTTGAAGGCAATGAGAGCCAGTTTGGTGCGGTTGTGATGGTGCTGCATTAGAAGCCAGGAGATCATGGCTTCTAGTCCCACTTTAGGCACAAAGCCAGATTGGTAATCCTGGGCTACTTACTCTGGGAAAATACTTCTGCAAAACACCTGGAGTCAATACTGATTTCTATTACAGTTGTTAAGTGAATCATACAGCCATTAAGGGAATCCAGCTTCCCCAATTGACTTTGTTTTCAAACGCTGGTGATTACATGATCATAGGACACTGCAACTGTTGTAAATACAAGAGCTCAAATTTTGATCATATGATTGTGGGAATGCTGTGATGGTCATAAGTGCTTGTGGTTGTAAGTCACTTTTTATAAGTGATGTTTTAACTTTGAATGGCCACTAATTGAATGGTTGTAAGTCTGTGTTCAGGCATAGCAGTGGTTTGGCAACATTTGCTAATGTTGCCAAAAGAAAGGGTGCTTGTCACTCCTTAAATGGATAATTTACAAGCTGTAGATCACAAAAGCATCAGATGAAAAGCAATGATAACCATAAGAATCTCAACCTTGGGGTTTCAAGGCAGAAAGAACTAGCTGTATTTTGAAATTCACGCACAGACAAAGCTTTTGATGGCAGCCCTTTTTAAAAATAAAATCTGTGTGGCATTTCATTTCTCCTTCATTTTTACAGGGAAAAATTCTGTCACCCAAATGAATTTAAATTGGAAATAATATTTTGGGATGGATGAGAAATATAGTCTTTTTCTTCTAGGAACAGTCCCAATTGTTGTTTCTACATAGTCTCCATTCTCTGTGGAGCATATGATCTCAGGTTTTGAGGATTTTTTATCCTTGTTTTTTTTAAACAATAGTTGGTGTCTCAATTCTTGACAGTGTTTTTGTCCTCTTCTCTGTAAGATACTCTACCTTTTTATATTTCTAGGTTTAATAAGAAAAGTGTACAGCTTGCACTCTGTTTCATGCAATAGCCCTCAGATTCCTCCAACAAGATCACAGTGGGAGACAACCTAGCTAAGTTCACCTCTCCTAAGGATCTAGCCCAACTTTTTGAATTCACTCAGGTGTATCAAAAAACTAACCAAATAGGCTACATTTATGCAGCCCTACCAAATTCTTACAACATTATAAAGCTAGCACATCAGTTGAATACAGCTGCTACATCTTTAGTTGGCTTGGTAAAACAAGTTGCATACATTCAGAAAATAATTTCTTTCATTTGCTGTTGTCTCCTAGAAACTTGCATTAGGTGTTAGGTTAATTCTGAACCAATATCTGAAATTCCAATGACTTTAATTGACACAAATGCATTTGTGCATGCATTTGCCTAAAGCCTTCTTGAAGCTGCATAGACTGGTCATCATCCTCATGTCTTGTTGGGAAAAAAATATTGGACCATCCCTTCCCAACTTTATGCTTTTTATATATGGAGACATGTCCCATCATATATCTAGAGAATACTTGATTGTGAACCCAGTCGTAGATTAAACATTTGCTCAGAATGACGTCCTTCCTTATATCTTTCTTGATTTTCTTGCCAGACATTCTACTGAATGACTAAATAAGAGGTGTTTTTTCCCTATAGACTATGAATTATGTATATGCCATTAAAGAATTTTATAGCTTCAAGGAGCTTTAGTGCTTTGGAATAAAACTGCATAGAAATCAGTACCACAAATGTTTTTGATACATGGTTATATGTTTCCTCTCCTATGCCTTGACATTGTTATGGCTGTTCAATATGTTACTAGCTAAAGGTCCGTTAGTTTCAGTAACAGTGGAAAAATGGAATCTTGGAGCTGGCAAGGGTCAATGGAGAAATCCAAACTAACACACATAACCCAAGATGAAAGTCCATTTTTTGAACACATATGAATACATATAGAGCCCACCACTCCCTAGATCATTGCTCCCATTGCCACATTTCTCTTACTGTTAAGAAGAATTTTTCCCCTAGCATTCAACAAGAATGATCCTAGATATGATAAATGTGATGCCTGTTTTATTTTTAAAAATTCTATTAGCATTTGAGTGTCCTTGAGTCTTTTTTTATAGAGCTAAAGTGAAATCTAAGTTTTAAAGATTAAGAGATGAAATATGCAGTATTTTTAAAACCTGCAAAAGGATCATAGGCTCAATCTTTCACAGCTTGCAAATTTTCTCCTCCTATTCCCAGGTATGAAATTTATTACAATGTCGCAATTAAAATCTGGCAGGGCTATCACAGAGCAGAAAAAAAAAATCTGTCAGTGCCAACCTTGGCTCACTGATTACCATTTGGCCATTCTTAGTAATGAGCAATCAGTGCATTTTCTTAAAAATTATGATTATTTCCATATTATTTATGTCTTGCTTGTTACTTGTAGGAAAATCCAAAAGCAGGAAAATAACCCATTTTAAAAAGAATTGCAACATAAATAATTCAGTTTCAAATGTATGTCCCGCCACTTCTCATTGGTTGGAACTATAAATTCCTATGACTCAAGGTCAAACATGCTTTGATTCAGAATCAAATAAAGCCAGACCCAGAAAATGCAGCTATACCTATTCAACCTATAAACCAAAGAATGGATGAATAAGCTAGTACACTGCTATACCCAAACCAATCCAAAGTGGAACGAGCTTGGATCCAAGTCAAAATTGACTTTCACATCTGTATATTTCTAATGAGTTCATCCTTTCCCTCCTTGAATTGCTGAAGATACCAACAGGGCAGGCAAAGGTAGAACTTCAGAAATAGAACAACAGATAATATCCCAGATTGGTCTATTGGCCACAACACACTGAAGTTGTCAATGTTTCAAATGGCTCTTCTTGGTTAGAAGGATGAAACTTCCAGGGCTTCAAACTGCTGCTCAAATAGAATGTCTAAGAGAGTCTTTCATAATCCTACTTGTTTCAGTATATAAGTGGCCCATATCTAGTTGCAAGTGTTCAAAGATTCTCAAAACTCTTCTAAAAGAGTCCACCAAGTTTAAGCCAGTTTCCTCTCCTTCCCCTCACTGCTCAATCCCTCCTCATACATCCCTCTTTTCCTGGTCATGTTCTGTGAGGACCAAATGTTGCTAAGCATATTAGTCTATGCTGAAATGGCATTTGGAAGATTCATATATATCCGCTAACTTCAGCATTTGGTCAAATACATACAGAAAGGCAGGTATCACACAGAATAAAAGTCCATCACACAGAAGAAGGCCAAGACATGTTTTGAGCACTGAAAGGAGGTTTATAATAATCATTTTAATTCATGGAAGATAAATATTGATTGAATCTTAGGAAGAAGTTCTGAACTGTAAGAGCAATTTGACAGCTGAACTAGTAATCCAGACAGCTGGCAGATTGCCTTTCAATATCCTTGGGAATTCTGGGAGTTTAAGTCCACATATCTCAAAGGTCCTGAGCCTGTGAAAAGCATGGATGCTGGACAGCAGGATGAGTGGCCTATAAATTTAATAAATAAAACAAATAAATGACAGGGATGTTTTAAATGGGATTCCAGAACTGGTCAGAGAATTGGATTCAGTGCAGTAATAGCCTCTTCTAAAAATCCTGGGGCTCCGGCATCTTTACATGTCTCTCAGCTCCATTGTAGCTTCAGTTTTGCCAACATAAGGGCACCAATTTTGTTTTATAGTGAGTGATGGTCAATGTGTGCACCTTGTCCTATATTTAAAGGCCCCACCTTTCTTCCTTTGATAGTGGTATTTGGACAGTTTGCCTTCTTCCAGACAGCTCTCCATGACATCATTGAAGTACATGATGGTGCAAACCAACATTCTCGCCTCCTCAGCTCTCTCTCTGGTTCTCATACGGGTAAGGAGAAGTTCTGCCTGTCTTTCCTCCTGTGGGTTAAAAAGCTTTCTAAGAGATGTCCATCAAAAACTGTAGGCATGCCTTGATTGTGGGATTGTTAAAGGATCATGTTATGTATGTTCAGGCTATGCATTCCATTCCTGCTTTGATATCAGTTCTACAATGGCTATTTGAGTGTATTCTTTGTGGTTGTCTAAAACATTTAGCCACAGGGAAAAGGAAAGTTATTCCACCATCACACAATTTTCAGGGGAGGTGTTATTTATAGAGAAATGAAACTGAGTATAAACAGATCTAATTTGTACTTTGACAACTATAATTAATATCTTGTCCACCAATTTGTGGTGCCACTGTAAAATGCTGTACAAAGAACTATCAATGGATATGTTCTGTTAGCTGTAGCTGATCCTGAATGCAGCAGTGAGTTTGCTCAGAAGTCAATAGGTTGTATAAATGTTCTTAATTAATAATAAATAAATAATAAACTGTAGCTGATAGGTATCCCAGACTGATCTTGGCTTTATTTAGGCAAACTTTCAAAGTTCACTGGGCAGAAGGCAGATACACTTGTCCCAGGCTAATATTGCAGGATGCAATCTGGGCTGATCACCAAGACCAGAGGTTTAGTCTTCTGAGGTTTTGGACTTGTGCTAGAGCCCATCTTTGGGGAATTTCTCTCTACCAGAATAGGCTATTCTATGCATAGAATTTATGTGGTGCCTGGTTGTATGAGGCTTTTTAGTTGTTGATTGGAGTGCTGATGGCCAGCTATTAAGTCATTGTCTGTTGTTTCCTTCTGCTGCCAAGACCTTGGCTCCTGAGTACCTGACAAGCTGGTAGTAAATCAGCACTCCTGTTGACTGACAAGGAGACCATTTCCCAGACTTCAGTCATTTCCCTGGCTATTTTTGTACCTGCTCGGCCAACAATCTTAATAGCTGCAAAATTGAATGTCCTTGTTCATTGCAATGTATGACTACCAATAAGTTTCAGTCTTCTCGTCTGACCACTCACTTGTGTTCCCACAATCTGGTGGTTACCTTTCTCTCTGTCTGTCCTACATAGTCACAGGGGCAATCTATGCAGAGGATCTGGTAGATTACATTAGAAGCATCGCCCACCATCAAGCGATCTTTGCAATGCATTTGTTCTCATATGGTAGCCTCTGGACGTTGTGTGATGCCCACTTGCAGATCTCAGAAGTTGTGTTCTACTGTTTCTGAAATGTTTTTGATGTATGATAGGGAAGGACCAATGTGATAATGTCTATATGATTCTAACACTAATTTCATCAGAGGCAATGAAACAGGCAATGACAGGAAAAGATATTCCTTCTATGCAATGCCTTCCCCCAATGCCTTCTCACCAAGTACCCACTTTATGGCCTTTTTGGCTACAGGAGTAGAAGTTTTAATTCTCCCAGGTATTGTCCAAAACCTTTTAGTGAGTTGAGGTTATTTGCTTTCATTTTAATCTATTTCCTACTTTTACTTCAAGTTTATGTATTGCTTTTAAACTTGTTGTTTGCTTTCCTTTGTTTTTTTTAAATGTGCTATATTTTTTCACAAATCATCATTTTTACTTTACTGGAGCTTGATTTACCTAATTTGCAGGTGTGCTGTTCATAAAATGTAGGTGGTAATCTGCTCTCAGAACCAAGTAAAGAGGTTTCTTACTTTATTGCATTTTGCTGAAGATTGTTTTTTCCTCCCTTCCTAGGTGAATCATTGCCTCTGGCTACCACCAACCAAATACTGATCAAATTCAGTGCCAAAGGGCAGGCCACAGCCAAAGGTTTCCATTTTGTCTATCAAGGTAGGTGAGGAATCTGGAAATAACTCTGCTGACTGTGACAGTCAAATAAAAATAGAGCATAAGCACTCCAGAAATAATAGGAAAGATTGTGGCCTGAAGTTTTCTGAATGGAGAATATGCCATGCTGCAATTTATGGTGACTTTAAATGTAAACTCAGAACTCCTCTGGGCTCAGACATAAAATCTTATTGCATCAGTTTTTTGTTTTGTTCCTCACCTTCTCCTGACATTTGCTTGTTTACACAAGGCATGTTATGTGAAGAAAACACTTGAATTTTGCTAATCAGAGTTTGTGTCTTAGTGTATAATCAGAATTTAGGCAATGTCTGGTAGAATTGGAATGGAAATGCAATAGAAGAAGAATGGGATCAAAAATTCCAAAAATCAACTTAGCCAGTTTACTAGGTAAAATGATGAGAACTCAGCAGGGGAATTTTGTTACAGATTCCACTGATTTAGTTTGCTATTCTTAAAACAATGCTGTAAGGATCCATCTATACTACTCATTTATAAAAATATAGCCCTTTGTAATATAAATAAGAAATTACAAGTCCTCAAAACAAATGGAAACTATTTTAGTAGTTATCCATCACACCAAAGGAATCTTCTTTCCAGCAACCACCTGTCTCAAAAAGAATTGTGGGCACAGAGCTAGGTCTGTGTTGAAATTGTTCCATCCTCACAATCTCCCTTGAGACTCAGAGTTGACAGTGGCCATCTCCCTTAGCGCACACCAACTTCTTGATGTCTACATTTTGATCAGATAACAACAATAATGACAATTCTTAGAATGGGAGCAAACCAACTTCCATCTTCATCTTTACTTTCAAAGACATTGATAGCCACCAAATGATAAGCAGGGATGGAGGAAGTGTCCTATAAGGGCTAGAAGGATTAGCAAGTACTACTGAGGTCAGTAGATGTTGATACATATTTATGTCATCCACTGAAGCCATTTTGTAAGTGAGCCAGAATCTTCTCCTCACAGCCATGTGGTAAGAGCACATGGTCAACATTTTAAATGGGAAAAAGATTACACACCCAGAGCTAGGAATTCTTAAAGAAAACATTCTAGCATCAAATGAAATATGAGACAAATTAGAAGAACAGGGTGGTGCCTTTCTTCTGCTGTATGAGCTATCCATTGCATATCACTTGCTTATATATCTTCACAACACAACACAGACTGAATGGTCATACATCAGAGATGCTGAGGCTGATTGTGAGAGATGGTGCCAATGGAAAGGATGTTGGTATGATGGACTACAGTGAAGTAGGAGACAATTTCCCAGGAAGGGAAATTCCAGAAACTGGAATTTCCAGAATTGTGGGGAGACATGCAACACCACAGCCTCATGGATAGGATTCAGAGCATAAGGATAGCCACGCCCAGGGAATATCCATATAGGTTTAACCTGGCAAGAGTCTGTTTGTTGTATGTAAGCAAATACAGAACTGAAAACTCCGGATGCTTGGCTGAGCCTGAGAGTGATCAAGCATTGAGAAGGAAGTAAACTGTATGAGTTGAGATGTTCCTTCCAGTTCTGTGGTTTTGTGACTCCCAGTTGCCCCACATGAACTGACAGTGAGATCTTTGCAAAGAAAGCAAAGCAAAGACAACCATGCTTAGCTCAGTATACCTCTAAACAAATCAGCACTTTGGCAAGTTCCAAATGTCAGCAGCCACCCTAGTGCACTGATTTTTTTTTTCCTGTGGAAAATATCCAGAGACTGCTCCCACCATACATACACACTTTCCCTCCTATTTGGGCTGCTTTTGTGAGTACATACAAAGTGCCTGCCTGGTTCTACACCAAAAGCCTCTCTTGAAATGCTACTTTTAGATTCTTTGAACAAGCTTTACTTTTTCATAGATTTTTGAACCCCGGGATGTTTTTCAAAGGCTTCAATAAGGGAACTCCTAATTAATGACACATCTGATATATGTGATGTTCTCCAGAGGGGATAAGAAAAAAGACCTCTGAGAGTTATTCTCCAGAAGGGCCTCAGCATCAGGGTTGCCCCTTGGAAATGTGGGGGAGCTTGATTTAGGGCAAAATGTGAGCCACCACAGAGAAACTCAGTTTGAATTCCTTTTGATGCTTTGTCTGCCTAATCAGAGATCCATTCAGTCATCACTCAGCCTGTTTTGGAGAACATATTTTGATAGCAATTTTTAATGATTTAACTAGACATTGAAGAAGTCAAATGAGAGTTTCCTTCTTCCCTCCTAAATATAATTGCAAGCCCCCACCACTACAGTTTTTGCTGATTGCCTCTCTATAAAAAATTGAAACGCAAACAGGCATTTCCTGCTTCTTATGCCTGACTTTCTTAAGCTCACATCAGATTAATCTCTATTTCAGGGCTGTCAAACTCATGGCCAATAGGCCAGATGCACCACATGCTGGCCACACACCCCCACCCAGTTTAGCAAAGGGGAAAAAAGTTGTGATACATCACGTGATGCCAGCCTGACAGTGCGAGTTTGATACCCCTGCTCTATTTCATCCAACTTGTCTTCAAATCTTTAGAATGCACAGGAAATGTATCACTTTGGTTTGAGATACAGATACTCCTTGACTTACAACCACTCCTTGAGGTGCCATTCACATTCTACAATGTGTGAGAAATGCCTTCTTCTTGACAAGGGATCAAAAATGCACACTAACCAGTTGGGGGAAGGTAGCATAGTTTTACTTGCCAAGAAAATCCACACTAACTAATTTACTAACTATGGGGGGTTATATATGAGGGAAGTTGCCTGGACCAGTAGTAGTTGATTCCAAATGAATATCAGTTTCCAAATCTACCTCTGATTTCTAACTTATGTCTCTCTACACAAAGAACTAGTCCAAATAATAAAGATGTGCTTGACTAATGCTGTCTCTCCCTCTCTCTTTCCTTCCCTCCCCCCCTCTCACACACACACCACACATCTTCTCTCTGCAGCAACAGCATCAAACTAAAACCTGTTTCTTCAACCTTATTGACTGCTGCAATTCTGTTCAAATCATATCACTTAAAACAGCACAAAATGCTTTTTTATCCTGGGGTAAACTTTCAAAGTGGGAATTTCATTCTGAGGTCAGAACAACTGAAATGCTCACTCTGAACTCTGAATATTTTCTCTGAACAAACAAATGACTACCTAAAGGGGCCCAGACATTTCTTGTCCATCTATCTTTTCCATAGCCCCAAGCCTCAGCACTCCACCCTTATCCACCTCATGAGTTTTTTTATGGCAAAATCAATCATTACCTACTATCATCTGTTTCTGTGCCATAAGTGAGCAGTGAAATTGATGAACAGCAGGCAGGAAATAAAATAGGCAAAGAAAGAACTCAGTAAAATCTGGTTCTGGGAAGAAATTATTTCAGATACTATTTGCATTGTAGGTGACATTCTAGCTACTTCTAACTTTTATCTCCTGATAAAAGGATCTGCTTACCAAGTCTATAATGTTCTTAATTTAAAACATAAATAAACACAACACCCTTTGTTACATTTATGTTCTCCATAGTGTCACTCTGGATGACTCTGGATTCAGCACTAAATTTCAGCTGCAGAAGGTTCTGATGTTTACTTCTGGAATGGTCTGATCCTCCTGAAAAAATTCAGAAAAAAAAGGGAGAAATAAGGACTTAATCTCTTGAATATTGATAGTAGTTTTTCTAATAACTCTTGCTATTTATCATATAATGCTCCCTGCATTTTGCCTCTGGGAGCTTTGCTGGAAGATGAAGAAAATGTCATCTTTCATTACCTCACCAAGAAATAATGATAAATACAAGCTATAACACAAGGACACTTTTGAAGTATGTTTCACGCTTGATCTCTTTCACAAAGTTTATTTTAAGAGCTTGAAAGCCAAGCTCAATGAAGAAGCTTTCCATTGGGTTCAGTATCTATCCTGTTCCATAATGTTCTCCTTTCTCTGTCTTTTGAAGCGGTTCCACGAACCAGTGCCACCCAGTGCAGCTCTGTGCCAGAGCCCCGTTACGGGAGACGGATTGGCAGTGACTTCTCGGCGGGGGCTGTGATCCAGTTTGAGTGTAATGCTGGCTATGCTCTCAAAGGATCACACAGCATCGAATGCTTGACAATGCCTGGAACTCTTGCCCAGTGGAACTCTTCGGTGCCTACTTGTCTTGGTATGTATCTGCCAAGGACAGGACTAAATGGCATTCACAGCCAGTCATTCTGTGCCATGCTCATATTTTTTAATAACAGACTTTAGAACATGTTTCTCAACCTCAGCAGCCTTAAGATGTATGGGCTTCGACTCCCAGAATTCTTGGAGTTAAAGTCCACACATCTTAAAGTTGCCAAGGTGGGAAACATTGCTTTAGAGCTATGACCCAACCCATGGTCGAAACTAAAGAACTTTGGCTGATCTTGGAAAAAGTTGTGCAGGATTGGATCTGGCTGGCTATGGAATTCTGGGAGTTGAAGTGTATACATCTCAAGATTGCCAAAGTTGGGAAACGCTACTTTATGGCAAAGATGAAAGCAAAGAAGGGTTGGGCTGTTCTTTGTTTAGCGATCTGTGATTTCCCAACTCCATTTGGAACAGTTGAAACCCTTTTGAAATGCATCCATCATAAATATTATTATTATTATTATTATTATTATTATTTATTTATTTATTATTTTTATTTTATTCATATTTATATCCGCCCTTCTCTGGAGACTCAGGGTGGCTTACAGTTTTGGGATACAACCCAATGTGCTCAGCAATAGCCTTCATTCCATTGTATATGCCTGCTTATTACTAAGCGGCATTTTTACAAGTCAGCTAATTGCCCCAACAATCTTGGGTCCTCAGTTTACCTACCCGGAGGATGGAAGGCTGAGTCAACCTTGAGCCTGGTGGGATTCGAGCCTGCAATAATTACAGGCAGCTGGAGCTAAGTGCTAGGCTATTAACAGCCTGCACCACCAAGGCCCTAGACATTTAGACTTGTATGGCGCCCTTCTCCCTAAGGACTCAGGGTGGTGAACATATAAAAAGAATACATTTACAATAAAAAAATATTAAATGAATACAAGTCTATAAATTACTAAAAATGAATTAAAACAATTAAAATTACAATAATAACGATACAATTAAAACAACCCACCCCCGGGTCAATCCAGGCCGGCCTGCTGAAACAGCCAAGTCTTCAGGTCTCGACGAAAGAAGCGGAGAACAGGGGCCAAACGAAGATCCGTGGGGAGCTGATTCCATAGGGCAGGCGCTCCCACAGAAAAGGCCCTAGCCCTGGGAGCCGCCAGCCGACAATGCCTAACCGACAGTATTCCCAGGAGGCCCCTCCTGTGGGGCGCACGGGCGTCGGAGTGTGATGCTGGCAGGAGGCGTTCCTGCAAGTACCCTGGACCCAAGCCATTTAGGGCTTTATAAGTTGTTACTAACACCTTGAAATATATTATAATCACATATGTTCTTCAAATGATTGCTGTAATAGTTACAGTGTAATTTCTAATATGGGTATACACAAGGTTATTTGGTATTTGCAGAATTAACTTTTCTGGCAATATTGGCAATAAATGTGCACATTAAAAAGCAAGATTGTAACCTCAATGATTTCCTCAGAAGGATTTAGATGAACCCTCCTGATAGCTCAGAAATCTTGGGATTGGTGGAGAAACATTTCTTGTGAGTTCAGGGTCCTGCATTTTTCTTCCCCCTCCTCAAAGCTAGCAGAAATTAAAATGCATTTTGCTAAATTATGTTGCCAAATAAATTATGCAGGGGTAGAGCTCATTTCATTTCAGGTAATTTGCAACTTTTATCTTGGGTACGGATTCCTTTCCAGAGAGACTGGTGTCAGGGAAAACAGAAGGCATGACTCGGTGTTTCTGTGGGAAATGGCTGAGGCTCTCTAGCAGGTGCAAATCATATGTAGATGCTGCAGGAAAGGAGTGGGGAATGTTCTTTCAGCATGTTCTCCTTTTTTATATTGTATTCAAAGTCATCCAGCAAGGATTCATGACGAATTGGTGCACATCTCAGAGTCTGAACATTCTCTGTCTTTGCTGCAGGATTTTCCTTGGGATACAAATCCTTCCTAAAGTTATTTACTTATTAAACAAATTAATATAGCTACCAAGCCACACACAGGTGACTCTGGATGGCTTAGACTTACAACATTTTAAAAAATCCATCACATAGTAAAAACCCATTAAAAACACCACTATGGCAACAACAATACAATCAAATCAGCCACTTAATCGGCTCCATTCGTAGTACCCAGGCCCATTGGCAAAACCATGTTTTGAGAAAGCAACAGGATGGGGGCAACTATATCTTGGGGGAATAATGTTCAATAAAGGAGCCCCCTCCAAGAAAACTCTTTTGTCACATTAGATGTACATCCCTAATCAATGAGACCCATGACATGCCCTACCCCCCTTCCCTGTTACATCCAAATGATATAGGAGGAGAGCCATGTTAGTCTACAGTAGCCAAACATCTGAAAGTCTGGAAGCATCTTTGTTGGTCTTAACTGATGCTACCAGACTTTTATCTCCAAACAAGGAAGTGTCACTATAGCAAAAGCAGTATTGATGTGGAAGGTTGTCTTCTTCACCGGGCAAAGTGGAAAGGCAGGTTATGGTACCTGGGTTACCTGCAAAAGGAGGATCATGACACAAAGCAGTTAGTCCAAAGAACAGTGATTATTTGTATGTGCACAAGATGCAGAGATGAGTGGACATTAACAGGTTGTCTTTTGGCTTTTTGAATACATGGCAACTTGTGTAGCAAAAATTAAAACCTGGGCTGGGGAGGCTAGGCATTTGAGAGAATAATTGGATAATAATTCTGGGGATTAGAAATAGGCACCTAACTGCCATGATGAGTAGAATGATTTCAGTCCCAAGGACTGTTGATGTAACACAGACTTTCTTGTCTATTTCAGTGCCTTGTGGTGGAAACTTAACAGAGCGAAAAGGCACCATTTTGTCCCCTGGATTCCCTGAGCCCTACTTGAACAGCCTCAACTGTGTGTGGAAAATAACTGTCCCTGAAGGAGCTGGAATACAGGTAAAGCTACAAAGAATGGCTAAGTTGACAAGCCAGCTCAGATTGGGAAGAAAGGACTCAAAGAAAGAGGGCTCTCTCTTCCTTTTAGCTTGTAGCCTAACCAAGAAGTCAAGATGTTGGTCTTCTAATCTGCTTTTTTCCCCTGCTAGACTAGTTATTAGTAAAAAAAAATACTGTCCAAGATTTAATTCTGTGGCAAGTGTCAAGGAGTCTATTTATCTCACAGAAGACATTGTAGGTGGAGGGCTATGTCTATGGCAGCCAGAAAGTCAGAAAGGACCTGATAGCATCTTTTCAGGCTAATAGAAATTTTGTTAAAGGGCATGAGCTACTCACTTCATCAGATATAAAATCTGATATCAGGGTTCTTCTTTTGATGATCCGGCTAGCTCAGATTTGAAGATGGAAAGCAAAGAATATAGTTGGATAGAATTTTTCTCTCTCTGACCAGGCAGTCTGTGCAGCAGTCTGCCAGTTTCAAAAGCACTGATGAGCACTGTTGTACTCAGGTAATTGGGAGAATTGGAGGAACTCTTGGTTAACAGAAGTACCTACCCTGCTGCCTCTCTTCCTGAATTAACCAGGCATGTCACTTTGTAATGTTCAGCTCCTTGTCCTGAAGGATTTGAGGTTGCCTAATCAATAACAGCTCAATATTTCATGTCTTCCATGACAAGCAAGGACTTCTCCCAGATGGATCTGACTCCATGCTCCCAATAGGGCATATGTTTAAACATCCTATCTGACAGTTGCATGCAAATGGTTTAGCACTGAGCAGGTTTACTACAAGCTTTGTGCCATCTAAAAGATGTATGCCTGAAGTGAAGGATATGAAAACATGATTATCAGATTACCAGGTATGGAAGGATGGGACAGGACAGAACAGAGAGTCCGGAGAATCTTGATAGTCAGAAACACTGGGTAGAAAGGAAAACATTGAATTAAAACTAAAATGAATACCAAATTTTATGTTTGAATAGGGAAAAAAAATAAAGGCATAAGTACTGTGGAGATAGACCATGTTGTATAGCACAATGTGAAAAGTTCTGGGGTCGATTCCAAGCTGTGTCAACAGAGGTGAAGTTCACTTAAATCTGACCCTCTTTGTTCTGCATTGGTCATATCACACCTAGAATTTTTCATCATATTTTAGAAAGGCACTGGCTAGATGGAGTATGTCCAGAAGAGCAACCAAGACCATAAGGGGTATAGAAGAGAAACCTATGAGGAATGGTTAAAGGTCTTGAACATAAAGGTATCAGACAAATATCCTACAGCAGCAATAATTATTGGGGGGGACTTAAATGCTAGGATGGGTCCAAACGATCAAGCATTATTTAATCATTTTAAGATCAATTACGATGAGAATGTACCAGAAGAACCCCTGCATTCCAAACAATTTAAAGACCCTAAAGCAAATTGGGCAGGTTTATGTGTAAGACAGATGACTTTACATTTGGACCTTTGTGTCTTTAATGGTTCCACAAAAGGCAACTACCCAGCAGAATATACTTATCGAGGAGCAGGAAGAAAATCCACAGTTGAGTATTGGATAATATCATATGACCTCCAGAAGTTCTTGCAAAAGATGGAGGTAGACTCACAACTGGAAAGCGATCACAATTCAGTAATCCTTACTCTCACATTACACCAGAAAACTCTAAGGACTGGTTCAATCTACCTACCCAGGCTAGAGAGCCAAAATACCCAGGTAAAAATTAAATGAACCGAGAAAAATGCAAAGGAAGTTACTAAATGGATGTTAGTGCCAGAAACAATAGAACTTCGTACATCTCTACTAAAAAGTAAGTTTGAAGGATCATACTTAGAGGGGTTTGAAACTTTAATTTCAAATTTGAAATCGGTTCTCACTAACAGAATACTAGCTCAATCCCAAAAGCCAATTTTAAAGAATAAAAATTGGTTTGATCGAGATTGCGTGCAACTGAAAAGGACATATAACAAAGAGTATATACATTGCAAGCAGCCTATAGGTCCTCAAATGCAATTAAACATTTTTTTTACACCGGTGGAGGGCAATTAGTACCTGCAGCCTTAAAACTTTTGAGGCCAAAACATTGACACAATTCTGTATGGGGCACAAACAGGAATCCTTGCAAAAAAAAGACGTGCTAGAACCTATACAAACCAAATTCCTGCAAGCCATCTTAACTGCACAGGTAAGAATTGAGACAGGCATGCCTCAAATTCAGGTAAGGGCCTGGAAGATGATGATCATTCATTGGCTAAAAATGCATTTCTTCCCAGAGGGACTGACCCCTCTAGTACTGACTGATAACTACCCCTCCCCTTGGAAACAGGCAATAGAGCACAAGCTGGGCTCTTATGGGCTCTCACCAGTATTCTTAATGTCCCTAGGCTTTAACCAAGCAAAGCAAGTAGTAATCAATAGAATGAAGGACATGGAGTTCCAAGAAGAATTAAATAGGTTGTCTCGCCACAGCAAGGACAGAACCAAACAGGGAGTGTGGGAATCAGCAAGATATCTGAATGATCTGACCTTCCCAAAACAAAGAATAGCTTTCTTCAGAGCCAGATTTAATATTCTCCCATCAGCACTTCTTCAGGGCAGGTAAAGAAAACACCAATAGCAGAACGGGTATGTATATGTGGTAAAGGAGAAGTTGAAGATATCTCACATGTTTTATTGTACTGTGAGATATACAGAGTTTATAGGTCATACTAGAGAGATTTGCAGGGAGAGCAGACAATTTTTATGTAGACTTTCTCCTCCAGGATTCAAACCCAGCTATTACATGTGCAGTGGCAAAATTCTGTGTTGCTGCAATGTCTACTAGAAAAAAATTGGTTACAGAATGATAGCTGCCAATTTGTGACAATTTTTGGAGATAGGACAAACTTTGGAAAATGATATTTACACACATACTTATTGGCTCTCCACTCATATAAACCAGGAGTGCCTAACTGTTTGAGAACATGTATTTTCTTAACAGATGTTTTTATCCACTATTAATGTATTATAATGTGTCAGTATTTATATATATATATATATATATATATATATATATATATATATATATATATATATATTATTTGTTTTCTCAGAGATTTTCACGGTAGTAGAGGAATTGAGTTGGTCTTGTCCTGTATGATTGAGATAGCAGAATGCTGCATGAATTCATTACTAGTCAGTTTCTCCTGGGAGAAGAACTGCTGAAGACACTTTCCCAGAAGAACGAAGCTGAAGACACAGCCTGAAGATGAAGGATGAGATTTCAATAAACGTTGTCAAGGTATTCTCAATCTTACACGGACAAGACCGACACACCAAGACCTACATAGATAGATAGATAGATAGATAGATAGATAGATAGATAGATAGATAGATAGATAGATAGATAGATAGTAAATAGTGATGTCTATTGCTGGTCTAAGACCGTAATAAAGTTCTGTTCTATCCTATTCTATTGTGGAGAAACATAGTAGTTACTTCAAAGACTTGTTCAGAGTTGTTCCCAAAAATGGGAGAAGAAACAATAAGTAAAGTTACAAGGAACTAAGTTTTTATTGGACATCTAAAAACTTTCCTAATGATAAAAATTGTTCAAAAATGGTCCAACTGCTTGGAGGAGTCTTATAGGATTGCAGGTCTGGGAATGATATTCTCCTATGGATGATGGATCATCCACGTCTTCCTCAGAGGCCTCAAGGGAGAATGAGAGCATTCCCGGAATGTCTGGTATTGCTGACCCTGAGCTACTGGCAGAACATGCCTCAGCTCACAGGCCAATGAGGGTGAGTGGAAGGAGCTGCTGGCCTTGGTGGATGCTAGAGCACGCAGGGCAGGGAGGTGGAGATCTGCCAGATTGATGGGGAATCCTCTTAATGGGCTGCACCAGGAGGGGCCATTTAGCATGGCAGGCAGAGGGTGGCGTTGCTGGAAGCAACATGTATGGGTCATGGCCAGATGGTCGTTTGTGTTTCCACGACTCTGCAGCTCATGCATTTAATTCAGTTGTGGAGAGTGTTTATGGTTGTGTTTGGAGCAGCCAGTTATCTATCGGGTGGACTATTTGGCCATTGCCTGGAAGGTTAGTCTGGAGCTTGTTTGTGGTTGGCTTTGCTGAAAATGACACCCCCTGAACTCCTGGCTTGGACAATTCCTGTGACTTCTCCTTGCCAGCCCTGAAACCGGACCACAGGACTTGATGACAAACCTCAGTGGAGGCCCCAGACCTCAGATGGGATTTGGGCTGTTTATTTTTGGAACCTACCCAAGCAAAAACTTTATTTCTAAGACTGTTTGCGGTTTGGCTGTAAGTTTGTTTTGGTTGTCTAATTGGTCTTGAGACAATTATTGTGCTAAGGGGGTTAAGCCTTCCATCCTCTCCGGGTAGGTAAATTGAGGACCCAAGATTGTTGGGGGCAATAAGCTGACCTTGTAAAAATGCCGCTTAGTAATAAGCAGGCATATACAATGGAATGAAGGCTATTGCTGAGCACATTGGGTTGTGCTCCAAAAATTGTAAGCCACCCTGAGTCTTCGGAGAAGGGCGGCATATAAATGTAATTAAAAAAAAAAAAACTGAAAACCTGAAATAGAACTGTTGGAGGAACAGACTGAATAAAGCTCTCTACACCAACCCGACACGTGGGGGCAGCACAGATATACAGGTTGTCCTTGACTTACAACCATTCATTTAGCAACTGTTTGAAGTTACAATAACACTGCAAAAGTGTTTTATAACTACTCCCTGTACTTACAAGCACCCCACAGTCAAAATTCAGGCGCTTGGCAACCATCAGGTATTTACAATAGTTAAAGCATCAAGGATTTGTCTGTTCACCATTTGTGACCTTCCCAGCCAGCTTCTGACAAGCAGAGTCAATAGAGGAGAACAAATTCACTTAATGACTGTATGATTCAATTAACGACTGCTTAAAAAGCTTGGTTAAAAATGTTATAAAATTGGGCATAACTCACTTAACAATTGCTTTGCTTAGCAATTGCATGTCATTGTGTTCATAAGTCAATTGTGGTCATAAGTCAAGGACTATAGATTTCTTTCCTGGGGGAAAGATTGGGCTTGATGATCTTCAAAGTCATTTCTACCCCTTACCTTCCATCCTTTTTTTGGTGAAAGAGTGCAGTATATTGTCTTCGAGCTATTTTATTTAACTATGCACAATAATGCTAGTGGACATCCAGGATTGCTAAACATGAAAGTCAATGCCTGAAGAAAAACACAGAACCTTCAGAAAGGTTTGTCTGAGATAAAAGCCACAAATACTTTCATCTCTGAAAGAAATGATCTGGTAGCAGAAGTTTCCCTGCTTGATGCCCTTTAGGACTCCACATACATAATTGACTAGGTAATTAGGATAGTAAAAAACATCATCTGGAAATCTTCAGGTTGGGAAAAGTTATTATGGAAAAAAGTGGGATATATAATAACCCCTTTTATTAACTCTTTCCTAGCTAAGGACTATGTAGTTCAAAGACAGTAGTAGTACTAGCATCTTCTTGACACAAAACTTTTTCAAATGAAATGTATTTAGCTTTATATAAAGAGAGGGAACTGGCCCTTTAAAACCTTTGAAAAGTTTGCTAAAGTTCTTGGGTTTTAGTAGGAACAATTAGGTCTGATCCAACTCCAGGATACAAATTGCAGTTTTTTTACAACTTATATTTTAAATCAAAGAGAGAGAGAATCCCGCTCTGCTTCAGTAACCTAGCAAAAGAGAAGGAAGCAATTAGCATCATAATAGGACCATTTTGCAGCTTCCAAATTCACAAGGCGTATCTTTTTGAGAGTGTCAAAATTGATTAACAGATCTGTTTTTTTAATTTTACTTAGTTTTGCCCTGGATTTTTTGAGACTTGTATGCCTTGTTATTGGTATTTCTCACAGCATAGCATGGAAGAGAAAAAGGAAGATTATTTTAGCAGAACCGCTAAATGTATTGCAAAACATTTGACACTTTTGATATCAAGGTGATAATTTATTCCATTCATTTGTTAATTTCAGTGGAGGTGGAAAAGGAGCTACTGGGAGAACCAATCTGCTATTAATACAGTTTTTGCTCTATTTCCTTGGAATGTAATATCTAAATTAGGATGTCTTTAGAAGTTAATAGATCATACAAACTTAAGCTAATGATATTAACAAGAAGAAGTATATTTCAGGAAAATGTAGTTTCACCCTCCTCTTCATGAAAAAAATATACTCTCTCAATATTCTAAGTTTGGAACAGTACCATGCATTTCATTATGTCGTCACAGAAATGAGATGCAACTGAAGCAAATTATATCATTAGCATCGTTATCATGATGACATCATGGCATGACATGTCTTAGTGAAGATGGCCATGACTTCATAAAAGCTTTCTGGAAAATCTTGCACTGGTAATGCACAATCAAAACTGCATTGTTACAACACTGTACTTACTGAATTTCTACCTTTTCTTATTAAACTAAACTGAACTAAGCAGCCTGGATTCATACAAGATCATAAACCAGGAAAAAAAAGAAACTATCTGAGGTTAATATTTACCTGGCTTTGTAACTGCTAGCTTTGTCACTGACCTGCTTAAACAGGTGTTGTCTGAAACCCAGCCTTGAAGAAAGGTGTTTGACCTGTTTGTAGAGGAGTCAAGTAGGTCCTTATAAGCATAGGCGACATGCATGTTGCCCGGACAATGATCCTTATTCATATGCTAGGATCCTCATATAACTGTGGAGACACTTGAGCTGAATTGACAGTTTAACATGTGTGTCTAAGGTGTAATTGGCTGTCTGTGACTCTGTTTTGCTGTAAACATAACCAGAGTGTTTTAATGATAGCCAACTGAGCATATAACATCTGAATTGTATTAGACTTCCATCAATTTCTGTTTTGTATTCCGGGTTAATCCTGGCAAATCAGGTGAGCTGGAAAGAATGAAAGCATTCTTAGAAGTGGACCATAGGCAGTATCTGACCAAGGAGATTGTATATAATCTGTTCACTTGCTATGACTTTTTATATGAATTATTCATTTCCCAAGCAGCAATTCTGCTTGGTAGTAAATATACACTTCAGTTCCTGAAATCTTCAACATCATTTTAGAATTACAACTTTAGAATTCCTTCCTCCATTCCTCCCCCCCACCCGCAAAAAAACCCTTCTGAAAAAGAAGTGAGGAATGAAAAGGAGAATAAAACTAACTTTCGGTTCTATTATACATAAATCATTACAGGTTGGATAATTCTTTCTCTTCTATTTTTTTTCCACTTTTGCACTTTTGCCCTTCTTTTTTCTTTCTTTTTCTTACTTTATATTAGTTTTTATCTTCCTTTAAAAAAAAACTTTTCCTCTGTAAACCTGTTAATATATTATCAAACAAGCTGGATAATTATGTAGACTCCAGAGCAATTTGTAAAGGCTCTGTGGGGGTTATTAGCATTTTGTTGAGGTGAACTCTAAAGGCTTTTGTGCTTCATTTATGTTTTGATTTAAAGTTTTCACAAAATGGCTTTAGGACAAATTAAGGAAGAAAACAACTGAAAATGTCAGAAACAGTTATTTATGGTCACCCTGCCAAACACATCACTTTTTTCCTATTGCCTTCAGTGAAAAACACATTTTGCATTTCCATAGGATAAATTTATCCCAAATGCCATCCTGGTTAAAGGGCAGATATCATAATTAAGTGAAAAATGTTTTATGTGGCATGCAATTTTACTAAAATAATCCTCATTGCAAGAAGAAAGTGTGTATGATCAGGATCTAGGATTTAAGATTTCACCTCTTAGTTTGGGCTGTCTAAAACAGAATTCCCTAACCAGGTGTCTCTGGGGAAAACATTTCCCAGCTAGCATAATTGACCAATTTCAGATATTTGGGTTGTGTTGGGAGAGATTGGTTAACCTCTGCACTATAGTTCTGAGAACCCTATCCACCAGACTTAAGCCATATGTGATGGCAGGGAGATTACAGGATGTATTCATGGGCAGGCTCTCAGTTGCCATGGGATTAACAATGAAACTTGGAACCCCATGTTAATTAAAACTGCATCAAAGAGGCCTCAAAATGTTCTTCAATGCATTTCAAACTATAAAATACACTGAGATTTTTACACTGATAAATTAAGTGTAAAAATAATTTGTTATACAAAGTTTGTGAATCTACCATAAAAAATTAAATTACATTTGGTTTACTGATTGCATTTTGAATGGTACTGTTATATTAGTACTGGTAACCTTTAATTCTGAATGGTACTGCTAACAGTAGTAATGTTAATCGTAATTGTCACTATCATCATCACCATCACATATGTTTTCCTTCTCTGGCCTTTTCCCTGTTTCCAGATTCAAGTGATCAGTTTTGTTACAGAACAGAACTGGGATTCCCTAGAAGTCTTTGATGGAGGGGACAATACAGCCACCATGCTGGGCAGCTTCTCAGGTAAGATCTGAAGGTACCATAGAAAAGGCTGTGACTGCTTACCTATTAAGTATTTATTTTCAATAAATAATTATGATAAGCCACCCAGAGTCATGAGATGGGCAGCTAGGTAAGTCAAATCAAATCAATCGATATTTAGGGTTGAAACCAGAGTTGGCTTCAAAGGTGGTTTTCTCAAGAGAAAGAAACCAATATCCAGAACTGTAGGAGAGGAGCAGGCAGAGTTGGAGGCAGAATTAAATGTGTCATCAGCTTAGAATCCTTACATTGCCACAAATGGTCTAAGTCCAACCCCTTTTGAATTCCATTGACCTCTATTCAGATTTGCCCTTTAGTTGACTAGATTCTTGTGCATAGATGAGAAATAAATCTTTCTGAATTGCAGCTTGATGCATGTTCCCGATCATTTGTGCCCAACAGAGCGGGGTAATGATAGAAAACCAGTCTTTGCAGTGACACTGCTGTTCTTCAGTTGAGCATCTAAAATCAGTTCTTTAATCAACTTGAAAGAAGAGCTGGGATCATAGGGAAGTTGGGATGGACAAACTGGATGCCCCTGCCTCACCCCCAGTTCCCAAAATTCACAAAGTCATAAAATCTTCAGATGACAAAATGGAAATAGTATTAATGCATGAGATGTCAATGTTTACATACACAATTTAATTAGATATTTGTCTTCATGCCAATGATCCATAACATTTCTAAATTCTAGGGTGAGATTATTGTGTTGTGAGAGAGATTATTGTGTGTGTGAGAGAGAGAGTGAGAGAGAGGGAAGGAGGGAGAGAGAATATTAGCGTAATTTAACTTCAGGCAATCAGCCACAAATATTGTGTGGTAAACTGCTGTTTGTCTTATTACAGCCATGTTAGTCACATGTGTAACAATAGCAAAGTATAAAAACCACATGTCAAGCTGTTCTTAGAAGGATTGGTCCTTTCACATATTGAACTCCTTGCTTGGCTTATAAGAAATTGTGAAGCAGGAAGTATTTAATAATATGTGGGACCAACTCCCCTTGAGCCTTCGTCTGGGCCCCGATCTCCACTTCTTCCGCCGTGACCTTAGGACCTGGCTCTTTGAACAGGCCGGTCTGGACTAGCCAAGGGGAGGGGTGGGTTTGTTTTAGAGGGTTTTAAATTTTAATTGAATTTTAACATTTAGGCTTGTATTTGCTTTAATTTCTTTTTATTGTAAATTTGTATGAGTTTTATATTGTTAGCTGCCCTGAGTCCTTAGGGAGAGAGGGCGGCATACAAGTCTAAATAAAATAAATAAAAAATAAATAAATAAATTCCTACAGGATGAAGGAGAGAGCCTTGTCAGTATGTGTGAACAAGAAAGATAGAGACTGCTCGGTAGGCAGGGAACAAAAGGGTGACTAATCATAACAAATAATGCTCCGTAAAGAAAGTTGCTAGCCAATTGCATGATTACAATGTGGTATAAGAAGAGGTAAGTGATGTATCCAGAGGTGGTATTCAGCAGGTTCTGACCTGTTCTGGAGAACCGGTAGCGGAAATTTTGAGTAGTTCAGAGAACCAGCAAATGCCCCCTCTGAGTGGAGACTTTACAGTATCCTTCCCCTGCCACGCCCACCAAGCCACGCCCACAGAACCGGTAGTAAAAAAAATTGAATCCCACTACTGGGTGTGATGAGTGACATCACCCACCCAGTCACATGACCAACTGGCCATGCCTACCCAGCCAGAGAACCGGTTGTTAAAAAATTTGCAGCCCACCACTGGATAGATGGGGTGGTTGAAGATCAAATTGGTAAAGGTGATGAATCAGCCGGTTCTGACCAGTTCTGGAGAATCGGTAGCGGAAATTTTGAGTAGTTAAGAGAACCGGCAAATCCCACCTCTGACTGGAGATTTTACATTATCCTTCCCCTGCCACGCCCACCAAGCTACGCCCACAGAACTGGTAGTAAAAAAAATTGGATCCCACCACTGGATGTATCTGAAAAGTATAAGTGGTATATAAAAGAAGACATCAGACACAAGTATGTTAGGTGCAAGGAATGAAGAATGACACTGTGAGTTATTCAGACTGGTTTTCTATGGTTACCCTCCTCTAACAAAGGATTAGGACCATACATTAAGCTGCAATTCAGAAAGATTTTTTGCTCAATCCTATGCACAAGAATCTAGGTTTTTTTTATTGTTCCTGGCCTATAGAAAGGATTCCAGACTAAAACACACTCTGTATAACTATCAGATATACCATATGAACCATAAGGGAGAGTCCCTTCTGGGCCTCTTTCTGCATACCAGGGATTCAAGACCTTTTAGCTCCTAGGGAAAGAACCCCTCCTACCTGAGACTCAGTGTCAGATTCCACCAGATGATGCTTTCCTCTGCTTCCCACTTATTTTTCCTTGGCAGGGATTGACAAGGCTTTCAATTATATGAAATGTTCATACTTTTAAAATCCATCTACAGCAATGTATCCCAACCTGGGCAATCTGAAGATGTGTGGACTTCACTCCCAGAATTCCCCAGCCAGCATATCAAGGTTGGCATGAACAGGATCCTCTCCTAGCACTCTAAAATATGCCCTCTGACTGATTCCTTCCTCTTGTGCCTCTCCCCCCTCCTTCCATTAGGTACCACTGTCCCTGCCTTGCTCAACAGTACCTCTAACCAGCTGTATTTGCACTTCTACTCTGACATCAGTGTCTCCGCTGCTGGATTTCACCTGGAGTACAAAAGTAAGCTCATTTCAGTGCAGTGCCAATTGTTTAGATTGTGTGTGCTGAGTTGCAGTCATTATGCAAATAGGAGATGTGGCATGTCCCACTTCTGATAGATCCCAGATTCAGTAAATCCAAGCAACTGGAAGAAAGGGATGGGATATATAATCACTGAATGGTAAATGATCAGAGAAGTGCCTTGGGTGGAAACTGGAACAGTGTGAATTTAAACCAATTAACTATAGAACCTAGAAATTAATCAAAAAAGTGTTACTGCTGGAGGAGGCCATTAAGCCCAAATCCCAGATTAGTGCAGGAATCCAGCTTCTCAAATCCAGTGTCTCAAATAAATGATTCTGTAATTTCAAGTTGAAGTCACCTATTGAATGAGAACCTACCATCTTCCCTGGTAACTGATATTTCTGAACGTGTAATTGGTATTGAAATCTGCCATCTTGTAATTTAAATCTTTTATTTCATGTCAAAGCTTTTGGAATAATAATGTCTTGGCTGCCTTCTATAGTACATCCCTTCAGGTTTTTCCAAAATTATATCCTACTTCCTCTTAGTTTCTTTTGTCCAAGGTGAATATACCTATTCCCTTTAGCTCCTCCATGTAGAAATTATAATAATAATAATAATTATAATAATTGGACTTGTATGCTGCCCCCTCTCCGAAAGGACTCAGGGCAGCTCACAATTAAAATACAACAATAAATATTTAAAACAGAATTAAGCTCTGATCTCTTGTTCATACTCACTGACCTTCTCTTGACTTGTTCCAGTATTCCTGAAAAGAAAAAGTGAAATACTCACAACTGGGCACAGGGTTCCAGGTATAGCGTGCCCACGATCAAATAGTAGAAAACCTGTCACCAACATCTGGTCACTATTCAATTGAGGGATGGCATTTTCTGTACTGGGGCCAAATTTATGTTGGGATATGTAATGCTGGGATTTCTGAGATTGAGAGGAAGGTGCTGCCCACAGCATCTAGGTAAAATTGCTACATTCATTATGGAGGATTAGTTCTTTGTGGCCATTTGTTGTTCCTATTCAGGCCTTCGAGGACTTAAATCCCTCCTTAATATACCTGAATAGAAAGAATATTCTTCACCATCCTTCTCTAACCTGTTTTGATTTTGTCTGAAAACTTTCAAATGATAGTGCTATTATTTCCTGTGGTTTGCAAATTGTACTTTGGTTGATCCATATAGTTCTTTAAAGGAACACTATTTTTTAAAATTATGGAGCTTGGAACAGATCATAAAACATCTTTCCTTGTGTACAATAGCCAATCTTGCTTTAAAAAAAAGATTATTGATTTTTCAAAGATCACTTAATGTTTTTGTCAATACATACACTATTGTGTAATGATTATATGCAATGGTTGTCTCCCTGTTAGCAAATACTTCTTCCCTGAATTAAAATGCAAACTATCCTTTTCCATCCCCTCAAGATTTATTTCTGAGATTCACCAGGTGGACACAAAAGATGGAGCTAGTTAATTAGAGATGCTGGAGATTGATCTAAGGTTTCAATCATTTTCTTTGCTATCGAACTATGGATGCTGTTTAAAGATTTATCTTGTCTGGTCATAAAACCAATACTTTCATTACCAGCTATACTGATTGGCATTAGTTTTTCATGGCCTTAGGCTAAAGGATTTATGGAGTAATTGAAGACAGGAAGCGTGGGTGGGAGAGCTAAATCTTCTTTAGACTTGGCCTCTGAACCCTCCCTTTTTAAAAAGATTTTGCTAGCATTAGAGTAGTGGCTCAGGAATTCTGGGATCTGAAGTCTACAAGTTGTAAAGTTGCTGTAGTTGCCCACCCCTATGTTAACGTGATGGTCACAAGCAAACTGGAGCACTTAAAGCTCTGTACAAATGAGTTAAAGCTCCATATAAGTTCCAATATTTGAGGGACTGCCACAAAGATGAGAGGGTCAAACTATTTCCTGAAGGCAAGACTAGAAACAATAGATGGAAAGTAATCAAGGAGAGAAGCAACTGAGAACTAAGGAAAAATTTCCTAACGGTGAGAACAATCAATCAGTGGAATAGGCTTGTGGAAGGCTTCAACACTGGAGCGTTCAAGAAGAGACTCAAGAAGTTTTCAAGAAGAGACTGGACAGCTATTTGTCTGAAACAGTATAGGGTCTCCTGTTCAAGCAGAGAGTTGGACTAGAGGACCTCCGAGGTCCCTTCCAACTCTGTTATTCTATGAGTTATGGCCCTTCTCCAAAGGCTCTTTTCTACCAGAGATAACTTTACAAAGAATTTGGAGAGGAAACCCCTATCCCACATGTCATAATCTCTCCCCATCGAGTGCTGATCAGGGGGGGAGGTAGAAAATAATCCATGTGATACTGAACCAAGCACCTCAACAATTTCATGTGTTGAAATGGTCAAATTGAAGCCCTGGTGACCAAAGGTGCATGCTATAGTCTATGCACTATATCCCCTCCACAGCCAGAGCTCAGGCTGAGACTATCAGAACAGATGGTCCTTGCTGGGCCCTGCAAGTCAGCTTCTGAAGGAAGTCCCATGGTGGAAAAAAACAACAACAGCAGTGTCCTTTTTCACTCCACCAGAGAAGATCATCAGCATATATGATATATTCATTTGCATAGGGACTGTACACATGCATTACATGGGGGGAGTATTCTGGAGTCATAACATTTTAAATATAGAATTAGTGGTGCAGGATTTAATTCTTGAAGCTTCCATCATGGGCTAAATAATAGTGTTGTGATTTTAATGCACTTTAATTGGGATCCTGCCATATTGAAGGAAAGCTTTAAGCCCACAGTTCTACCATCATCCTCCAGTTAACTGATTTCTGCAAAACATTCAGTAAAGTTTAAGATATTCTCATAAATAAGAGAACAAAATGAGCTGGACTGTGCTACTACCAGATGGAGAAAAACTGACTGAACAAACATTTGGAAGTGTATATCAATGGGTCTCCATCAAACAGGGGTAAAATATACCATTCTAGGGCTTGTGCAATTCAACATATGTCATGGATGAGGGGTTAGAAAATATCAACAGAAAGATGCAGTGATAATAAACAGCATAAGGAACAGTATCAAGATTCAGGAGGTCTTTGACAAGATGGGCAGAAGCCATCAAGATTAAATGCAAAGTCCTACATTTAAGTAAGAAAAATCACAGGTATAATCATGGAATGGGGGTGGTGATGTAGGCAGGCATTCTGGGCAACAATACATATGAAACTTTGATATTTTGGAGATCAAGAATTGAACATGAGCCAACAAAGCTAAAGAAAAAGGAAATACAATCCTAGACTGCAACAAATATAATGTGAAGACCAAACAAAATCATTGTTCTCTACTCTACATTGTTCAAACTATAGTATGTTGAGAATAGTATAACCAATTCCAGCCACATTTTAGGAAGAACATTAACAAATTAGGGGTGCCCTTCTCAACTAAGATGATGAGGGGCCTGGAAGAAAAACCTTACAAGAAACAGTTGAAGATGATTTAGCTTGGAGGAAAAATATAGTTGTTCAATATCTGAATTGCCAGGATGTAAAAGATGAGGCAGAATAGTTCAGAGTTGTTTCAGAAGATAGGACAAGAACACAAAACATAAGGAAACTGATTGCAGGTGAACATTAGGGAAAAATTATTAATAATAATGATTGTTCAGGACATGGTGGATTTACTGGAGGTGTGTAAGCAGAGGCTGGTTGGCAAGGTAACAGGAATGCTATAGATTCATGAAATGAGGTTAAGGGTGGATGAGATGATCTTCAAGATCTTTTCTAACTCTTATCTTCAATTAATTCTTTAATGGAAGGTAATATGGTGCAATAATCAACTAGATATCACAGTTTAATGAACATACAGGTTGATGGACAACAAAGTCATGGCCTAATACACAGCATCTTCAAAATGATTTGTTTGATAAAAATCATAAAAACTTGAAACTCTGAAAAATAATATGATTGAGAACCATTCCCATCCTGCTAAAAATGATACATTATATGAAGTCTTCAATACTTCCATTATTTTTCTATGCAGAAAATCTCCTGATCAGTCTCCAGTACATTTAGTGAGTTGTCCACTAGAGAGAATAGAAGATATTTTTGCCTTGCACTGTTCACGGTTGCTGCATTCATGGACTAGGTAGATCAACAAACTAAATCAATGTAGCAGCTTTATACATTCCCCATGTCAAGACAAATTTCATGCTGCTAAGGCACCTGCATAGCTGGCACTTCATAACAATAACATTTTTGATACCAAGCTGTTAAGAGTTCTCCAGGGCAAAGTGCTGTGGAATTAATCAACTTTCAGAGCTTAGTTCCCATACAGAAATACAAGGATAATAGTGGAAGTAGCTGCTCATTTCCAGGAGTAGCTGGCCATTTCCAGGAGCAGAAAAAGATGAAGCTTATAAAGAGAGATTAAATATATATTTTTGCTTTGCGGCTTGCTTGACATATCAACAAAGTGCCTCTTAAAAAGCTTTCTTTTCCTTCCCTTTCTGGAGGCTGTTTTTAGAAACTCAAAAATACTCTTTCATGTGTCTTGCCTTAACTCATCTGCATTAGATTTTTGAGTGCTAAAAAAAGCCAGAAAGCCTATTTAGTGAAAAATCCTTTATACAACCATATGCATTCATTCATTTAGTACCATTTTTCAGCTCCTTGCAGCAATGATTCAGAGGTTCAAGGTTCAAAGCGCTCTTAAAAAACTGAATGTTGGTCCTCATGCAAAAAAAGAGCAAGTTTGGGGCTAGAAGTATTTGCATCTATGGCAATACTTTGGACAAAGATCAGGATCTCCTGATAGAATACATATTAAGCAGATTTAGTATGCTGCAGATACCATGTGCTGCATTGTACCATACTAAAGAGCCAATGCAACCTTGGGCTACATCAACAGAGGTAGAATATTGGGATCACGGGAAGTAAATAGATGCATTGATCACATCATATGTGGAATACAGTGTCCAGTTCTGTTCATCCAAGGCAACATAGGAACTGGAAAGTGATCAGAAAAAAATCAGCATAGATGGTGAAAGGCTTGTGACCTATGAAGAATGGTTAATGGAATTGGGTATGTTTAGCCTTAAAGAAGAAAAAAATGTAGCTGAAGCATAATAGCAATACTTGAAAGATTGTAACAAGGACGAGAATGTGGGCTTACCTGGGGGAAGGACAAGAACCAAGGAGTGGAAACTTTATGAAGAGAGATCCAAACTCAAAATGAAGAAATTTCTGATCATCAGAGTATTAAGCAATGGAACAGCCTGCCTCCTGGAGTCATGGAAACTCCATCACTGGAGGCTTTCAAGGGGAAGTTGGATAGCCTTTTCTGGGGTAGTATGAGAATTCTTGCCCTGGGCAGCATTATGTATGTATGTATGTATGTATGTATGTATGTATGTATTCGACTTGTATGCCGCCCCCTCTCCAGAAGGACTCGGGGCAGCTCACAGATAAAAACAATACAATAAATTAAGTTAACTAAAATAGAATTAAATTACAGCAAGCCAAATTAACTAAAAATCCCATAATACATATAAAACCCTTCCCCGAGGAGTCAGCACAGCACAGCCTGTTCAAACAGCCAAGTTTTTAGGTCGCGACGGAAGGTGCGGAGATCAGGGGCGAGGCGGAGCCCCAGAGGCAGTTGGTTCCAGAGAGCGGGAGCTGCTACAGAGTAGGCCCTTCCCCGGGATGCCCCGGGATGCCACAGACGGCACCCCGAGAAGTCCCTGCCTGTGCGTTCGTACAGGGCGGTTGGTATTTGATGCTGGCAGTAGACGCTCCCGTAAATAACCCGGACCCATGTCTCGCAGGACTTTGAATGTTAATACTAAGACCTTGAATCTCATTAAGCTCATTAGACTAGGAGACCAATCCAATCCAATGAGTCTATATTCTGATCTGTTCCATTCATATCTTATAACTGATATTCTATTCCATTTGCAATAGCAATAAATAACAATAGACTTATATACCACTTCACATTGCTTTTACAGCCCTCTCTAAGCAGTTTACAGAGTCAACCTATTGTCCCCAACAATCTGGGTCCTCATTTTAGCAACCTTGGAAGGATGGAAGGCTGAGTCAACCTTGAGCCTGGTGAGATTTGAACTGCCAATCTGCTGGCAATCGGTAGTCAGCAGAAGTAGCCTTCAGTAGTGCATTGTAACCACTGCACCACCATGGCTCTTATCCTATGTTTTGCTATGCTGTATAAGATAAAAAGCAGAAAAGAGGGATGGAGGAAAAGGTGGAGCTTTTTCACAAACTTGCACTGAGAATATCCTCTGGGCCAATTCTGCTGAAAAGTCTTCACCTGACTTCAGAGTTGAGCCATAATGCACTGAATCTGTCCTTGGGATCTCTGAAGGGTGAAGTCAGGGACTCAGATGATGCCGTCCATGAAACAAGTTTGAGGAAAAGAAGGCTTGGCAGGAAGAAAAAAACTCAGACAAGTCAGGGTGACATCAAACAATGCTGACTTGTGCTGAAGTTCATCCAAGGTACAAGGTATTGAAATAATACAAATAGAAAATGATATTTAAGACCTGACTCTGTGAATTGTAAATTGGCCAAGAAAACAAACTGATGGAACATCAAACCCAGCATCCTTACTCAAGGAACTAATGTCCAAGTTCAAATTATCCTACAGCCTGTTTGAGTAGTGATACATGCACAAACGGATAATACTAAATACATACTGATTAACTGTTTGTGCTTTTTTTTAGCTGTGGGTCTCTCCAGCTGCCCAGAACCTGCTGTCCCCAGTAATGGCCTGAAAATTGGTGAAAGATATGTGGTGAATGATGTGGTCTCCTTTCAGTGTGAGCCAGGATATGCTCTCCAGGTACCTACCCACTCTCCAAATAATTATTTAATTCTGAAAAAAAAAGAGTTAAAGTGGGTTGAAAATCATTGCCTTTGTCAAGGTAAATTGAGACATCAGTATCACAGCCCATTCTAATGTCTGGCTACCATGGAAAAGAAAAGATGCAAAGAAAATTATTGTATGAACTTTATATAATTATCTCAGAGCAGTGTTTTAAAACGTGGCAGTCATAAGATATGTGAACATCAGGTCTCAGAATTCCTGAGCCAGCATGCCAAGTTTGAAAAATACTTAAGTTGCCAAATTTGAAAACACTGCCTTAGAAGAAGCTTGCAAAATCCTATCAGATGAACATGAATAACATTTGACATAGAATACAGCAACCTCAGTTAAAATCAAGGGAATCACATCAGTGTGGTATGAAACTCTCAATCTCAATCATAGCACTTCCTGAATCTCTCAAAAGAACACTAAAGAAATATTTGGTACTAGAAGGCAAAGAATCTTATTGTAACTTTTGTGGCCTAACCTTTCTTTTGAAGTCTCTTTTGACAAGACATCAGCATTAAATATAAAGAGCATCTGTAGGTGCCACTCAAATTATATAAAGTGCAATCTTTCTAGGTTATTTTGGAGAGGTTGCAATCAAATTGATCCATTTTTAACATCTTTGATGAGGATGCCTTTTGTTAAAAGTGTTTGAAGACTTCCGGAAAATTGAGTAATTTGAACCTTCCTGTTGCTTTGTGGTGTAAAAATTGATGCAGCACAAGGAATTAATTTCATTTCCTTTTGTTATCTGCAAAGTATCTTACTGGAAAATACTCAAAAATCAAATTTACACCTTTCTCTGAATCAGTGTTATTTAGAAGTGTGGGAGATGGATTTTGCTGAAAAATTAATGCAAAATAAAACACTAGAATGGTAAACATTCCAGAATTAAAGTAAGATATTGTTTGTTCAAAATTATTTATATTTGTACCATGTTATAACATTTCTTAAATATAATTAACACTTTTTTCATAAAACCTTTTCCTGATAAATGTCATTTTGGGTAGAAACACTTTCAATACCCATATTCAATACTATTATTGCACTTTTTTTGAGCATCTCATATTTATTCATAAAGTTGTGTGTAGACTCACACACACACGTCTGTGTATAGTATCTTCTTTTTTAAAATTTGTTTTGTCTTTTGTCTATTTTCCTTTTTGAGTGTACCTTTAGCTCTTTTCTTGATGTTTTGTTCATTTAATGAAAGAAAGCTATCTTATCTTAGAATTCCAGGCTGCAGTATGTATCGCTTCCATTCTTTGCTAAAGAATGTTATTTGGCTGAGATAGGTACCCTGCCTATTCTTTCCATTTGGCCTGTTTCTCAGTTCCTTTTTGCTTCCTACTCACTAATGGTTTTTTTCTTTCTTTCTTTCTTTCTTTCTTTCTTTCTTTCTTTCTTCCTTTCTTCCTTCCTTCCTTCCTTCCTTCCTTCCTTCCTTCCTTCCTTCCTTCCTTCCTTCCTTCCTTCCTTCCTTCCCTTAGGGTATTTAATAGCTGAGCTTTATTTTTGAACATCTCAAAAAATGTTCAAAATGTTCCTGTTATTAGGAAGAGGAGTAATAAATGGGGCACTGCAACCATATGTTGCAGTCTTTCCTTGGCATATCTGATCCAAGCCTTGGACTGAGACTGTGTGTGTGTGTGTGTGTGTGTGTGTGTGTGTGTGTGTGCTTTGAGAAAGAAAAATGCCAGCTATGGTAATCCTTGTTATATGTTGAGTACTTCATGTGTAACATTTAATTATTCATGTTACTTTCTGATGTTCCACTATTCTCTCACAAGTTAGTGAGCATCTGAATGTTGAAGAAATCCTTCTTTTGTGAAACTGTATTCTCATTTAATATTCTCTCTTCTCTCCTTAAAAAAGCAAGCTATCTTGTAAGCTTTTGTGCTCAATTTTAGCCACCTCTTGTCTGTAGAAAACAGATGCCACAAATAAGTGTCTTTTCCCAGACAGGAATGAGGTCAGTAATAGATGAATGTGTTTGTTATCTTGTCAAGATTACAAGCAATACCCAAAGAACATCTGTTAGACTAGATCTTCAGTGATTTATGCAAGGACAAGAATAGTCAGTCTGTCTCCTATAAAAGGTATGATCTCCCCAGTTTAAGGTAATGAAACTCATCGTCTAAATAGTTTATTCCAGGTTGTATACTCCGTAGCCAATAAATAGAGGCTTTTTCTAGCAGTTATCTGTATATGCTTGTAGGAGCCTATTCTGATCTTAATGACTTAATATTTTGCTGCAATTGTGATTCTCTCTGGTTTTCCTATTGGCTTTGTGGATGTATTAAAAATAATAATTTTGGAATAAGAATAATCAATTTGATGCAGTTAGGAAGTACTTTGAAAGCTTCCCTTTTTTCTGGTCAGCATAATTGTTCTCTGAGACAGGAATAAAAGCAACAGCAGGAAGTGGAAACAAGAGGCGAACCATTGATCTTGCTGGGAGATAGTCATTTATTTTTGGAATTTCCACATGATCGCCATTGTCTCTTCTGGCCTAAAGGAAGTACTTTCTAAGGGTTGTGTTAACCCAACAGGCCAGGCTAGGCTAAAATGGGTTTGGATAGCTTGTGGTAGAGTATGTTCTCAAAACTCAACTATTTTTAAATGTCTTTAGAGATTCTCAGTCATCCAGGTGATGGTTGTCCCAAAGGTGCTTTTTTCAAGAGGCAGATGAACTTTCTTTGCTTTTTCTTGAAGATGTTCCACTTCTCATCCACGAAGCTTCTTCTTCAGTTCAGTTCAGTTCTTCAGAGCTGAAGAAGCCTCTTGGATGAGAAGCAAAATGTGCTGAAGGAAAAACAAAGAAATCCAGTTGCCTCTTGAAAAAAGCACCTTTGGGACAACCATTTATAGCATGCTGGGTAAACCACACAAACCTGTTATAAGTATAATATCCTTGATTTATTGAATTACACTTATGTGAATGTGGCAATTGTGTTTTAGATCTTGGTGTTTCATATGAACCAAGCTAATGTTCAACAAAAAGTGTTATTTCCAAAGGGATATCATGTTTTAATATATGTCTTCTAGTTATGCTGCAACAATTCTGTCTTATGTTCCTTTCTATTTGTGCTGTATCCTGTGTCTCTTTTCCCATGTTCAGCCCACCAACATTTTGTTCCATTCAGTTACGAACAGTAGTTGAAAGTGGCCTCCCCCTTATTTGCACTTCATCAGAACGTTTTTATTTTGTCTGCCTGTAGACCTCTGTTCCACGAACATGGAAACGGTTGAATCAATATTAGCATAAAACAGCTGAATCAGTGTTAGTATAAAAACCCTTGCCCACTTTTGAGCAAAGGAACAAGTGACAACAGATCAGCTTAAAAGATGAGGTCTGGCAAGTCACTTTCCCCACACGCAGTAAACCCCTAGTGACTTTCAAAACATTGATCTGCAATAGATGTGACATTGAACATACACTTGCATTGAATTGCACAATACAACCAGTGCGGGAGTGAAATTTGACACCCAGTATGTAGTAAGCTACAAAATATTCCCATTGAGAGAGAAATTTAAAATAAATTCTGAATTCTCTGGAGAATAAGGGGAAGAAAGCAATGTTTCTCTTAATACTTTTTTAAAGCTTGTTTTCATTTGAGTTAGTATATATGGTGCTTTTCCTGGTCTTGATGTTTCCATTATTCATTATTTTATCATTCTGAAGGAAACCTTGCTGCACAAATCTGAAAAAAAAGAGGAGAAATTCTCCCTGACATATCTCTTGAGATTTCAAGAAACTTAAGAAGCCAGGAAGGATGCTGACAGGTTTTATTTTATTCTTTGTTGATTTAAAACATATATATATATATATAGCTGCCTATCTTATAATAAACTCTGGATGACTCCCAATCAAAAATTAAAACAATTTTCATTGAACAATAAAAGATAGAACAATCACATACACACATATCACATCAAACTTTGTATGTCACTCTTCAGTGATAATTTCTCTACTTTTCTCTTTTAAATAGGCAGAGATTCCATCTTCATAATCCTGAGGGGTTTTTTTTTAACTACATCTTACAGATATTCCTGATCCTGCAGTTTCCTCAGAATTAAAGTGCATGTACCCCATGGTTTAATTTTAAAACTCCCATGCAGAATATCACTTCTATCAACCCTATTTAGCTTTTTTTGGAAATCTTCTGTTTTGCAGGAAGAAAAGAAACAGAAAGTGGGAACAGTAGTCTCAGAACTGGCATGGTTGTCCACACTCTGCTTCAATTTCGCCCATCCTTCTTTTACTTTTGCACAATGTCTGGCTATTTTTTAAGCATCACATAACGTTCAATATTTTTTAAAGTAAAATATACTGATGTACAGAGAGAAAGCTAAATTGCCTTTTCATTTGTAACGTTGTGGAATTAAAAGATGGATTGGTGAACCCAGTTCTGCTCACTATGAAAAGATATTGAGATCCTAGAAAGAGTGCAGAAGAGAGCAACACAGATGATAAGGGGCCTGGAGGATAAACCGTATGATGAATGATTGAGGGAACTAGTTATGTCTACTTGAACAAAGAGAAGAACTAGAGATGACATGATAGCAGTCTTCCAGTACTTGAGGGAGAATTGGGACAACTCGCCATAGCCAACTCGCCATGGGACAACTCGCCATGAGGCAATTTAACAATTCTATTTAATTATTTAACATAAATAAAAATTATTTTAATTTTTGCCATTCGTATTTCATTTTGCCCCTACTTTTGCATCCTTTCTTTAATGATTCTGTTGCACTATTTCTTTGATATTAGTGTAACTCTTGTGCTGCAGTGAATTGTCCTGTGACAAGCTGGCGGTGACGAGTTGTCCTGCAGTGATTTGGTTGCAGGAAGTTGACTGTGGTGAGTTGGCCATTGCAAGGTGGCCGTGATGAATTGTCATAGACCCATTTAAGGGGCTGTCACAGAAAAGAGGGAATCAACCTGTTCTTCAAAGCATCTGAGGGCAGATGATAAGCATTAACAAGGCAGAAGATCATTAAAAAGAGATCCAACCTAGAACTCAGGAAGAATTTCCTGATAGTGAGCACAAGTGAAATGGCTTGCCCCATCCCTGGAGGTTTTTAAGATGAGATTGAACAGCCATTTGTCTGGAATGATATAGGGCCTCCTGCTTGAGCAAAGGATTGGGCTAGAATATCTCCAAGGTCCCTTCCAACATTGTTATTTTATGTTCTATGATTGTAAAACACCTAAATAAAAAAAATGCATGTGTTTATTTTTACTGCCTCCTTTTAGAAACAGAGCGCTTAATTTGTTGCATCAGTATGCCTGATTTTCTGGCTGTACCTCCTGAATAAGAAATACCCTTTGACACTATGCTTTTCTTTCTTGCTGGAAAAAAAAATGATAGTAGAGAGATATAAATATTGTTGTGTCACATTCCAAAAGACAGAAGCAATCAAGTTTTGATAAACTGCTACCGTGTCCCTACAAAATGGACTGACTAGAGATTTCCCATCTTCTTTTATCCAGATGTTCCCCTTTTTAAATAATTGAGAAGGAGTTTCATTTAAACAGACAACAGGAGGCATGAAATTAGAAAGCAATAGAATCAGCAGGGGAAAAAATTCATATAATGAAGGGAATCTGTGCTGTCAAATGTCAGGGTGGATTAAAAGTATAGTCCTCTAGGTTCTGATCTGGACTATATGGAAGGGAGCTAGATGTCTATTATAGTCCAAGAAGTGGTCCTGGATATTGTGAGCCCTTCAACGTATACTAGGCTAAGAAACCAAAGTTATGAATGCTAATACTGTTTTTATTATAAGGCTTCAGTAACAGAATCTTACAAGTCTGAATATGCTTGATCTTCATGAGAACAAGGGAAGGTCAAGCCTGAGACACTTACTTTCTCAGATTACAATTTCACTCTGGACTCAAATTTCTTTTATCCAATCACTGTTTTGCCTGCAGCTCTTCTTCTGTCCCTCAAAGTTATTTCTTCTTCCCATTATAGATGTACAATTGAAGATGGAAAATTGACCCAGATCTAGGAGTCGAGAACAGGAAGGCATAACCTCCATAAGTTTCCTTGTTGGCATATGGGTAGTACATGGTGGGAAAGGAAATTGTCCCATGCTCCCTAGAATAGAAATTTATCTGTTTGGGAGGGATATTCATGGAGAGGCTTTAAAAAATCCAATGGTGGCCACAGCAATGATCATAAGATCAAGTACTTGGTGATGCAGGCTGTTAATAGCCTAGCACTTAGTTCCAGCTGCCTGTAATTATTGCAGGCTTGAATCCCACCAGGTTCAAGGTTGACTCAGCCTTCCATCCTCTCAGGGTAGGTAAACTGAGGACCCAAGATTGTTGGGGGCAATAAGCTGACTTTGTAAAAATGCCGCTTAGTAATAAGCAGGCATATACAATGGAAGGAAGGCTATTGCTGAGCGCATTGGGTTGTGTCCCAAAAAATTGTAAGCCGCCCTGAGTCTCCGGAGAAGGGCAGGATATAAATATGAATTTTTTTAAAAAAGTCCATACCCCTTTTTTACTTGTAACACATATTAAAAAGGGCAGGGCTTCCAGTGTGCAGTTGTGGCCACCATATTGGTTTTTTTTAACCACCTTCCTTCATGGACCCACCACTCCACTCTGAGTTGGGGTGAAAAAATTAGTCTGATAAATTTTGACACAATTAATATTAGATGAAGTCATCTTGTTAGTTCAACTTGGAGGGTGAGCAAATGAGGACTAAGAACTGGGATCAACCCCCAGGCTTCATTCATGAAGTATAGCTCCCTGAGGATGTCACCTGCATTCTAAATTCTATTTCAGTATATTATGACTTCATTTTAAATTTCAAATAAAGAATTTGCACATTTGGTGAGGGGTTTGGATTAACATGCAATCGATGAACCACTTGCTATGCCTGACTTAGTTGAACATAATTCAATCTGTCTAGCAATGGATTTGGCATCCCCTATTAATCTTTTTAAAGATGTTCTTGATGGGGTACACCAAACCTTCAGCAATCAATCCTGTGCCCATCCATCAGCTCTTTCTTCAGTGGTCCTGACAGTCACTCAGTGCAAAGACAAAGACATTTGAAATAGTTTATGACCATCTGCTTTATTGTAATTTTAACAGCCCAGTGTGGCGGAATCTTGGAGGAGATGGAAGGTGTCATCCTGAGCCCTGGCTTTCCTGGAAACTACCCTAGCAACAGTGATTGTACCTGGAAGATATCCTTTACTGTAGGATTTGGTAAGGAAATCACAACATCCTTCCCATCTCAGATATCTCTTTTCAGATACTTTTCATGGCTTGATCCAGGATAAGCCAACCCCGATCTCCTTGGTATGAATGGATGGATGGATGGATGGATGGATGGAAGAATGAATGAATGAATGAATGAATGAATGAATGAATGAATGAATGAATATTTTAAAGAGAAAACATTTTGACTTTTGTTTAACGAAAGCTAGCAGAGTAGAAGAAAACAAATGTAACACTGGGGAGGCAGCAGTTGAAATAGTACCACCTCACCTTTTCTAAAATTCCTTTGGCAAAACTTTCACATTCTAAATCCTCAACCAGCAATTGGATATGTATTCCATCTTCTTTCAAGACTCTTCCAGATTTCCTGCAGATAATTGGGAAGTATTCCTAATAATGACATTTTAAAGCAAATGGAAATAGTTATGTGCATATAATATTTATCTGGAATATTTCATTTTTCTCCTTGAAATTTTTATTTTACCTCCAGAAAACCATTTCTTCCTTCATGTTCCAGATGATATCCTTCCAAGAATGCATAGACCAGTCCTGGAACTCTCAATTTAACCCGTTCCAGAACATAACATTCTGGATCCAGATTTTTCCATTTTGTATGGTTGTTTTAAAAAAAATAGATTAATTACATGAGTTTGGCTCAGAATAATGAGGTGGAAGGTCTCTTCACTACCATCATCCCTGTCAAAAAGCTTAAATGTCTATTATAAGGCATTTTGGATTCTCAACCCACTTTAGGATGAATACATTCACACAAATATATTCAGATATATTTCTTCCTAAAATGCTTTTTTGAAATGGCCTTTTTCTTTAACATGATTATGGATTTTTGACTGATATTAATATTGAAAGTAAGAACATTCAACTCCTATCTGACCCTATTGTTTTGTCTAAGGGCCATATTGGTAACAAACATTACTTTTTGTGCAACTTTAAATATGCCAATGATACTTTCCCACTTTTTAAGAACATAGACATTGTTCTGTTTTAATGTATTATTCTGTACTTGTTTTAGTTGGTCCTGTTAAATAAATAATTATCATAATAAAAATAATTTCATGCAAGACCATTTCAAAGTCAAAAATAACACTCGATCCAGAAGCTGATGAGCCATTTTTAAATTTGGTCATAAAATGTAATGAGTTTTTTAAGTGAATGCTATATCCCTTCCAATGCAAGTTGGTGAGCACTTTTTCTTAAGATTTGGATTCAGTGTAGGCTTCTTGTCCTCCTTCTTTCTTCTCTTTCTTTCTTCTTCTTCTTCTCTGTCTCCTTCTCAGTAGTGGGGATATTGTCCTATCTAATTGTCCCAGTTAAATCCAACGTGCAAAATCCAAATGACTAGCTGATGGTACTGGAGGAAAAATGGTAGGCAGTCCATGAGAGGCTAATTCTCCATGATCCAGGCAAGGGAAATCTTCGTACAAATCCATTTCCTGCCCCTCAAACTACAGTTCTCCACCACATCCTTCTTTATCCCCATTCTTTCGAAGTAAGTCACAATGTATTTGGTGATGGTGTCAAATCAGCAATCCAGTTGCTGTTTACACTTCACCCATGTACTTTGGTCATAGGTAGCCTAAAAGTGAAGTATAGCAAAACTAAGCAAAGTAAATATGAAGTGGGATTGGCCACTTGAGATCTACTACCTACCAGGAGAAAAATTGCTATTACCCAGAAATAAAGGAGGCCTCCAGAATTATAGCAATGGAATAGTCAAGAGGTATATTGGAATAGACCTTACTGAGTTACAAGGAAGCCAGGAATAAATACATTGTTTTAGAAAGTAATATACCAAATACAAACAAAGTAGCTGTCTGGGTCCTCTGAGTGTGCTTTCTGGTGATGTTTCATCTTTTATTTCTAAATCAGGGCTGGCGGTATAGTGCTCCAGGGCTCCAAGGGGCACAACATGTACCTAAATGGCATTTATGAAGTAATACATACATGAGAACCAGGTTGATTTATAGTGACTAAAGATACTGGCCTAGAAACAAGAAGACTGTCATTTCTAATCCTAAGCCACCTGATAACTTTGGTCCAATATGTCTCTCTCAGCCCTAAGATGAAGAAGGCAAGATAAAACCACTTCTAAAAATGTTAGCAAGAAAATTGCAGGAACTTGTTCAGGTTATCACTAGGAGTAATACTGATAATCTTCTGGCACCTACCACATTGTACAATATTGTCTATGAAAGATCTTACTCTGAAACCTTGAGAATTCTGCACGTTGTACTTTGGGAAGAATGATGGAAAGTTAATCAAACACAGAAGCAATTCAGTTAATGAAATCTCCTTTCTCTCACTTCCTCTGCCATGTGCAGGTGCTCATCTCCAGTTCTTAAACTTTTCCACTGAACCTAATCATGACTTTGTGGAAATTCGCAATGGGCCATACGATACCAGTAATATCATCAGCCGATTTAGTGGGACTGACCTCCCAGGCTCTCTTCTTTCCACATCACATGAAACCACCTTATATTTCCACAGTGACCACTCACAGAACAAGCCTGGTTTTAAAGTAGAATATCAAGGTAAGGAGCAGGAAGCTGAGAAGGCTGAGAATGGAACAAGTCCATTGTCTTTGGGGCACTTTTCAAGAGTGATGAATGCTACATCTATTGTATTTTTTGAAAGCAATACTTTTAGGGTATAATGGAAATTCTTGTTTTGCCTAGTAGCCTTGCTAAATCCTAGTAGCCTGCCAAATTTACCAAGTTAATCCACAATGTATTTTCCAGGAGATACTAATGATATACCTAAGAATTCAACCCAACCTTAATTTGCTTGGTGCTCAGAGACCTCAAAATTACTACATCAGACAAATTCCTCCTAGCACAAGACTTTAGCTTTTTGTATTTCTACTTCAGTGCAACAAAAGTCTTCCTCTTCTGGTTACAGATATTATTACAGGTAGTCCTCAACTTACAACAGTTCATTTAGTGGCCATTCAATGCTACAATGGCACTGAAGACTTATGACCATTTTTCAAATTACGACCTTTGCAGAATCCCCATGATCATGTGATCAAAATTCAGATGGTTGGCAACTGGTTCATATTTATGACTTTATTGTGTCCCAGGGTGATGGGATCACATTTTGCCACCTTCTCGCAAGCAAACCCAATGGGAAAATCAGATTCACTTAACAACTGGGTTACTAACTTATCAACTCTGATGATTCACTTAACAAGAAAGGTCATAAAATGGGCAAAAATCACTTAACAAAAATGTGGGGCTCAATTGTGGTCATAAGTCAAGGACTACCTTTATTTCTTAATTGTATTTGCAGTGTTGTATGCCGGACTTTTATCAGGTAAAGAAAAAGTGAAGGCTCCCTCATTAATGTTATGCCTGCCAAATGGTCATCAGTTTCCCAATTACCCCATTCAAATTGAAGTCAATGACATTAAGACAAAGGTTATCCAAAGCTGAAAAAAAATATAAAGAAAAGAGCTGTCTCTTCTTATACCAATGAGAATAAAGACAGGACTTTATTCATTCAGGAGTTTCTTTTTCATTCCTTTGTTCTTCCAGGGATAAGGAAGTGTTGAATGACTTCTTCAAGGCTGCTTTTATGCCAGTATATTTTGTAGAACTTTCTATGGATCCTCTTTCATCTGGCCATCTTGCTCAAGAGCAGGTGTGGAGAGTTATCAAAATCTGCAAGATGGTGGATAGGACATTGCAATCAATCAAATCAACATTTGTATGTGTGAATGAAAATGCACATACAAAGTGGTGAGGCTTCACAACATTGTGACTACCATTTTGCAGGTTTTGACATGTTCCATGGAGGCCCCCTGATCAGGAGAAGCCCAAAAAGCATATTTTAAATAGAGTTGAGTGGCTTCTCTGAATTTCTCTAGAGGAATCAGAAATTCTTCAATAATTTCTAATCCTCTGCTAAGGATTTTCATTAGTAGTAATGGCTGCAGTAGTACTACTGAAAGGTCCCCCAGTTATGTTACGGATTAGATGGAAACTCAGGAAAAAGGTCAAGAAGGCTTCAGATTTGTTAGAATAAAATAAATTATATTCACACATGTACAAAACTAAGCCCATGAAGTACATGAAAAACTCACAAAAGTTATTTGAAATCAGTTTCAAAAGAAAACTCTTTTGAATGAGTACTGCTATTTATAAATAAAGAATGCAGGAGAATCACTCTGGTGCTAGTTTTGAGAAAATAGCTCAAAAAGAAAGATTCAGAATTTCAGCATGCTTCTTGACAGAAGGAATACTCCAGATTTAACAATAAAATTCAAAACATCCAGTGTCTGTTGTTTTGTAATGTGCTGCCATATGCCAGTCAAGATTTTTCTTTCTTGCTCTCAATCTTCTAAGCAGTTTTAATATCCCTCTCCATGCTCACTTTCAAATTTATTTCATGCAGACATATACACATATCAAACCAGCATCATTTTTAATTATTTCAGCTATATGCAGGTCTATAATCAAAATGTTCAGTGCAATATTTATGAACAGCATGATACGCAATGAAATCCATACAATTTAATTTATGTGAATGCATTTAGCAATTAGTACCAGAAATTTAAACTGGACTTGGAAATGAACAGAGACCCAGTGAAGTTGGTACTATATTGGCATAGTATGATTCTATTGCTGTGCAATTATTAATCTGACTGCTCTCTTTTGGGCAGACTGAAGATTCTGGATTGACTACAGGTAGTCATTGAACTAATAGTGTAATGGAGCCTGTCCATCACAGTCGTAACTCTTGACAGTCATAAAATGGGTCGAGCACATAACTGACCTGATTTTGGGACATGTTTTGCAGCAATCATTAAGTGATTCATCATGGTTGTTAAGTGAATCTGTAGTTAAGTGAATTCTGTGGACATTAAGCAGACCAATATATTGCCATTGGCACTATTTTGCAGAAAACCAGAAGTAAATGCTGGTTTGCAGTGACACCATTGTAAAATTCAGTGACCACAGGGCACTGCAAATGGCTGTGAGATCCAGTTGCTGAATGTCTGAAGTATGGTCAAGTGGTTGCAGGAAGAGTGACAGTTGAAACTCAAGTTTGGGTTGTAAATACCCTCCAGACAGGTCCAATCATTAGTCAAAGGCTGTCTATACAAAATTATCACAACTTAGAATGCATTACAGCAATCTAAGTAGTAGGATACCATAAAGCCATAGTATTTTCACCTGGCTAGGATGATGACTGGCAGAGCAAACTAATCTTGTAAATCAGCCCATATGACAAGGGGTGATTCTACTGGCAGGAATAGATCATGGGAAATTGATCCTTTGGGGCAGGGGTCCCCAAACTTGACAACTTTAAGATTTGTGCACTTCAACTCCCAGAATTCTCCAGCCGGCTAAGCATAGCTGGCTGCAGAATTCTGGGAGTTGAAGTCCACAAGTCTTAAAGTTGCCAAGTTTGGAGACCTCTGCTTTGGAGCAATGCAGCTCTTCCCATAGCTGTTAATGTATCGCTCCTCTGGTAGGATGAACTTCTGACAACATCTATCAACTTATTGGTCCTTGTATTTATATAATACTGTATTTGGATGGATTCCAGAAACTGATGCAGTTACGTGCAGCTTGGCTTCATAGCTCAGCTTTGGTTGCTAAGCAGCTTGTGCTTCAAGATTGGAGATCAGTCACCACAAATATGGTTCATCTGAGAGAACATTGGAACTAAGTAAATTGCCTTATACCAAGTTAAACCTTTGGCCATTTAGGGAGGATTGAAAGCAGTTTTGGGGGGAATCTGGAAATCCTGCAGATTGACTAGAGAAGACTTGTAAACAAAATTAGGCATATGGGAGGGATTATACAACTTGCTCACTATTGATATTGCTGATTGTTAACTTCAAGGTTTCAAGTCAGGATGCTTTCCATCCTCAGTTATTCTTCTGCCCTTCACTATGAGCATGTGCTCCAATGCTGACTAATAGTCTTTCCCTATAAGACATCTGAAGGTAAAGAATTTCTGAAGGGAGGAATAACTGGTTTTAAATCCATTGCCATGTTTGTATTTTATGATATCCAGCTTATGAACTCCAGGAGTGCCCAGATCCTGAGCCCTTTGCCAATGGCATAGTAAGAGGAGCAGGTTATAGTGTGGGGCAATCCATCTCTTTTGAGTGCCTCCCTGGCTATCAGTTGATTGGACAACCAGTCTTAACCTGTCAACATGGAACCAATAGGAACTGGGACCACCCATTGCCCAGGTGTGAAGGTATGACTTTATTGAGACTTTTCTTGGAAGGGGATTATTAAGGAAACAAAAGAGAAAATAACACACTGAATTAACATACCTGAGATATAACACATACATATTAAATGTATATACCTGACTTGCTGGTATTTGGCAAGAGGCATCATAATTCCTTTGTTTCCACACAAATAGTTTACCTATCCTTCAGCACCAGCACCACTACACATTTCTGGCTACAAACCTGAACTGGTTGGTCTTTGCCCTTTATTGATTTCTGTTTCACTTAGAAGTATACCACTATTAATTCAGCTTTATTGCTTCCACAGTACTTAGATATCCATTAATTATAATGTCAATGGCCCTTAATTTCTGCTTTGTGGAGTGACAAATCTCTTCTTTTCCACAGCTTTGATTTAATTTGAGTACGACTGTTGTATCTGTTCACCCCCATCTTCATGCATGCCTCTCTCAGTATTCCTTTCATGTGGATATTCGCTCTTGGTGGCTTTCCCAGAAAACAGTATGAATAGAAGTGTAGTAATGCTGAACTTTACTAACTTTACTTCACCCACAGGTTCATATATTTTCTCATCACACCCTCATTGGAAGAAACTTTGGTTTGTCAGAAGAAGGCTTCCCATGACTTATAACCTTCTGCATATGCTGAGCTATATAGTAGCCCCTTTTAGCAACCACAGTTGTCCCTGGCAAGACAAATTGACGAAATTCACAATGCACAGTTAATTGGTTAATGGAGACTTATCAGGTTTTGAAAAGATTCCTTTAACCTGAAAGCGGTTAAGGGCTTGTTTTATGTTTAAGTAATCTTCTCTGCTCAGCTGAGTTGGGTATTTTCTCTCCCTGCTGCCTGTACAGAGAAGAGTGTTGGCTAGGGAATTCTGGAAGCTGAGGTTCATACATCTTCAAGTGGCCAAGATTAAGAAACACTGTATAGATCAGGAGTGTCAAACTTGCATTGTTATGGCATCATCACGTGATGTATCATGACTTTTCCCCCCTCCACTAAACTGGGCACTGGCATGGCCAGCACATGATGCATCTGTCCCATGGGCTGCAAGATTGACAGCCATGGTATAGATTATGGTAATAGCAGTTTGGAGGACTTTAAAATAGATCAAATGATACTAAAATCATTCCACCATTATTCTGCAAGTACTGGGATTTAGTAGCTGTTAATGTCTTTTTGTGGTCAATTGCATACAGTTCCCTGTGGAGGAAACATGACTGCCCAAAATGGAACGATCTACTCCCCCGGTTTTCCCAATCAGTATCCCAATTCCCAGGACTGTACATGGCTATTTGTGGTGTCATCCGGATATGGCATCTACCTCAACTTTACCTTGCTGCAAACAGAGCCGTATAATGACTTCATCACTGTCTGGTGAGTGGCATTTGGAGCTGAGGGCTCCCTGTGAGCCCAGCTTTTTCAGTAGGTGTTGCTATAACCCTGTCATAGCTATGTTCTCTTACCCTTATGAGATGATGAGAGATCCTCTCATCATGAGAAGTCTGGAGATATCAGTTTTTCACTTACCTCAAGGGAAACTGCCCAAGCTGGGGTTAGGAAACTTGGTGGCAGCAGACCCAGGACAATAAAATATATGCTACAAAAAGGCATCAAATTGGAAAATCTTTTCCTCCAAATCTCTGGAGGAAAAGGAACATTTCAATTTGCTTCCTAAAGAACTTTAAAGTAGCAATCAGCATCTGGAGGGAGATGGTGACAATGAAATGGCAGTAATGAAATTGTTTGATTTGGAAAATGGATATCATGGAGAAACTTGTTGTCAATAAAGAAACAGCTATTGTCTACTCTCATTTTCATGGCTCTGAGGTCCAGTGAGGATCCACCAACCTCTAGATCAGAAGTCTACCAGAGAAAGCAAGCTCATGACCAGAGAGGGATTGAGGTGTGAATAGGAAGAGCTGCAGTGTTGCTTTCACATTGAAGTGTTGTATTGTGTTACTTATCCTCTGTGCTGGATTATGCTAATGCCCTTTCAGTTATGAAGTCTTTCCATTATTTAGTGTTTAGAAACCATTTTGCATAGCAAAAGCTGGGGTGGCAATGCTGGAATGCTTTTCTATAGTCAAATTTAAAATAGGTATTTTGTATTTTTTTCATTAGTTACAATTTATGCAAACTAAACCTACTTAACAAAGGTTATGTATATGTAAGTATATACAAACTAAAAGTACTTAACAAAGGTTATATATATGTAAGTATATACAAATTACTTTTGTTTTTCATATATTGTATTTCTAGGCTAGGACTTGAGACATCTTCAAGTGCATAGCTAGGCAGATATTCCAAATAAAATAAAGTAGGAACAAGTGCCTTTTACAGGTCTTGTGGCCTGTATCAGGAGAATACAGCTCACTGTGGTGCAAGGGTTTGTTGTGACACTTATTTTGTAACCTATTGCATGCAGCAATGATGGTTCAATTGTGCATCCTTCAGCCAGATTGACCCACTGGGAGTGCCTGATTGGCTTTGCAAGCATCATCTGGCTCTTGCATCAAAAGGATAGTCAGCCCTTTTAAAAATCTCAGTTGGAATTGTCTTCCGCCAATAATGATGATGTACAATAATGGTGATGTACAAACCCTGATCCATAATGCTCCCATTCTAAACTGCGTCTTTTCTGTTACTGTTTTGTATTTCTTTCTCTTTCCTTCAGGGATGGTTCTCAAGAGACAGCTCCCCAGTTAGGGGTTTTCACAGGACACTCTGTGAAGAAAGCCATCCAAAGCTCTTCCAACCATGCTCTGATGAAGTTTCATAGTGATGCAGCCAATGGAGGCCTCTTTGTCATCCACTTCTATGGTGTGTACAGCTCACTGTGGTGCAAGGGTTTGTTGTGACACTTAGTTTGTAACCTATTGCATGCAGCAATGATGGTTCAATTGGATATTGCTTATGTATTCAACTAAGGTTTGTCAGGTGCCTTCTCTGCCATACCACTGTGCCTGATGCAGCATAAAAACCACTAATTTGGGCCAATAAGTAGCCCTTATCTCTCTGGTTGGGTTTGCACAGGATGTTTAATCAAATTGATTAGAAGCCAAGTGCTGCATGCATTGATTATTGTTAAGATTAGAAATGTTCTTTGTAGCTTAACTCTGCCCGTTGGGTTTGAGATCCCAGGTATTGTGCAAATCAAGCAAATGGGTTAATTCAATAACCCATTTAATTCAAGTGGTGTGAACAGTGACACAAAGAAATTCAAATGCTGAGTGAACAACTGTGTAGTTGGTGTAACCAAGGAATAAGAAACATGTTTGACTTACAAAATAAAAAAAGAGATGTATTTCTTCTGAAAAAAAATATCCTTGAGGCCCAATGAATCTTCAAAATGTTGAACCACAGAAGGCTACAAAAAGGAGAAAATTGGTTTCACCACCACCACCCAGGGAGCAGGTTCTGCTTGTTGTGGAATTGATTTTCCAGAGATTCAGCTTCTTGCTTCTCTCTTTGTTCATTATTTATTTACTCATTCATTCAATTTATATGGCCACCTATCTCAACAAGTGATTCCAACTTTTGGCAAGAATCTATAATACAAAGATATAAAAGTCCCATAGCTAGAGATTTGATACTCCCGTGCTCTTAATTTATTTATTTCTCTTTCCAGCCTATCAACTTTCTAAGTGCCAACCACCAACTATGGTCCCTAATGCTGAAATCATCACTGAGAATGAAGATTACAATATAGGTATTACATGCATGATTTTGCTAGTATTTTCTTTGGAGTTAGTCAGGTGGTATAAATCACAGAAGGATAGTGTTCTCACTATTCTCATGCCAGTCCTAATTCACTGCCTGAAATAGGTACACATAACTTATTTGCAATAAATAAGTAAATAAAATTCCTGTTCTTGCCACACACAGTTCAGCATCCTAGCACAGTGAAGTCTGTATTCCTTATTTATTATAAGTGCCAGGAATCTATTGGATGCAGCTAGAATCACACAAAAGAGAACATAAAACAACTGCATTAACCCTACCTCTTCTATCAATGCCTTTATCTGCTGTGGATAAGAGGAGGGAGGTCTGCACAGCTTAAAATGAAAGTCAGGATTAGCTTTTATAAGAAACTTGCCTGAGGAGTGAATGTTTCAATCCAGGAAGACCACGGAGATTAGAACCAGCATTGTTCCTCATATGATTATAATCCAGAAAGCCCCTCTTGAGGCATGCTCGACTCCTGGCAACAATATGGAAGATATTCAGAATAGCTGTTTGCCATTGGGTTGTTTTTTTAATACTTTTTTTTCAAATTTCCTGGACTTGAAACCCTTGGATTTCCTGGTGGTCTCCCTACCAAATACAATACTAACCAGGGCCTAGTTTAATTAGCTCTTGGGAGATCAGCTAATACTAAGGCGCTTCATCTCTGATTTGCAGCTAAAGCAGCTCATCCCTGACTTGAAACTCTGATTTTCACATCAAAGGTGGGTGGGATTTTCAGCACTCCACTTTGCTTAAAACAAAGGTATCCTCACTTGAATGAGAGCAGTGGGACCAGAATACAACACCACCATCACTCTTCAAGCAGAAAATTAGCAAGACAGGATGGACTTTTCAACCTGCCAGTCAAAAATAAAAAAAATAAAATAGCAGTTTGAATATAAAAAATAGATGTTACCCACAAGTTAGAATTCTCCCACTACATTTAGTGGTGCATAAGTGTAGATCTTTACCTCCACACCAGACATATACAGAGTTTGAAAGATTAATGAAGACAAGGGGATAGCTGGAAGTGATTCACAAGAGAATAGAGGTAGTAGATAACAAGGCTTTTCTGATGTGTAGTGCTACACACCTGCAAGAAATATTGCAAAGTAATTTGGCTAAAGATTTCTCCCTAATGACACCACCAAGTGTGCTGCAAAGATATCAGATAAAAATGTGCCAGAGCATGAAGCCGTCATAGGGCCTATGCACTATATCCTCTCACACACCCTACTTCCCTTGACATGTCTTTTGACTAATTCAAATCACTAATGCTTTAAAGTAACATTTCCAACTTTAACTTCCACTTTGGCAACTTTAAGATGTGCAGCCACAACTTGCTAGCTGGGGAATTCTGAAAGTTGAAATCCATGCAGTTGAGAAACATTACTCTAAAGTGACTTTCTGGACCATGAGACAAAACATACATGCTTTCATTTAATAGTAGATGGTCTTTCCCATTTGGCAAGATAACAATTTGAGAATGGCAGTTTTAGTCCACATGCTTTTTCCTGTCCCCTTACATCGATTAACTTTATGGGATCCTGATCTCCTTCCTCATATCTAGTTCACTTATAATCATGATCCATCTGATGAGCCTTATTCAAAACATGTCCTTTTGTACTCTTGGAACACAGTTGGATCCTCTTTGTTCCTTTCCTTAGGTGATATTATTAGATATCAATGTCTTCCTGGTTTCACCTTGGTTGGAAATGAGATCCTGACATGCAGGCTTGGTACCCACCTCCAATTTGAAGGCCCTCCCCCAACTTGTGAAGGTCGGTGACTTTGATGAAAGTGCAAAAAAATCCCAGAACTCATGGCAGGAAGTAAATAATACAGTATATGAATATCTTGCTATTTAATACTGAATATACAAAAAGACAAACAGATATATTAAGACCTATGCTGTGGACACCCAGAAAAGGTGTCAAAAAGACTGTCCTATAAAAAAATGATATAGATGATGATGATGATGATGATGATGATGATGTTATTTATTGCCAAAAAATAAATCAGTCTGCATCACCAGCTTCTAAAGGAGACCCAGGCTTTATTCTAGAAAGAGAACCTAAAGTAAACATGGCATAGGTGCCACAACAGATCATTTTCTTGATTACAATACGTATTTTATATTTGTGCAAATGATATTTTCTTTTCAGAAGCAATATGGCAATCCATCTCATAGGCACAAACCCAGTAGAGACAAGGATGAATACTAAGTTTTAAAAGGTCCTGAGATATTCATGGAAGCAAAGTCTATTGCTAACTTAGAGGAAGATGCAACAGAACTGTTTCCCCCAGTTAAATAGTCAAATAGGTGATGGGAAAGACTTCTCATAGAGCCCTAGTGAACTAGTATGAACCAAAACAGGCAATCTTCACCAATCTGTGGACTAACTTCCAGAATTTACTAGCCTTCAATGCTGAGATCTTGACCTCATTGGAGACCTGCTAGATGAGTTAGCCAGATTCTTCTATCTTCTGAGCCTAGTTAACAGCTCTATGACTAATTTCTTTCACAGTGACATAGAGTGACTCTCTGTGCCTTGCTTTTTTTGTGTGTCTCAATCAGTTCACTGTCCAATGAATGAGGTCCTCCGTGACTCCACAGGAGTGATCCTAAGCCCATCCTTCACAGGCAGCTATCCTCACTTCCAAACTTGCTCTTGGATGATAGCAGTGGAACCCGAGTACAACATCACCTTCACTGTTGAATATTTCTTAAGTGAGAAGAAGTATGATGAGTTTGGGATATTTGATGGTAAGTCATAAAGATTGGATGGTTTTGGAGATGAGATTATGGGGTGGGGTGGGGTGGGTAGGTTACCAGAAGAAAGATTGCTTAAGCTACATAGTTTCCTTTAGGGGTGGAACGTGGTGGAAAGGGAACAGGGCAGGAATCACATTGCAGTACCGTAGCTACCAGAATTTGGCCCAGTGGGAAAGAAAAACCAACGGATAGAGAAGAATATTTGTAGCTCAGAGTTGAAATGAGAGGTCCTTACCCAAACTAGTGACATCATCGGTGCTAGAGAAAACAATATCAAGTGGTCACCACCAGTATTATTAAACATGAATTATATGATTGGTAGCATCATGCAGTAGGCTATTCCTCTATAGATAAGACATCAATTGCCCTGGGGAGAGGAAAATGTAGTATAAGCTTAAGAGTAAATAAAACTTTTTTACTGACTCCATGCTGCTAACAGACATGATTACCCAACTAAAGTGATTGGCAGTAGAAAAGAACATATTATTTCACCTTCCCTGCCAGGGCATCTAGTGTAGAAGGCTGTAAACTTTAATGTAAAGTGCCCTTCTTCAGCCTTACAAGCAATTGTGCCCTCTTCCTTCATCCTTTTGCTTTCTATACTTTTTCCTTTCATGTTAGAGAAAACTGCATTTAGTCCTCAGGGTCCTTCTTTCAGATTCTCCCCAACAAATGATTATCTTCCAAATCATGGTCTCTTGCTGAGCTCTTTGTTAGTTTCACTAGATGAATTTATTCATAATTATGAAGATTGATTAGGAAGGATTTCTCTGTCAGTCACTGTTATAATAGGACAGCAGAAAGAAACATCTGTATTCAGCATTTCTTAATTCTAGAGTTTGGAAACTTGTAAGAAAAGAAGGCTGTTGCAACCATCTATCCTCTCTGGTCTTTTATATAACCTTTCCCGACCTCATACCCCCCAGATAAATTTAACTAGAATCAGCTTTACCCCATCCAGAGTGGTCTCAGGTTTATGGGGATTGCCACCTAGCAAAATTGGTAGTGAATTGGAAAATTCCACACCAGGTAGATTTGTACAACTATCATTGGGCTAAGTGCAAAATGATGCTTTGAATATCACGTCAGGAGATTTTCTCCAACATGGCCCAAATACAGGTAAAAAGAACTTTACAAGTGAACTAATTAGTATATACAATTAATTTAATTATCTTGAGTTATCTTGAGTTGGTCTTTCTTATCCCAACCTTCCTTATCAGGGTTCTTGTTCCAGAGATTAAATAAGAGGATATTCTACTGATGCTTCTGAGTTCACCCCAAAAGTATGAGTTATAAGAACAGGAAATAAACAACTAAGAAGAAATAAATGGATTCTCACATTTTTTAAAAAAATATTTTCATTGTACATTTTTCATTATTATTCATCACAGTTCCAATTTTACAACGTCAGTGTACTGGTTATATCAAGTCCTCTCTTTTTTTTACATCATAGTATACATCCTGATTGTGACTATCATACAGTATAATCTCTTTTGATTACATAATGTTATACACCATGATTATAACTATTATTTTCTTATTTATATCATAATATGCTATTACATTTATTCTGTGCATTTTAAACTATATTCGCATACATTCCCATTGTGCTATTGCTTACACTGTATTCTTACATATTTCAATATATCTGTATTTATTTCTATTTTGTTAATCTTCGTTCATTACTAAATACTACTCTGCATCTATTATTTAACCAATTATACAATACATCCCATGTGCAATATTAATGCAATATCAGGAGTTTTCAGTTCAATTGTATAGAAGGTGAAGGACGTATATTTGTGTTTTATTTTATAGTTATAATGTACACTGAGGATGGCATATAATTTGATTGTATGAGGTACAATGGCTCAAGGTGCTGGTATTAACCTATAAAGCCCTGCATGGCTTGGGTCCGGGGTACTTGCAGGAGCGCCTCCTACCAGCATCGAGGTCCGATCACCCGGTACGCTCCCATAGGCAGGCCCTCCTGGGGGTGCCGTCAGCCAGACAATGTCGGTTGGTGGTCCCCCGGCGGAGGGCCTTCTCTGTGGGGGCGCCCACCCTTTGGAATCAGCTACCTCTAGAGCTGCGTTTGGCCCCGGACCTGCGCTCCTTCCGCCGTGATCTCAAGACTTGGCTGTTTGTACAGGCTGGCCTGGACTGAGCAGGGCTGGGAATTTTAATTTAAGAGTATTTTAATCGATTTTATAATTGGATTGCATTTGATAAAGACGTATTTATTGTTTATATATTGCGTGTAAGCCCCGAGTCTCCTCGGAGATGGGGCGGCATATAAATCCAAATAAATTAAATAAATAAATAAATAAATAAATAACCATAAAGTAAAAGTAAACTAAATTAAGGCTTTTCATGGGCTCTCCTTTTCTGATATTTCTAAAGGGCCTTCAGGTCAAAGTTCACTGTTGCTGTCTCTAAGTGGAAATTATTCTGCACCGCTGCTGGTGACCAGTTCAGGAAACAGAGCCTATCTCCACTGGTCCTCTGATCATGCCTACAGCAGGAAGGGGTTCCGGATCCGATATTCTGGTGAGTAGGGAGTGCAAAAGAAGTCCAATCATCGTTGCATAAAGCAGGGGTAAGCTGATAAGAAAATGCTCCTTCTTGACTTACTTTTTTTCTGGTATTCTAAAACTAGAAATGTATCTCATTATTTTTCCCATAGAAAAATTACCTAGCCTGTTTGGGATTTTTTTTTTTTGGTTGGCTTTGCTTTTGTTGTTTAATTAATTAATTCCTTCCTTTCACCCACCCTTTCGGTCACTGAGTCTGAAGTCTTGGATTAATGCAATTTGCTGCTGAATAAACATGAACCAAATTGTGCTGTAAATTGAATCGCATTCAGGGTTACGGCTTGCACTTTTTTGTAGTAATTAATTTAGCGAAGGGTATTTATTATTAATTATAGCTGTATTGAGAAAGAATACATCATGCTAATCTCGAAGTAATACTATGGTGCGTAAAACCAAAAGCCGTTATTTATTGCAAGTCAACTAATTTTGTTTGCAATTGTTTCATTTTATAAACACTACAATCCAGCTTTTCAGTTCACCATAAAACTTTTTGCGCTGTGGATCATACTTTCTTAAAGTGAGAATCACTGAATGAGAAGTGGTTTATTTCAATATGGCTAAATTGAGGTTATTGTTATTCAGGAAATGATCATTGCTTACATACCTAATTTCTAGACAAGTACTCTGCTGGAAGACATTGCCATTGTCATAGGAAATTATTTTGATCCATCTAAAATACAATGTTGGTTTATAACTGGGAACCATTCTTTCATGGTCATATAGAAATGACATAACTGTGAAATAATTATAGGTACTGTACCAGCGGTGGGATTCAAAAAAATTTACTACTGGTTCTGTGGGCATGGCTTGGTGGGCGTGGCCAGGGGTGGGATTCTACCAGTTTGCACCTATTCTCTAGAACCGGTTGTTAACATTCTAAGCAGTTCGGAGAACCAGTTGTTAGAAGAAATTACTGGCCTAATCCTGTAAGGAAGGCAGGAAGGAAACATTCTGGTGTTGCTTACAGAAACTGCATCTCCATTAACCCTTATTACATTCTTGGCAGGATTAGACTTCCTGTCTCAGGAACTTCTCTGGAGTTTTTTTTCCATCTTTTGCTGGTACTTTGCTTGTGTGGAGTGACCATTCAAAGTTACAATGGTACTGAAAAAAGTGACTTATGACCATTTTTCACACTTACAACTGTTGCAGCATCCCCACAGTCATGAGAAACCAGGCGAGGAGATGTGTGCCTTGATGTGAGTGATATTGAGTTGGCCACGCCCAGCCAATAACATGACCACCAAGCCACGCCCACCAACTAAGCCATACCACAGAACCGATTGTTAAAAATTTTGAATCCCACCCCTGGGCGTGGCCATGTGGGTGTGTGTGGCTTTCTTTCTTTTTTTTGCTTTTTTGCAACCCCCCTCCATTTTTGAGCTTCCTAGCCTCAGAGGAGCCTCTGCAGGGGGGCATTTTTGCTCCCCTAAAGCCCCTCTGGGGCTCTGGAAGGCAAAAATTGGAATGGGAGGCTGAACTCCTCCCTCCATTTTTTGCCTTCCTGGGCCTCAGCAAGGGGAATCGGCACACCTGATCTATGTACAGCTGATTGTCAGGAGGGGGGGGGAAGAAATACCTTAGGCAAATGTCAGGCAGGCAGGGTAAGCAAGTATCGGGCGGGAGGGTGACCGGGTCGGGGGTGTGGCCAGCCAGAACTTACTACCGGTTCGGTGACCCACGCCAAATTCTTGCTACTAGTTCGCGCGATCCGGTGCAAACCGGCTGGATACCACCACTGATCTTAGCATTGCTAAGGTTGAGAAATGCTGCTCTACATCTATAAAAAAAATTAAAGTGGAGGAAATAGGAAAAGTTGACCTTTGCTTCTTATTACACATATATGTTCCCAACCATTGCCACAAAAAATCCCACTAAAGTGCATTTTTAAAAATGTGAATTTCATTTTTTCTTACAACCCCATGGATCCTGCACATTTGTGTGACTTGGGGTGGCTTCCAATAACTAAACTAAACTTAATCCCTAAAATTACAATAAAAGAACCATAAGATTTATTTTTTGAATGACTGGAAACATTTTTCAGAAAGAAGAAAAATTATCAAATTGGGTTTAAATGGAACAAAGAGAAAAAATAGATGATAATTACTCAATAGGAAAAATGTGGAAGACATACATATATGATTTGTTTATTTCTTTCTGCTCTCTACTTATTTTCTATCTTTCTGTTTTTTATATATTTTACTATATTATTTTTTTTTAAGTGCAATAAAACTATCACAATCAATAGATCTCTTAAATACTGTTAATAAAATTTAGGAGCTTCCTGTCCCATTGTCCTCAGAAAAAGGACTTGTCTTTGTCATTTTTGGGGTCACACCTGGCCTCAAAGAAGGAGCTGCTATGGAAAATTTCATAAACAGACACAGAACAGTATCTGGATCTATTTTTCACTTCTTTTGCATTTGCTACCTTTGTATGGTAGTACAAGAAAGAAGAACCTGTAATAGTTCTTCTGAATTACCCAGAAGAGAAACAGCAATCGTTTCACCATTAACATTTTCATAGTGGATGTTTTATCCTGGTCCTGATTTCATATGAACTTTAATTATTCCACCTTTATCAAAGCAATTATGAAAGGTTTGGCAAAGTGTTCCTCAAAATTAAACAAGCCATTCTTGGAATAAAGTAATTTTTTTAATTACTTAATGAAAAGCAATCAAAATTGAGGCAGGGACATGCCTAAATGTATCATAAATACATTAATGGTGTTATTCTGTAGATGAATGAACTAGTATTTAATTGGAAGAAATTATGTTTTGATTATTTTGTTGAGTGAACAAGGGCAACTTTATTCCACTGAGATTTTTGTGGCTTACTTTATCATTCGGTTTGCTTTTTAGAGTCCCAAATTACTTGCACTCTGAAGGGTTAGAAAGCCAAAAGATTGAGAAATATAGAGAAAGAATCAGAAAGTTTATAGATTTGGGTTTTAAATGTAATAATATAAGGTTAAAATGATGTTTTGGTTTTGACTCACAGCAGGGCTAGATGAGAGCTATCCCAAAAGTTGTTGTACTGCAACTATCAGCATCGATAAGAACCATGACTTATGGTGAAGGATTCTGGGGATTTGTAGTTCTACAATATCTGGAGTGCTTCAAATTGAATATTTCTAACTTTGAGGATGAACAAAGTATACCAATATCAAAGCATTTAAATTCTTAGATTAACAATTATGCAAAACAATTGGGTCAGGGGAATTTAACAATCTCCTTCTGTCCTTTCTTTGAGTCACACCAGGAAGGTGAATCTAACATGAACCCCTAATGATGTTTCCAAGCTCCAAAGATGCATGTTGGTAGCATAATTTCTTCTTAAACTCTGGGAGAAGTCCTATTGACTTGAGAGCATATCAGTATATTAAAAAATGTTTTCCACTGTTCTGGTTATTTTTTCTCCTTAAATTAAAATTTTAGGCTTGCTCACTATAACTTTCAACTTTCTGGGTTAAAAAAAGGAAGTGAGTTAACTTTGCCTCTGCCTCATTTAAACTGAAATTCTTTTAAGTCAAACTCAACTATGTAGTTCTTTGGGAACAGTGTGGAAGTAATGTGAGATCTCTTTCTATAATGCTTTTTGAACTTTTAAATTTAGTCCCTAGTTCTGGAATTTCCTGGCGGTTTTTCCATCCATGTACTGAGGAGATCTCATGTACTTCATGAGATTAGCCAAGTAGAGTAAAGTGTTGCTAAGGATGAATAATTCTAAACAAACTTCTTTGGGGATCTGATTAAAGATCATCAGAACAACTGCTGAGGGGAACTGTTTGGAAGGAAGTGAGATCAGAGCAATGGATATTTTATGGAGGCAATAGTGGACATTTGTGGAAACTGGAGAATATTGGGGTAATTTTAAGTGAAGGGGAAATGTCAGGGGTGAACCTCACAATTCTATGACTTCATCTTCTCCAGAAACTTCCATCAAAATGCCATTTTAAGTCCCTAACTTCACTCTAATCTCTTTTCACAACTCTTGATAGTAGTTCGACTTGGTTCAATATAATCAATATCCCATAGCCTGCAGTATTGGTAAGGCCATATGTCACCTAATGATATTATTAACAGTAATGTGTGCTACATTTATGACTGAAATGGTGACTTTCATTATATAACTTTAGTGGATCATAAAAGTATGAGAGTATGCATGTATATGTCTAAACTGAAAAGTGGGGGAGAAAGGAAAAATCTATGTTGGACAAAACTTACAGACCCACAGTTAAAATACCATTAAGAAGTCAACCCTGGTTGTACAAATGCTTCTGTTTAGCCCTATTAATTTATACCATGTTTTAAGGCAGCTTCCTACAATCTGGTGCCCTCCAAATGTGCTGGCACCACAACTACAATAATTCCCAGCTAACCAACAGCCATGGTAGCAGAGAATTCTGGGAACTGTAACCCAACCCATCCGGAGAGCACCAAGTTGAAGGAGGCTGTGTTGGTAAGTAACAAAAAATGAAAAAGACAGGTTGGGTCTATAACATAAACCAACTATTGGCAGAAAACTCAGCATGACTTGGAAACATAGAAGTAAGGATAACAAACCAGTGGAAAGTTTTCCTCAAAGTGAATTTGAGAAGGCAGATTTTTTGAGAACAGAAGCCACAATGTCTCTGAATAGTGATGCTATACAGTACAGTGTTTGGTCCCAGCTGATGTCTGAAGGCCTTAAATAACATTCTTAGACACTGGGCTCTAATTATTTTATTTGAAATTATTATTAATACTATTATTACCTTCCATGCTTCATACAAGTATGAACTTCAGCTGTCAGAACTTTCTGTGCCTACTGGGAAACCATGAGAGCTGTAGTCCCACCCATCTTGAGGTTGTGTGAGAAGTGGAAAACTGCTTTAATGTATGAATGTGAGCTGTGTCTTTGGGTCTGGTTTGTTACCAAAGGCATAGCATTAAATCTCAGTGGCACGGAGGTACTGTGCCAAAGGTCTACGGCTGAACTTTGTAAGGAGTGGAGTTGAACAAAGCCATTTCTCTTCACATATAATTGCATGATATTCTATGCTTCTGAGTATATGCATATTTATGTTTTCCTTCCACTTGTGTAGCCCCTTATTGCAGCCTCCCTCCAGCACCTCTCCATGGCTCTATCCTCAGCCACTCTGGCCTGCAGCCAGGAAGCACCATTTGGTTTGGTTGTGACACCGGCTACCGCCTTGTTGGCCACAGCTTTTCAACATGTTCGAGACACCCCCAGGGTTACCACCACTGGAACAAAGCCATTCCTCTTTGTCAAGGTGTGCAGGAGACAAACGACAACTGTATATTTCCCATTGTCTATTTGAATGTTTATGTCTTTTTCACAGTATTCTACTGCAACAGGCTGTGTGTTACAATAATGTAAGGTCTAAAAGGGCTGGTTATCCTAATATGCAAAATGTTAGAGTTTAACTCAGGCAAGACTGTTTTTCTCTTTCTCTGTGTTGGAGTGGACGGATGGGTTGGTTTTTCCTCTTTCTGTTATTTTTTGCATCTGCTCTGACATATTCAGTGGTTCCATATTATGTTAGCTAAGTGGATAATTTGACCATCCATTGGATTTTGCATCCTATTTCCAATGGTCTCTGTCACAATGAAACTTGGCATCAGAAACATTTGTTTTCAAATTTGCAGGGGTGGATGGGAGCCCCAATAAATCTGTGTTTTCAAAATTGTTGTAGGATCTCCCAGCTTTCCCTAAAACTACTCATCAAAAGGAAACCTAAAGCTTTCAGCAGAAAGCTTTGGATAATTAGTAATTCCTTGGAATCTTCCAAAATGGAGCAGATTTAAGCTAGTCTTTAACTGTCACCAGGTCTTCCTGGTGAACTTTGCACCAATTATCTAAGCTGAGCTGACCTGAGCTGAGCTATGCAAGTCTTAGTAATATACCCCTTTCTCCTTGAAAGAGGATAACTAAGAAGGGAAGAGAGATCTGATGAAAGAAGCAGTTCAGCCTAGTCAGCACACCTGAAGTTGCCATGGCAACTATAATTTTCAAAACCCACCAGAAGCTGCACATTAAAACCCACCAGTGCAACATGTCTCTACTTGCAAAGGCAGGAATTAATTATCATTGTCTTCTGGAACTAAGAGTCAGCTAATTTTACTGGGTGGAACCCAGGACATCTACAAGATACTATGGATGCCCTGGATTAATAATTAAAGAGTACCAATAGAAGAGAGTATCTGCAGCTGAAGGTTGCACTGTGGAGTCCTTGATGCTCCTAAGCTTGACGGTTTGCTTGCAGATATTTCGCTACCCAACCAGGTAATATCTTCAGCAAACAACCAAGCTCAGAGAACACCAAGGACTCCATAATTAAAGAGTTTTCAACACCATGCAGATATTGTTTTGAAAAATGAGGAAAGTTTTAACAAAGTTTCCTGTAGAAGTAACAAATATAGAATGGTGCATTTTATTTATTTTGCTTTATTAGCTGCTGCACTAGGTGAACTTGGTTGTCTGCAGCAACTTGAGTTTGATTGTTCTCTTCCAGAAATATCTTTGGGTGTCTCTCAGCCTACTGACCACTCGTAGGTCAGACTTCTTCTTGATGTAGTGCTGGGATATTAAATTATTGCTAGATACCTTGAAACATGACACCTACACATTTGCACTAATGTCATTTCTTCATAAGGTAAATCAATTGATAAAAGCTTGATGAGCCATGGTTATTTTTTATTTTAAAGGTTTCTACAATTGCTTGGGGAATAAGGGACTGAGGCCCTGGTTTATGACACAAGGACAGCCTCAGAGACATTAGCATGAATGTTAGGGATCCAAACAGCCAGGACATTTCTATTCAACCTTTTAGACTTTCAGTTTTTATAGTCACAATTACATCTGGCATCATGTTCAGGAACATTAGATCTATCGATCCATTAATATAGATCACATTTTTTTTTCTGAATAAAACACAATGGTTGTGGTTCACTTGGAAGAGTTAGCCATAAATCCCGATTCACAAAATACAGCAACTGGGTTCACAAACCAGACCAACCGTATTTTGTCTGTGAACAAAATAGGTCTCTCTGTGAACCCTGTCTGTGCATTGTTTTTTTTTCCTTTAAAAATCATATCCAGATGCATGCCTTCTTTCCAAACATGCAACACAGCTCAAGCAAAAGGTGTGCCACTTGCTGCAGACACCCCAATCATTAATCTGAGACCTGGCAGGATTGAATGAAGCTAAAAGAACAGTCCCTGTAAACCTCTTGCCAACACTGAAATCCGGGCTCTGGTGGCAAGACAGAAGGAAGTGGGAAAGATAAAGATCAGAGATTGTCTGATTAGACTTACTTAAGCTTCATTTAGAACAGATTCATTTGTAATAATAGCCTTGCTCCTTGGGGTTCAGTGAGGCAGAGTGATTTGTTCAAACTCCTGGTAACTAGCCAGCCCCCAGCTCTCTGCTTCTCTGAGCTCTTTCCAAAACAGACTTCATTTCTCTTTTATTGCTTCCATTGACCTCTAGCCACTCTTTGTCTTAGCATCTCTCAGGAAGCTGCTTCCTCTGATCCTTTAAACAGTAGCTGCTTTCAGGTTTTCACAATCAGATTTAAAGTTTTTTTGCTGCCCTTGTAAACTCATTCTAGGCTGTGGGAGTCAGGGTGTTAAAAACAACTGGCAAATCATTGGGTTTAGTTTTGGGGGAATGTTTTCCCTCAAGTATGCTTCTTGAAATATATTAACACCAAGAAACACGAAGTAGCATCAAATATTCCATGGCAAATCTTTATCAGAAGTCACGTAGGTAGAGTCCGTGCTTAATGATTGGTTGTTTTGCAACCATTTAAAATTAGTCTATGGAGATTCTCAGTCATCCAGGTCATGGTTGTCCCAAAGGTGCTTTTTCAAAAGGCAGCTGGACTTTGTTTTTCCTTGAAGACATTTCATTTCTCATCCGATAAGCTTCTTCACTTCTGACTGAATGGTGGAGGATGGAAGGATTTAAATTCTGGTCATAAACTGAAGAAGCTTCTTTGATGAGAAATGAAACAGCTGTTTGAAAATCATCTTTGGGACATTCAAGATCAGGAAGGCCACAAGTTGGGTGCTTTATGGTTCACTTCCAACCATTGTGAATGGTCACACACACACCCATGGTTACATGACCACAAGTCAGGTGGGTCAGGCTTTACAACCAGTTCTGGGGTTCCACACCCATATAACCTCAATTTGCAATATTTTTACTGCTATTTGGCAAAAATCCCAATTAAATGAATGGGTTCACTTAACGACTGCCACGAAAAAGGCTACAAAATACCTTCTAGTCACATGGGTGCCTTGACTTACAACTGCAACTTACAATTTAGGACTGTAATTCTAGGCCCAATTATAGTCATAAGTTAAGGACTATCTGTCATGATATATTCTTTTAGTTTGAACATTTTGCTGATGCCTTCCTGTTTTGTCCAATCTTCTTTAATTTCCTTTGCAGGCTGGAGCTGATAAATGCCAGCATCTACATAGCTAAGTTCAACTTAAAATGCCAATATTTTTTTATGGATGACCATAAACCCTAATACAAAAATAAATAGCAAATGCCTATTCTTCTTTAATAACCCAAGTGATTGTGTTCAGTCCCTCTGCATCCCTACTGGTCAGTGCTCTCAAATTATCCTCTTAAATCACCAATCTAATTTATAAAATAACAGATGTTCTGTTTGATTGCTATAAAGATTCCATCATGCCATATTCTGCAAAAGGATGCTAAATGCTCCAAATTAGAATGTTGTTTTGGTGCAACAGAGCATAAGAGATGTTTCCATCTTGTCTGATGAACCATTTGCCTAAATCCAAGAACTTGTAACTGAGTCCATTCCTGCCTGACCATCTGTGCTAGAAGCAAATTAGATGGAAGTCAAGGGCCTTCTCTAGTTATTTAATGAGCTTTTGGGCAAATTTCAACTGGTCTGAGCAGAACTGCATTACGACTAACATGGCATAGGATTCATAGAAATTATCCAGATGAAGACAGCTGCAAGATTTTAAATGCAAGCATGCCAGATGTTTAAAGACAGTTAAGATACACCTTTTCTGACTAATATATTTTATAAAAAGGCATATGTAGTTGTATCTATCATCTGTCTGCCTGCCTGCCTGCCTGCCTGCCTGCCTGCCTGCTCTCTCTCTCTCATCTCTCCATCTATCTATCTATCTATCTATCTATCTATCTATCTATCTATCTATATTTCTCAGAACTTTTGCAACAGAACTGAATAAACATCCCAATGTCTAAAGTGGGTTTAAAAGTAATGAGTGCCACAAAAGGAATAATTCCAAGGGACTGAGATTCTTTGTTAATCAAAACCCCAATAAAAAATCTTGAGTGTTTACACAGAGGGAGGGAAGCTTAGTCAGGAGCAACAAGACAAAGGAGAGACTCTGAAGGAAAGTGTAGCAAATTCTTCTTTCAAATAGTTTGTCCATAAGATCACTGGAGCTCAAATCCTCTCTGGACATCTGAGTCTGACCTTCAACAACCTGGGGGCTATTATTTAAAGAATTCCTCTTTGGCCTTGAGATAAAGCTTCCTCTTTTCAGATGTTGAATTCATTTCCTTTGATTGGAGGCAGATGGGATAGAAATGCTGCCAGACACTTCACTTTTCCCTGGTTAGGTAAAATCCCCTTTTGCTGGTTTTCATTAAAGCTCCAGCAGCTGAGACTTTCGTTCTCTCACTTCTAATAAATCCTGTAATGACAAACTACTTTGTCTTTTTGTCAAGCCTAGCGTCATTCTTGATTTCCCATGATGTTTAGCACATCTGATAACATTGAAATTAACATTTGGAGAGAGGTGATGCTGGAAATGGGTGATGAGCCCTCAGTTTGCCTCTCCTTAAATATATCCCTCATGCCCATTCTTCTCCATCCTGCAAAATTTTCTTGCTTGCCTTGTATTCACTCTCCACAGTACAGATAATCCTCAACTTACGACCACAGTTGAGCCCAGAATTTATGTTGCTCAATGAGAAATTTGTTAAGTGAGTTTTGCCCCATTTTACAGCTTTTCTTGCCACGGTTGTTAAGTGAATCAGTGCCATTGTTAAATTAGTAACATGGTTGTTAAGTGAATCTGGCTTGACTTTGTTTGGCAGAAAGTCACAAAAGATGACCACATGACCAGGACACATCAACCGTCATAAATGTGAGTCAGTAGGCAAGCATCCAAATATAAATCACATGACCATGGGGATGCTGCAATGGTCATAAGTGTGAAAAGTGGTCATAAGTCACTTTTTCAGTGCTGTTGTAATGGTCACTAAATGAACTGTTGTAAGTCAAGGACTACCTGTACTTAAATTGCATTTATTATTATTTAAATTTATTAGCTACCCAATTCTACTGGACTGTGGGCAGCATACAAAATGAGGGAAAATGTAAAAGCGGCTCAAACATTGAATCAAACAGACAGCCTAGATGAAAATAATCTAATAGACAGCAAAAACAATTGAACAAATAATAAACATCAACCCCAGGCTTGGGACCAAAGCCAGGAGTTGATGTTTATTTAACTTGGAATCAGAGAATATAGATCTTACAGTAGCAACACTCAGTCAATAACTATGATTACACAAATTAGAATAAAGCAGGTATCTATCCAAGCACTGAAAAGAATTGTATAAACGATTTATACAAATGCAGTGCTGGTTCTTGTAATGCACGGTTTTGCCATGGTAATTCCCTTTATCTCACGTAATGAAATTCTCTTCAGTTATTTTGATAAAATGATTGTTACAGAGGGAAAAGCCTCTGATTATCCTGGCTGCTTGTATTCCTTTGCATTAAATGTGAATAGTAATAAGTGGGTAAAGGAAACAGATATTTTGCATTCCTACAAAATGAAAAAAAATGGTAGTATAGCCACAGTTTTAAAGCTACCCTGATTTCTCAGGGGGCTGATTAAGTCAAGGCCACATCTGGAAATTGAAGTTCCCTCCCTCTCATCTCTCTCTCTCTCTCTCTCTCTCTCTCTCTCTCTCTCTCTCTCTCCCTCCCTCCCTCCCAATAACTGTGGGTTGCCAGAGACCATAGCTGTGGGTGTCAGCAGTCCCCTGTCTCCCCCCTCCCCATTTTCTTGAACTGGATCTCTTTTAAGTTGACTGATCCAGTCCTTCCTCTTCCTTTTTCATTTTGCAAGCCTCAGTCCTTCCTCAGACAAATTATTGGGTTAAACTATTTCTGCTCCACTCTGTACCTATCCCTCCCTCCCTCTCCCCCTCTTTCTTTCCTTCCCTCTCCCTCTCTCTCTGTCCTCTTGAGCTGCATCTAGCTATTTAGCTATCCATCATCTATCCATTAGCTATCCATCTACCTTCCTAGCTTCTTTTCCATCCATCCATCCATCCATCCATCCATCCATCCATCCATCCTTCTTTCTTCTTTCTTTCTTTCTTTCTTTCTTTCTTTCTTTCTTTCTTTCTTTCTTTCTTTCTTTTGAGCTTTGGGAGGGGGAGAAGACCTCTAGGTCCCTAGTTCACTAATTCCATCATGCCTACAGCAATTAGCCTATTATTTCCGTAAATCTCTACCTATACCACAGTTCACTTTAGCATCTCTGAGGATCCTCTTTCCTCTTATTCTTTAAAGTGTAGCTTATAGACATTTATTTATTTATTTATTTATTATTTATTATTTATTAATGGGACTTATATGCCGCCCCATCTCTGAAGACTCGGACACAATAAAACAAACACAATAAATATTTAAAAAAGATATTTAAACCCCTCATTTTTTCCCCTGCAAACTCTTATCCATTTGGATCAAACTTTATCTCCTTCAATAAATTCTTAGACTTCAATGCAACCAACTAGGCTGAAGAAGGATATCTATTCCACATCAGATATACAATATCCCAAATAATGTGTTTTATATCTGAATACACATTTTTCATTAGGTGTCTCAACTGGGTACGATATTAAGTACAGTACAAGCTGTATGGTTTTCACTGAAAGAGGGAAGCAAAAGAACCAGCGCCCCCGCCCCAACCTTTCCACCCACTCATCAATTTCCCACATGCAAAACCCTACAGGGGCCAGAGGGAGAACAAAGCGTTTAACAACTGGCAGACAGTTTGGGGTGGATGAGCTGCCCATGTGGCCCTCCAAATTGCTTTGGTAAGGTAATCCTTGAAGGTTATAGAGATTACAGAGCTGAATCAGTCAAAAGCATGGATTTTCAGCCACCTGTCCTTTTTCCTTGCTGTCGCTGCTACATGAAATTGGTATTCATCACACTTAGCTGTCTAGACGCCTGGCCTTGCCAGAGGTTTTGCTGAGCTCCTTAGTGGTTTGGGTGACATGTACACAATTATCTTCACAAAGCTAGGATGTGACTGATGACACCCACACTGGACAGCTGGATCTGTTTTCCTTCCTGCCTTCCTTCCTTCCTTCCTTCCTTCCTTCCTTCCTTCCTTCCTTCCTTCCTTCCTTCCTTCCTTCCTTCCTTCCTTCCTTCCTGTCTGCCTGCCTGCCCTGCATATGCTAATTATTTCCAATACAATAGGCCCTATTGTAGAAGGACCTATGTCCTTGATTATGAAGGCCCTGCTGTAACAAATTAGACCCTCATATTGTGCTATGTGTTTCTTTTACCATCTACTATAGCTGTTCTTTCAAAATCCTGCTCCAGCCTACTATTTCCTCTTATTCATTCTTCTCTTTTTCTCATAAAGGACCTTTTTAAAAATCTAAATGCTATCTGGTGGTTTATGCTGCAGCTTTAGCTTATCATTTTAACTTGGCTTGTGTTTAAGCACAGATCCCTAATCACAATTCTGCTGGCCATTGGCCTCCCAGCTTAGCCTGCAGGCAATTGCATCCTGGGAAAAGATAGTCCAGTATGTCCACAGGTTTGAATTCATTTAATTGAAATAAACATCCAGCAGATCATTGGCTAAATTGCTATGACAACATAAAAAGTTTATAAATATTCTAACTTCACAATGATGAGTTGTTATACAAAGACAGTAGATCCATAAATGGTTGTTTTAAGAGGAAACAGATGTTATTTAAAAATATGCCCCTTTTAAGGTTATGTAGGTCCTCAAAAGGCAATTTCCAAGCTACAAATCAAATGGATCACCTAATTAAAACTAGGACAATGACACTATTAGACTTAAAGTACAACAAACTATAATTAAATATGGTCTTAAGATATTCCAACAATAACAATAAAGGTATTACCAATTCCACCCAACATTTAAAAGTATATCAAATTTAAAAAATCCTAGTGCTGACAGTTCAAAATAAATAGCTCTTTAAAGTTTGGTTAAAGGAGTTCTTGCCTCACAATCAGGAGGCTGTGAGGTTAATCCTAGGTAGAGGCTAATATTTGGAATAGACTCTCCTGCTGGAGCAGGGGGTTGGACTAGATGACCTCCAAGGTCCCTTCCAACTCTGTTATTCTATGATCTATGATACTTGGGTGTAATCTATTTCAGTTAGGACAACAATCTACAAATCTACGACCTCAGCTGAAAAGGACCTATCCTTGACTTTATACAAAGAAATTGGAAGTCAATCTTGAAGTAAAGATGGAGTAGCAGTTCTTCATGTAGTCTGAGCCCAAATCATAAAGGTCAATACTTTAGACTGTTAAAGATGGCCCATCTTCCAACTGTTTTTCCTGTCATTTTCTAAGCAGTTGCATGAACTGTGGTTTCTGATTGCCTTCAAAGATAGGCTTCAAGTCGCATAAATCAAGGTAGACATAGCAGGGCATGGGGGACTAAGACAAGGCCTGTTCTTGGGTATCATCACAAGCTGAAAACAATTCTAGCTACTGTCACTGACATCCCCAAGTCTAGGCAAATCTTCCCTGTTCAAAAGGAACCATAACCCCAACCAATATTGGTCACAAATTAGCTGACTTCTTGACCCACACATTGTCCCTCTTTGGGGATTATGTATTAATTTATATGCTTTTTGTCTTTGGCTCATTTAGAGGAAGTCCCACTGAAGTGTGTTTGTATGTTTTGCAAAAAGAAATTCAAGTAGTATGCTTCTACACAGATGGGTATCTTTGGAGGTTGGTGAAAGCATATGAAAGTCTTCAGAACTTGGGGATGGCAAAGAATGCATCATACAATGTATTGTGACAAGGATGCATCACAACACATGTGTGATGACTTTGTGATGCATAGGCCACCCTGACTTCTGCACCTGCCTCAAGACATCAAGTATATGTTTGCAGTATTTGTGTGATGTCATAACACACATGTATTTTGGGCATCATTGTTTACTGTGAATGCTACTATATATGCATTGGGTAGGGAAGTCTCACGAGAATGAAAACAGATTAAGTTTTGAAGCACAGCTAGACTTTGTATGAAGGCAAGCTGTGCAGCAATCACATGTCTTGACTTTTTCTTCCAAGCAATCTCCTGTGGAGTTCCCAGAGCTCCGAAGAATGGAGTTGTTTTTGGCAGGGAGTACACCATGGGCAGCAAAGCAGTTTACCAATGCAAAGAGGGCTTTCATCTCCAGGCCCAAGCTAACTCCAGCGTGGAGTGCCTGGCTACTGGACAGTGGAGCAATGGCAATAATCCTCTTCCATGTGTGGGTGAGTCTAATGTGGTCCACCTTCAACCTTCCATGCTCTTTGTCTCTTTTTAAGTATGATGCCTTTGTCTTAATAAGCATCCAGAATAACTTCAAAAGCAACCAGAAGCTTATTGTGTCAGAGTTAAAAGACTACCTCATTAGTTGGTCTCTTGGCAACAGTAGTTAGTTAAATGCATATTGGGAAATTAGAGAGAGGTCATTGTATAGAAATATAAATCTCTTGATCCACAGGGCCAGATATTTTCTTTTATGTGAGCCCAAAGAAAGATCTCATGAATGAAATCCTCCTGCTGGACCTTTTTCAGCTGGGCTGCTACTCTGCTGGTGAAGGGAGATTCTATATTGAGAATGTCAAAAAATCATCTTCCCAGATAATTTTGTCCATGGTTTTGGTGGAGCAATTTAAGTCACCTTTTTACCCTACTCTGCACATGCTTTAGTTTCTTTGAGATAGAACTTCACATGCACATGTAACTCTTTCTATATTGATTATTTCTATTATATGCAAGTATGTGTTATATCGAAAGGTGGAGGCTCAATTTCTGGCTGACACTGCTAAACATCTTTAATAGACTTGCCTTCCCATCTGTTGTCCTCCTATAGATACTAATGTTCCACTTAGTTATTAGGTTCATCGTTCCCCTTGTTCAGAAATCATTCAATGTTGCCTCAGAGGTTTGTATCCTCACTTCATTCAGCTTTGTGACAAACTTGGATCCATTTCCAAATGACCACCAGTTTAGAACAAATTCAGTTCAGACTGTTCAGTGACAATGACAAATACAACATTCTCCTCTTATTTATAGCTTTCAGCTGGTCGTTCTCAGCTAGAACAGACAGATGAATGGGCCTTTAGTGTGACTTAGATTGTTTCTCTTTTCATCTCTTGGTGAATCCAGCGGTCAGCTGTCCTGACATCAGCAGCATTGCTGTGGAACATGGGAGATGGAGGCTGATCCATGAGACTCAGTACCAGTACAATGCACAGCTCATGTTGATCTGCGACCCAGGCTACTATTACATTGGGTATCGTGTCATCGGCTGCCAGGCGAATGGGAAATGGAGCATAGGAGAACCTATGCCGACCTGTAGAAGTGAGTGTGTGTTTTAGGAATGAGAAATCAAAAGGAATCTAACAGAGTGTGCATCTGGGAAGGTAATATGACACTGGGGTGGGCTGGGCTTGTAAAACAAGTGACTAACAGCAGATGCAAGAAATGTGTAAATATATAAGAAACAAGAAATATAAAAATATACATTCCAGGTAAAAAAATAAATATCATAAAACAAATGTACTCAAAGAAAGAAAAGTAAGAATGGCCACAATGAAGTCATCTAAGCAACTCTCCAGTTCCCTGGATGACCCAGTATTGCTTCAATAATTAGGTCTTGAGGGACTTCTGGAATGTGACAAGGGACAGAGCTTTCTTAATGTCAGGGAGAAGGATGTTCCATAAGGCTAATAGTGACTGGTGGCTTTGTCTAATGAAAGAGTCTGGGATCAGTTTGAGTTTATGAGTCTTGAGGAAGTAGCTAAGGCTCTGCAAATAAATTTAATAAATAAATAAAGTGCTAGCTGTGCTGCTTTCCAATTGATCACTGTTCCACATAGTTAGTTAAAGCCTCCTATAAGGTGGCAGAAGGTTGGATTTCAGCAATAGCCAACTGGTTTTGAGATGGTATTTACCTCAGTTTTGAAAGAGGCAGTGGGAATTGCCTTGCTTTAAAAGTCTTTGTTCAGTTTGATGTTCTGAAAAATGTTAAACCCATCTCCAAATTTCCCTTCTTAGGAAAGATTATAAAGAGAGTGGTGCTTGTATATCTTCAGAAAGCCCTACAGGAAGAAGATTATTTGCCTTAGCAGTAATTGATTCAGGCAAGGATATTGTCAGGTTCCAATGTAAAGTGAGAAAGAAAAACAAAAATTCAAAACACAGTTCTGAAATTTAAATTTATCTCTCACAAACATTGGCATGAACTGACATACATCAATTGTAAATTCAAAGTCAGAACTAAGTGCCCAGTTAATGTCTCACCAGTTTTGAAATGTTCCCTAGCCTGCCCAGCCTTGCACATGTGTGCCCCACCCCCATTCTTCCCTAAGCCAATTCAGTTGACATTAAACATGGAGGCCAGCAGAGTTCCATCACCAGCCACACTCAGTGCTCAGTCTCATTCTCTCAAGCATCTGCCTTTGCTTCAGCTGCATGGCTGGCCAATAGCTGTTCGGCATTTATTTCAGCAGCAGCAGCAGGTCTGGCGTGGGCTCAGCGCTCCAGTGAGTTTAGCGTCATGGTTGCTGTGCCGTTCTTGAGTCCCTGTGGAAAAGGCAATCTCTGCTTTTCTGTTCCCCACTGGAATGGCAGCCCTGGCTGCCAGCCACACCAGGGCTGACACATATAGCATGGAAACTGTATTGGCTGTGCTTGGGGTTGATCTGTGGAGAGACTGAAATCTGGTCCTCCATGATCTCTCAGCAGCATTTGATGCTATCAACTATGCTATCCTCTTGCACCATCTCTGAGGAATTGGAGTTCATAACACTGTTTTGCAATGTTCTCTTCCTTCCTGGAGGAACAATTCCTGTGTAGGGATGGCATGGCATGGCATGGGAGAAGTTTGGCTCAAAGACTTCTACTTTGTGGAATGCCTTAGGGCTCTCTTCGTTTGTCATTTCTTTTCCAAATGTAAATGAAATTGCTAGGGAAACTCAGCACCATTTAGTACCACCAATCACATTGATAATACCCAATTATACATTTCATCCTGGGACAAACAGGTGATTGCATGCTTGGAGGCTCCAAGGCCTAGATAGGGAGGAACAGACTCCTTGAATTCCTCCAAGACAGACTGGCTTTGGATCCATAGGCCTAAATTCCAGGGAAATCCTATCTGACTCAGAAAGGCATTGTAACCCCATCCCCCACCCCATTCAGAAGCTGTCCACAATGTGAGATCTTTCTAGACCAGGGGTGTCAAACTCACATCATCATAGTGGCATCATGTGATGTATCAGGACTTTTTTCCTCTTCACTAAACTGGGCAGGAGTTTGACAGCCCAGTTCTAGGCTCACAGCTCTTGCTGGATGAACAGATGGCAGCTGTGACTAGGAGGGCCTTCCACATAATAATGTCATGTGCACTAATTGTAGACATTCCCAAGCCAGAAGGTCCTACTCACCTCTTGTTTGGATAACTGTAAAGTGCTCTACAAGAGCATTCAGATGCTACAGCTGGCATAGGATGTTATGACCTGGGCAGTAATAGGTATACTTCAATATATTTTGGTGACCCCACTACTTTGGAAGCTGCAATCATATAACCTATGCATTTGAGGGAAGGTTCATGTGATTGTGTTGTTTCATGCATATTGGAGGATGGGGATTTTTTTGTGGCCATTACCCTTTACATCAATATTTCTCAACCTCAGCAGTTTTAAGATGCATGGACTTCAATGCCAAGCCAGCTGGGAATTCTGGGCATTGAAGTCCACACATCTTAAAGCTGCTGAAGTTGAGAAACACTGCTTTACATTATTTTGATATTGTTCACCTTCCACATTTGGTAATGGGTAGCAGACAAATAAAATTAATAAATAAATATACAGGTTTTTTTTAATAAAGAACCAATTCTGTTCCCAAACAATTATATGGTTGGAAAAGGTTCCGGAATACGTTCTTAGTGATGTATCACTTAATAAAACCTAGCACACCAATTTTATAGCTAAAATTATTTTCTTATTAAAAAATCATGCCACCTCAAGTCTCACTTTTGTTGCCAAATTTTTGTAAGGCAGGAGGATTTGGGAATCCACAAAACTTGGCTTAGGAGTTGTAAAGTCACAAGACTTAGTTACTTCTTGACAGCATGCTAAAATGCATTTTAATGAGTACCGTGAAATCCTCCATCATATGTTCTACAAGACTAGCCACTTGAGGTTGATTATAATAAAGGATGATTCAACAATCTGTGACTTATTGTAACATACACACCCATATCTGAAGAAACAGTGAACTCTCCTTTGTCCTTTGATAAGTCCCTGGACAGAGATCTCTATGGACTTTATTGAGGAACTCCCCAAAAGAATAGGAAACAGTCATTTGGGTGGTGACAGATCTGTTTTCAAAACAGATGCATTTCATTCCATGCCAGAAGATACCAACAGCAGCAGGACTTGCCAAATTATTTTTATACCACATTTATAGACTGCATGGAGCTCCCCAGCATATCATCTTGGACACAGGAGGGGGATCCAATTCATGTCAAAGTTCTGGACAGCCTTTCTGGACCTATTGGGCACAGACCAGGGACCTAGTTCTTCATGCTATCTACAGACAAATGGCTGTGAATGGACAAACTCAATTCTAGAACAATACCTGAGATGCTTTATTAACTATATTAACTAGGTTTGTTTGTGTGTGTCTATTAATTTCAGTCATCTCCTGTGGAGACTTGCCCGTGCCATCCAATGGAAACAGGATTGGAACCTTAACCTCTTATGGAGCTACTGCGATTTTCTCCTGCAATAGTGGCTACACCTTAGTGGGCTCTCGTGTGCGAGAATGTATGGCCAATGGTCTTTGGAGTGGACTAGAAGTGACATGCCTGGGTGAGTACGGGACTACTGTCAACCTGATCGGCTGGGGGTCATTCAGAGTCCCAAATAGGAGACTTAGGGGACCATTCAGAGGAGGTTTCTGCATCCATCTTTCAGAAGAACTGCAAGATCAGATGAAAGCAATGGGTTCATCCACCACAATGTCAGTTGATAAATGTATAAGGTATATTGTAATCAGCTGCTTTTAATTTGCATCATTTCTTTTTTCTTCTTGCTGAAGAATGAAATACTATATCAGACAAGCCTCTTGCTACCAAAAGTACTTTTATTTTGCTTTTGGTTAAATGAAACCTTATTTTACACTTTATTATCAGCTCCAGATGGGGAAATGTCTTGAATAGTCTTAATAAACAGAATTAATGAAAACTGTAATGGAATCTTGCTGCTGTTCTTCCTTTATCCCAGTTTATAATTGTTTAATACATGCAAAAGACTTTTCCACTTCTCTCTCATGTCGGAGTTGCCTGATGCCATCTTTGGAAACCTGATATAATTGAACATATATTTTAAAAAATATTAGCAGTGGGTAAAAAACCCTATAAACTTCTAAAAAACTAATAATTTTAGTAGTCTCTTGGCAATGTTGACTCACTACCCATATAAAGAAAGGGGTTCTTCTTTATATCTTCTTCTTCTTTATATCCAAGAGAGGATGCACAAATAAACAATGTAGGAACAAGTTCTTTGGGGGACCGAAAATCAAAATTTCAATTTTTTCTGTCTTGAGCATAAAGTCCAGAAGCGGTTTCCAAGTAGAAACAAAACTGGCTAAGTTCTTCTTGTTAATTAAGATAATTAGTGTTGCGTTCTCCACCAACTCTATCACTTTTTCCACCTGTTCTTCCATTGTGGACATTAACTTAAGGTCTTTCCATTTTTGTGCATAGAAGTTTCACACCACCGTCAGCACATATAGTAACAAAGTTCCATTTTTTTTTCAAGCTCTTTCTCCAATATCCCTAAAAGAAAAACTTCTGGTTTCCATTTTATATTGCATTAAGAACCTTCTGAATTAAGGCAACATCTGTAGTAACTTTCCTAAAGTACAACAGGAAACCAGGTATCCAGGAAGGGTACATTCTATATTGGACTATCAGTAATTCTACCTCCTCCTGTTTACTTGTCCCTCCAGCGGGTCACTGTGGTGAGCCAGGTTCTATAGTCAATGGCCAGATCAACGGAGAGAACTACAATTACCGTGGCAGTGTGGTGTACCAGTGCAACCCTGGCTTCCGGCTCATTGGCATGTCAGTCCGCATCTGCCAGCAAGATCATCACTGGTCCGGGAAGACTCCTGTTTGTGTGCGTAAGTATGTTGCCATTTTAATTACACAGCCTGACTCACAACTTTGACAGAGAGCTCAGGAAGAAAAAAAAAAACAGAGGGTGAAGGTGCAGCTGCCCCATTTCCCAATCCTGATTCCCCAGATGCCTCCTTAGCAGGGTTGGGCTGCTGGGGGCTTGCAGGGGCTCAGGAGAACCTCTAGCTAAGACTGCAGGACTTGGAGAGCTCCCAATAACTTCAGAAAGACAAGCAGCAAGGGAAAGCTCTTAATAGGCTTAATTGAACTTCTGGGCATTCAGCCAAGAGCATTTCACACCTCATAAAAGTGTTGCAAGCTAGATAAATAATCACTCAGTGCTTGCGAGGGACAGCCATTGAGAAAATCAGATAACATAGCCACTGGCCTCCGAGAGGATTAATTCCAAATAATAAGAATCACATAATTCACCAGAAACTCCATGAAGACTCCAAAATCCCTCTCACAGTCACTGCTATTAAGCCTGTTTCACCCAGTCTTTTATTTAAGTATTAAATGCATGAAATAATAAACAATTTTTGGTATATTATCATTTTTAGGTAATTAGAGCAAACAAACAATGTTAAGTTGGCCACACCCATCCAGTCACATGACCACCCAGTCATGCCCAGCCATCCAGTCATTAAGGCAGAGAGCCCCTTGCTAAAAATTTGAAGCCCACCCCTGCTCCTTAGTTGCCAAAAATCTTGCGAGTTTCAATAGTCTAGCATAAGATTATACAAGGATTTTTGAGAGTCCTGAGACTCCATCTGGTCTATCACTTCTGCTCTCTTTCACCTTTACTTTTTTTCCTAATTATCTGTTTTATTTCAATTTCTCTCTTTGATTGCTGTGGGCCACCCAAAGCCTTTGGGAATAAGTAGCAAACGTTTAATAAAATGTTATGAAATCCAATAGGAATCATTCTGGTTCAAAGTCAGCAGTTTTGAATATCCCAAAGGTGCTTTTCTAAATTGCAACTTGACTTTTTGGGTTTTTTTTTTCCTTGAAAATGTTTTACTTCTCATCCAAGACGCTCCTTCCGTTCTGAAGAACTGAAGTTCTAAGAAATAAAGAAGTTTCTTGGATGATAACTGAAACTTTTTAAGGAAAAAAACAACAAAGTCCAGTTGCCTTTCAGAAAAGCATCTTTGGGATAACCATGACCTGGATGATTGAGAATCTCCATAGATACCAGTTTTGCAGTTAACTGAATTCAGCTCCAGCCATTTTTTCCCCTGACAAGGTTACATCAGTTCATTTTCACTAATAGTAATGGGCATTGGTCACACCATCCAGTTTTGAAATGTAAGTTCAGTGCTGCCAGTTAGCTCAGTAAGGGAGACTGTTGATTTTTCAGCCACTTTCTCTCCAGCTCCTTTTCTTGGAAAATTAAATTTGCAAAATGGGCCAATTGATGTTTCCACAACTTGAGTAAAGTGATGAGATTGTTAGCCATGTGTAGGACAATTTAGAGCAAAACATAAGACACTTTGGCTAATTGATTGGGATCATTGGTCCATCCTTTCATATTTCTAGAATTCCCCACTCCCTTCTGCAGACCCAGTTAAAATGTGGTAAAAGCAGAGCTTCTAAGGATTGCTTACTTTACTAGATCAAAAATATGATTGCTGAAATATTCAAAGATGCATCCTAGAAAAATTAAGCTATCCTACAATTTTGGTTCACTCAGTTTTCTCGGAAGATCCACAGTTGGTTTGATTATGAGCTCATTCCAGACTTTATTTCTGTTGAGTCTTTTCCTCTATGACAAATATCATACAAATATCATGGAATTGTAAGGTGAAAGGGACCTTGAAGGTCTTCCAGTCCAACCTTCATTTGTCCAAGGTCCTTTTACCATCTTGGACAAATGGTTGTTCTATCTTTTCTTGAAAAGCTCCAGTGATAAAGCAACTGTGGAAGGCAAGAGTTCCATTTAACAATTCACTTGGATGGATCTGCAAGAGATTCAACTTCTATAAAGAAGGACAAATCTGTCGAGGTTCACAAGCCATCATGGATTTATGCTACCTTGAGCTTCAAAGAAATCACCCTTTTTCTCCTGTTCCAGAGCAGTTTGGTTGCATTCATACGAAAGAGTATGCTCAGCTGAGCACATATTTGATCTGATTCTGTTTCTGTTGTTATTCCTCTTACTTTGCATTCACCAGTAGTAATTTGTTTGCTAAAGAATGCTCAACAATTTCACTACAGGTCTCCCTCTTGGGATCTAAAATTAATCATATGTATTTAAAGGGCATTTTAAGACGGATATAAGATGCCAAAACAAATCCTACAAATTTCGACAGAGCACCTACCTGTGGGAAGATCAGCTTGCTAATTTTCCATGTATGTGACAGCAATGAGACCACACAGGGAAAACAAAAACCAAGTTGCTTAAAACCTGTAATTAACATTGTTTGACTAGTCTTCCATGCAGTTGCTCAGTCACCTTCTCTTCTCATTGTGAATGGCTAATGCATTTTGCTAGAGCCTGCAAGGAATAGAGAAAACCTGTGATTCTACTTGTGAAACACACAACAGACATAAGCTTTTCCAAGAGGAAAAGAAAAACAATGGGTTCAAATTCAGATACCTTACTTGGGGTTGGATAAAAGACGTTTTAGTAATTAAGAAGCAGCTTTTATTTCCCCTTTCCTCTTTGAGCAATACAAAAAAGATGCTGAAAGTGCACAGAGAAGAGCAACAAAGATGAAATAGGGTTTGGGAGCTGAATTGTATGAAGGTTGAGGGAGCTAGGAAACTGTGTGTCTAGTCTATTGAAGAGAAGGATTGAGGTGACATGATAACTATCTTCCAGTACTTGAGGTGCTATCACAGAGAAAAGGGGATTGACTTATTTTCCAAAGCACCAGATGGCAGGATAAGAACTAGTAGGTGGAAGCTTATTAAAGAGAGATCCAACCTAAAAGTAAGGAGAAATTTTCTGATAATGAGAACTATCAATGGAATAACTTGCCTCTTGGAGTTGTGGGTACTATTCAAAAATACACTGGACAATCATTTGACCAGGGTAGTATAAGGTCTCCTGCTTTGACCTCCAGTATCCACTTCCAGTCCTATGATTCTATGTTCAATTGTGCTGCTAGTGGCTAACACTGTATTCCAAGTTGCTACTTTGAGTCTTTGAGATACTCTCTGGGGTCCTTTCCTCATACGACCTACCACAGAGGCAATAATCCCCAAATCTTCTGACAGTCAGAAATATCTGTTGTATTTATAAGGAGCAACAAAGTTCAATGGTTGGGCTAGACAATAGCAATATAAGTGCAAGCTTCAGTTGCTGCCATATATGCTCATTATTCAAAAATATTTCTGTTAATATTGCTGTTTGAGCCATCATTTTTCTTTCTTGCTCACTTTCTGATATGAAATTCTACTGTCCAAATTTGAAAACCTGTTTTATCATCCAATATGATCTTAATTCTTTCTGGTTTATTTCAACCCCTTCTTCTTAGTTTCACAATGTCAATAGCACAGTATCTAACCTGCTTGATGTTCCATTCTATATACTTCCCACAAGACAACTGAAAAGGCCCATTATAAGCACCCTTGAGGGAAAATGGAGGTCTCAGAGATGAGAATGGGTTGGAACAAGAGTGTTGTTCTCACACAATAGTGGGCTATAACACTCAAATACCTCAAGCCACAATAGTCATGTTGGATTCTGGAAAAAAATTCCTCTTTCCAGCATGTTTTATAATATGTGAACCTGTAGGAATTAAAGAATTAAAAAGCTGTTTAATTTGCAACATTTTCTTGTGGCCTACAGCATTTTAAGTTACAGTGTGCTATTTCACTACTTTAAGGGACATACTGTAGCATGCCTTTTGTTTTATTTCCCCATACACTTTTTAGGAGACCGCATTCTGTTTCAATGAGTGTATAACTCTGAGGATTTTAACATTACACATGTGAGTTGATAAGCTTGGCTAAGTTGGATCCATGGGGGGAATGTAGGGGAGATTTTCTATGACAGTCATTCCTATTAAGTGTCAAAAAGAGAAATTCTTGCTTCAGGTTAAGTGCAGCTTATGATGACTGTACAAAGACATTCATATTCTGTAGTTTTCTTGGGAATGATATATAAGTGGTTTAATATTTTTTCTGGGATTTAAAAAAATTCCTATGACCTATCATGTTCAACTGTGTTTTTTTTGCAATTAGTCATATATTAGCTATATGCTACCATCTACCTTAACACCTTGATATACAACTGCATTAAAACATTGAGCTAAATGTTTGAGGATGGTATCATTAGCCTTCACCAAATTAAGGTAATTTGCACAAATTTTCATAGCTTCAGAGGAAGTTAGGCTTCCTGTGATACTTGTATGGATGAACCTTAACCATATTTCTATTATTAATTGATAATATAAAAATAATATAATCGTCCTGTGACAAAATCTGAAACACCATCAAACAACCACATCTGCCTGTCTCATGTTCTTGGAAAGGACTTGATAGGTAGAGTCCAGTCTGAACATCTGACTGACTGCAATAGATGATGATGATGATGATGATGATGATGATGATGATGATAATAATAATAATAATAATAATAATAATAATAATAATAATGGCATTTTTATTACTGCACAGTCAGCCAAATCTTTAGATTGGATTGGCATTTTTATCCACCTATCAAGTCCTTCCCAAGGATCTGGGATAGGCAGAGGTGGATGCTTGATGGTCTTAGAGGTACCGTGTTTCCCCGAAAATAAGACCTACCCCGAAAGTAAGACCTAGCACTATTTTCTAAACCTGCCCTAATATAAGACCTACCCCGAAAATAAGACCTAGTGTAAATCTCCAGTTCCAGGAAGACTTTTCAGGGAGCAACCGTGCACCCATGAAACACCACCCCCTACACACTCACACCCACTATTTGGCACCATAAATATATAAGACCTACCCCGAAAATAAGACCTAGTGTGTTTTTGGGAGCCAAAAAAAATATAAGACAGTGTCTTATTTTCGGGGAAACACGGTATGTACCAAATAAAGCTGCCTTTTGTAATTGACTGGTGGTGATTTTGGTGCTATTAGTACTATTTAGCTTTATTTTTCCATAGTTGTTCTACTTTTATTTAAGGCAGCAGTGGTCAAGCTCTTCTTGACAGACAAGAGTTGAAAGCAGTTATTTGGATTTGTCTGTTGGTTGTTACCTACACTGAAAGCACCATGTTCCTTAGAAAATATCCGAATAACAATGTCTGGCAGAAATGGAGAGGGACTGGTGAAGGCCAGAAAACTCTGAAAAAACTCTGTGGCTAAAATACAGTTCTCCCTTCAAATACCCTCCTTTTCCAATTGTCTATGGGGATCCTCAATCATCCAGGTCATATTTGCCATTTTCCAAAAGGCAACTGGACTTTCTTGTTTTGTTTTTCTTTGAAAACTGAAGAAACTTCTTGGATGAGAAGTGAAATGTTTTCAAAGAAAAAAAACACAAGAAAGTCTAGCTGCCTTTTGAAAAAAAAACACCTTGGGGACTCCTTTGCCAACCTTTAAAAACCTGCTGCTAAACTTAGTTAAGGGTCAACCTAGAAAGGGGAAGGGGGTGGTTTTCATAGTATGGCTTGAAAAGAAATCAGATGCTGCTAGAAGATGGGCAACCCTGGGAGAAATCACACTTCATTCTATTGTAGTTGGCATTTGTATGTCCTTGAGCCAGGGAATAAGGCAGGGATGTAATACCTTGCATTGTCTCTGCAGCCATCACCTGTGGTCACCCAGGCAATCCAACAAATGGCCTAACCCAAGGTTCTCAGTTCAATCTCAACGATGTGGCCAAGTTTACATGCAACATTGGATATCGCCTTGAAGGGACTTCCAAGTCCCAATGCTTGGCTAACGGCCAGTGGAATAAACCCTTGCCCATCTGTCGCAGTAAGTTGTGTTTCTCTGTCCCCCTCCTTCTCCTCCCCTCTGCAATCTAAATCTGTTCTACAGCCCGGAGCAGCGTCTCTTCCGATAGAACTACCGTCAGCACAACCTGGCTGTGTTTCTTTTCAATGTGTCCCAGCAGATTCTTGAAAGAAAGAGGCGTCTTTAGCTCAGCACAGTTCAGCTTCAGTGTCATGTGGAAAGCATAGATAAAAAGAAAAGTCCCATGCCTAATGGCTTGGCAGTGATTAAAACTAAAACCAGACTATAACATTATTTATTTCATTTAAAAGATTTGCATGGCTGCCCATCTTAAATCACAATTCTGGGCGGCTCACAATCACATTAAAATGGCAAAAACTGTAAAATCATAAAAACAGAAACTAAATGAAGTGTGTCCAAAATACATAATTATAATGTTTCAATCATTATTTAAATGAGTGCAGTGGAAGGCATAAAGCACTTAGAGTATTGTTTAGTTTTGCTTCTTCAATGAGTTCTAGTCAAACAACGGCCTCTTTTCAGTACAATAGAAGAGAATATATGTAGCTCTGGCTTGAACTCAGAGAGCACCAAGGACTCCACTCTTCACAATACTTACTACTTCGTATTCTGCTACATGAAAAGGACAGTGCAGTGGCTCAGCAGTTAAGATGTTGGGCTTGTCAGCAGGAAAGCTGGAAGCCCAAATTCGAGATCCAAGTGCCACATTTGTGCTCCCATCCTTGCCTCAGTTCCTTGCCAACCAGCAGTACAAAAACATGCAAGTGTGAGTAGATAAATAGGTACCACTTCGATGGGAAAGTAACAGCACTTTATAATGTCATGCTGACCACATGACTGGAAATGTCTTTGCACAACACTGGCTCAATGGCCTTGAAACAGAGATGAGCACTGTCCCCTATGTAATGACTTGAATAAAATCCAAAGGGATTCCTTTACTTTTACATGAAAAGAAACAGAGACTTCTCCTTACAGCACATTTTCTATGATCAAATGAAAACAAGGGGGAAACGTGCAAAAAAACAGAAGAGCGGAGGGAGAGGTGGACCTCCCACTCAAATGGAGCATATCTTTTGCCAAGAATACCTAGTGGATTCTGAGCACCATATTACAATAAATATTTAAACCCCAGCATTAAATAAATTGGAAGGGCCAAAAGAATTTCACAATTTCAGAGTATATGCATGACAGCAGTACATAAATACAGTTGTAGTTACAATGGGCAATTGAAGGCCCTGGACCAAACACCCAACTGGATGAGACACAATTGTATTCTTGCTTAAAGATTTCAACTGGATTTTTTTTTAATTATATTTATATGCTGCCCTTCTCCGAAGACTCAGGGCGGCTTACAATTTTTTGGAGCACAACCCAAAGCGCTCAGCAATAGCCTTCATTCCACTGCATATGCCTGCTTATTACTAAGCGGCATTTTTACGAAGTCAGCTAATTGCCCCCAACAATCTTGGGTCCTCAATTTTACCTACCCCGAGAGGATGGAAGGCTGAGTCAACCTTGAGCCTGGTGGGATTCGAGCCTGCACTAATTACAAGCAGCTGGAACTTAAATGCAGGCATTTAACAGCCTGAGCCACCAAGGCCCTTTTTTGATCTTGATTTCCAGATTCTTCTGGGTTTGACTTGAGTAATTCATTTTAGCAAAATCTCTATTTCTCTGTCTCTGTCTGTCTGTCTGCCTCTCTCTCTTTCTCTCCCTCCTCCCTCTCCCTCTTTCTTTCTCCCTCCCCTCTCATTCTCCTCTCCCTTTTCAGAATGTTAAATTCTGAAAATCAAGAAAGACATACTGAGGTCCTACCAAGTAGTTTCCTTTATTATTCCTCACCATTAGACAGAAATTTGTCAAACTAAAGCTACTGCTTGCAGGATTAAGGACATACTCTGAGAACTTCTAGGGAGGAGCTGTCTTAATTTTCTTTCTCCCACACAAACTTCCTCCTGCACAAACTTTATCATATTTAGCTCCTCTGGGATGCAACCCCTTCCTCCTGGAAATCCAGACTACATTCCATCACGGAGGAGAACCGAACGGTAAAATATTTTCACACTAAGATTTGATCCAGTGGCATTTGTGGGAAGGATTTAAAAAGTCAGGATGGCTGCTACAACTACATAATCAGAGCCCTACCCCCTTTTGATGTGTGTCACATGGTTTATACATGTGAAAAAGAGGTGGAACTTCAGTTGTACCTTCAGTTTGCAGCCACTATATTTTTGCTTACACCCACAGATTACCCCTGATTTGATCTACTCTCCTCGCATGTTATTTTCAAAACTGGAAGGGAAAAAGTGAGATTGTTTTCCTTCTTTGTAATGCTTTTTCATTTTTTGCTGATAATATTCTTTTTATCTTCTGTGATTTGCTTGCAGTTGTAAATTGTACTGATCCTGGACACCTGGAAAACTGTGTTCGTCAAGTGCAACCCAATGGGCCTCACAGATACAGTTTTGGAACAACCGTCTCTTATCAATGCAACCATGGATATTATTTACTGGGCACCCATGTGCTCACCTGCCAGGGTGATGGCATTTGGGACCGCCCGCTCCCTGTCTGTCATTGTAAGTTCCTTGCTTTCCTTTGGCTTTGATTTCCATTCAGTCCAGAAAGAGAATGTATCCTTTACAGGCTGTTTTGAGTTTGTAATGGCTTCCCTCTGCCCATCTTCCCCATGAACAAGGGGAAAGAGAAACTTCACAGTTTATGCCAGCCCTCCAGAGTCTTAAGAGGAAACCCAAATTACATATTTATTTTTATTTCAACTTTATTATTTTTACAAATAACTCAAGGCAGCAAAAAATATCCAACTGCGAAGTCAGTTGGGCTCAGAGACAGTGACTGGCCAAAAGTCACCCAGATGGCTTTCATGGCTAAGGTGGGACCTGAATTCAAGGTCTCCTGCTTTCTAACCCACTGCTTTAACATGAGTTTATGTATGGAGGTGGTAACACCCCATCGAGTAATGGAGCCAGATAAGTTCCAGAAGGAGCTGGGGGTTATAACTGCAGATCTATTATGCAATCCAGCCGAGCTCTTAGTCACTGTTTGGAATAAGGTGACTGAGGCTCTGGATAGGATTGCACCCTTGTGACCTCTCCTCACCCATAGACCTCTCTGTGCCCCGTGGTATACAGAGGAACTGAGAGGGATGAAACACATGAGAAGATGTCTAGAGTGCTGCTGGCGGAAGACAGGAGATGATCAAACATGGGTAAGAGCTGCTACTAAGGCCTACCTTGTGGCGACTTCTCCACGCTAATTGTGTCTGCAGATAATCGCCCAGTGACCCTCTTTAAGGTGAGCCGTCTCCTCTTAGGGAAGGAGGAGATTGAGGTCCACCTGAAGGGCCACGCTGAGGAATTTGTGGATTTTCTGAAAGACAAAATCGCTCAACTTCATTCCCAGTTAGATGCCGGTGTGGTTGCTGATCCGGTGGAAGCTTCTGAGGCAGGTTCTTGCCCTGTTATCTGGGAATGGTTTGACCCTGTTGCTCCTGAGGAAGTGGACAGGATCCCAGGGAATATGCATGTGAGCACCTGTATTTTAGAATCATGTCCCTCCTGGCTTGTGAAAGCTTCCCAGGAGGTGACAGGCGGGTGGACTCTGGTGGTGATTAATGCTTCTCTACAGGAGGAGATGGTGCCCCAGCACTTTAAGGAGGCTGTGCTCCACCCTCTTCTTAAGAAGCCATCGCCAGACTCCACCCGGTTGGATAATTTCCAACCTGTCTCCAATCTTCCCTTTTTGGGGAAGGTTGTTGAGAAGGTGGTCGCGCAGCAGCTCCAGAGGTTTCTGGATGAAACGGATTATCTCAACCCCTACCAGTCAGGATTCAGGCCTGGATTTGGGACAGAAATGACATTGGTTGCACTTTTAGATGATCTCTGGCAGAAGCGGGATGGGGGTAGTGCATCCATCCTTGCTCTACTTGACCTCTCAGTGGCTTTTGATACCACTGACCATGGGATTCTCCTGGGGCAACTTTGGAGGATGGGAGTGGGAGGCCTTGTGATGTCTTGGTTCACTTCCTTCCTCTGCAGCCGCTCTCAGTCAGTGTTGATAGGAGGGAAGAGATCCAACCCTCACCCACTGCTTTATGGGGTTCCACAGGGCTTGGTACTCTCTCAGCTCCTGTTCAACATTTATATGAAGCCGCTGGGTGAGATCATCTGTCACCATGGACTGAGGTATCACCAATATGCTGATGATACTCAGCTGTATGTCTCAGCCTGTGGTGAGTTAGGTGTTGCTGTGTCCTCCTCTCTTGCAGTGCCTGGAGGCTGTTAGGGGCTGGATGGGGAACAATGGGTTGAAACTAAACCCTTGCAAGACCAAGTGGCTCTGGGTCTGGGGTTTGTTGGTTCAGGGACAATTACCACCTTTACTCTTGGATGGGGTGGCACTAACCCAAACAGACCCTGTGCATAATCTAGGGGTTTTCCTGGACTCACGACTCCTGTTCGAAGCAGCAGGTGGCAGTCGTAGCCAGGGGTGCCTTTGTGCAACTGTGGGCTGTGCACCAGTTAAGCCCTTTCCTGGATCAGCGGTCCCTATTCACAGTCACTCATGCCCTGGTTATTTCCTGTCTTGATTATTGCAACGTGTTCTACATGGGGCTGCCCTTGAACAGCATCCGGAAGCTCCAGTTGGTGCAAAATGCAGTGGCCCGCATGGTTTTATGCAGACCCCGGTGTGCACATGTATCACCTCTCCTGCAGGAGCTGCATTGGTTGCCAGTTTGCTTCCATGTGCAATTCATGGCTTGTGTCTGGGTTATCTGAGGAAACATCTCTTGCCAGTGACATCTACCTGACCCATTAGAGTGAGGAGGCAGGGACTGCTGCAGGTCCCACCCCTGAGGGAGATACACCTGGTGGGACCTAGAAGAAGGGTCTTCTCTGTGGTGGCTCCCTCTCTCTGGAACATCATTCCCCCAGAGATTAGAATGGCTCCCTCATTAATACTATTCCGAAAGGCACTGAAGACCTGGTTTTGCCAGCGGGCCTGAGGAACCCAGAGAGGGATGGAACCCATCAAATGGCTAGTGTGATCCGCTGTCATCGGGGGGGGGGGAGTTGATTTTTTTTTTGATTTTTTCCCCAAATTTGGTTCTATTATACTTTACTAATTTATTTGATTCATTTTGTTAGTTCTTATTGTTTTTATTTTTATTTTTTGTTTTAAATATGATTTTACACTGTGTAAGCCACCCCAAGTTGCCATGGGCGAATAGGCAGCAATATAAATCAAATAAATAAATAAACTTCCCAGGGAAATTTTTTAATGTTGTACCAACTTTAATTAGATTTCTCTGTTCTCAACATAATACATGATCCACTGAACTCTGAGCTTTTCAAATTTGTGTGTATTTGAGATGTTTGGAGGATCATGCAAACTAGCCACTGTATTCAGAATAGATATATTCAACTCTGGGGTAGCCTACCATGGAAAAATAGTGGTTCAAGATTAAAATGATAAGTGTTGCACGGTTGTAGGGGAAACAGGGGTCATGCAAAATAAATGAATAAAATAAAATATCCCCTTTAGAGTGACATTAAAAACCCCACACACCTAATATTGGAAGAATGAGAAAGGAGACATAAAAATTGAGAGAGAGAGAGAGAGAGACCTTTTCAACAGAAACCATCGCAAAATGATCGTTTTGGTTTTCTGGTATTCCCCATTGTTGTTGGTTTGCTTATTTCTGCCCAAAGCCTGCCTGACTCCCCCTTTTTAGCAGGAATCTTTTTTCCCCCATTTTAAGGGAAAGAGGGAGGGAGGGAAGGAGGAGGGAGAGAGAGAGAGATTGCTTCCATCATATTACAGCTTTAGCTGGTCACTTGGCCCCTATCAGCATCATTAGAATTATCTCTGAGAGGGAGAAATAGGAGCCATTATTTATTATTATTATTATTTTATTGGACTTGTATGCCACCCTCTCTCCCTAGGGTCTCAGGGTGGCTCACAGTATAAAATCACAATACAATAAATTAATTAAAATAATTAGCCATTAGAGATAATAAACAAGGGAGAAGATAGGCAATTAGTGGCCTCTGGTTCTCCTGTTCTCTCTATTGTTATGCTGAATTCCATCTCCTCTCTTTGTGGTTGGGAACCTCATCATCCTGGAGGGCAGGCATGCCATTTAGGCCACTTCCAACCTTGTTGAAACCACCCCCAGGAAGCCAGGCCAATGATGAGAAATTCTGGGACTTACAGTTCAGCAACATTCCAGATTCTGGTAGTTCCCAGCTTGCTTTACTTTCAAAGAGTTCAGAAAATGTTTTTGACCTCTCCGGGGACCCATTTTTAAGACCCCACTTAATCTCAATGAACGACTCATTCACAATCTATCAATCCTCCCTCCCTTCACTAGATGGTGGTCGTAGGTATAAAGTTTGGAAACACCTCATATATACATAATTCCAAAGAAAGCCACACAAGATTATTTTGATGCAGTGAATGCAGTATTTGCAGAAGAGGGATCAGAGTTCCCTAACCCCCTTCTTGTGCCAGCTAAAATAGAAATCAACTATGGTTATATCTCTGTGGAAAAGCAAGGAAGAGAAGATCAGAGATGAATGCCACCTCTAAAATTACATCAGTGGGGCCAGTATATGCATTAAACCCTTGCAGCTATTGACCCTCCCCCACAAAAAATGAATTTAGAGTGAAATGCCTTTCTGTATTTCTCATCTTTATCTCTTTCCAATGTCTTTAATCCAAAATTCTGTCCCTTTTAAATGAGTATGTTCATCTGCACTTACATTTAAAAAAAATCAGTAAAACTAAAATCCAGTGTATATATTCATCAAATGGTCTATCTCAAGTCATCCCTTAACACAATTAGCAAAGACTGAATTCTTCAAGCATCCTTAGGAGGTTTAGGGAATAATTCAAGACAGAATATCGGCCTAAATAGAAGAGTTTCTCTGAGGGTAGATATTGGTCACACCATCAGTCTGCTAATTAATATGACTAATGACTTCCAGAGAAATGTTACAGCTCAAGGGAAGACACCAGCCTTATATTTATCAAGATGTGGAAGGTCCAGATTTTCACACTTAAAGTACAAGGTAGTTTAGTTTAAGTGCTCCGCCTCTCTTTCTTTCCCTTAAAGCAATTAAAGGAGCAAATGTCTTTTTAATTTAATTTCTTCAACACAGTCTGTTTCCCTGTCTTGTTGGCATTTCATCTTGCCGCCATGGAAAATTGATACATGAAGCCCATTTTGCTGTAATTAGGGTAACAAAACTGCTGTGCAAGTAAGCTTAAATAGTTGCCATATTAGGCACTGACACTATCCTAAGAATTTATCTCAAATGGACATCACTTCAGCATGGACATAAAAAAGCAGGACATTTTGAGAAAAACAAGGGTTTAATTGGAATATTTCAATTAGCTAAATGTAGAGTCTTGTGCAACGTATTTGAAAGAAGTGCTTTGCAGAGTGCAGGAACACAAAGCTTGGAAAAATAGAAGATAATAATAAAAAATGACAGTAGGAGACAGGCTGACAATATCACTGATGACATATCCATGATCTTACAAGACACAAAGGAGCTGTTATTGGCAGACAGTCCTGCTAAAATGATGCCATTGAAGCCCAAAGAATCAGAGGTGACTGAATTATTGAATGCCAACTCTGAGATCTAAGGAATCTCCTGGACTTCATTGTTAACCAAGTTGTGGCATTTTGACAGGCAGTCATGGCTGTTTGAGCATTTGGAATGAGTAAATAACCCACCAGACAGTCAACAGAGCTCAAAAGATCTGAAAGTACTGGTGATGTCCACTTCTCTTTCCAGTATTCCCCCATGGAAGGAATACTGCATCAAAAAGGATTAGAGAGCTCAACAGATCTCCTGCAAAAAAAGACCATGAAAACAATTTAGACCCCACCACAGGAAGTCTATTGAGATGAGTAAAAAAAAATGAAAATGATGGTGATGACTATAATCAAAGACCTGGCCTTCTTTTTCATGCATCATAAGGGGGGCATGTGTAAAAAAAAGGGAGGGGGGAGAACTCTATTTATGTGGTGGAGACTTCCATCATCACTTTTTTTTTACTTATTCCTGGCTTAGACCCCTGGGCCAGCTTTTGTCCAAACATAGATCTTACACAATATATGGAAGTGAGTTTGGAAGTTTATGTTAAGTGGTATGAGAGAAAATCAGTGGAAAGTAGTTTTAGAAAGGAAATACTGCATAAAATAAGTGCTTGGAACAAAGTAGGAAGCTTTGTCTTGTCCCCAGATGAAGAGTTCCAGGAGAACAAAGAAGTATAGTTAGTCATCTATGTATAACCACAGCTGGGACCAGAATTTCCATTGCTAAGCAAGACAGTTGTTAAGTAAGACATGCCCGACTTTATAACTTTTTTTTTGCCATGAATGTTAAGCAAATTAGTGCAATTGTTAAGTTAGGGCAGTGCTTCTCAATTTTGGCAACTTTTAAGATTATGGACTTTGTTAAGTTTGCATGAAGAGACAGATGCGGAGTGCTTCAAGCTCTTTATTTATTAATGACTACAGCTCAGAACGAGCCCACTTTGGCTGGGCTGTGGCTGCTACTTATAGCCAGCAGCCGCAGTTGCCAGCCAATCAGAGTGCAGGGTTTTCCTGCACTTTTTAAACCAATCATTTCTGACATTTTACAAACTAAACCAATGACTTTAAACCTGCATACATAACACCCCTCCCCACTAGGTTCAGTCCATACTCAAACCCCAACCTATCTAATGTATTCTTTTAAATAGGTGGGGCTCTTGTGTCGTTGAGACCTTTGTGGTTCAGAAGTTTTAATGTTCTCACCCAGTGAGAGGGGAAATGTGTCTGTTGACATTTCCCTAGTTGGACTTCCTGTGAAAGAAGACCCTGTTTGATTGTTAGAATCTGGTCTCTCCTCCCAACCCATCTCCAAACCAATGTCAGCACCCAAGTCAGGTAGTGATGTGCAATCTTCCACTTGTAAGGATGGATTTTGGCATTGTGACAGGTTTTGGGATGGTTCCTGTCATGTTGGCTCTTACACATGGGGTTGATTCTTGCTTGTTCATTACACTCATGATCCTCCCCTACCCCCCCTAGAAGAGGTATTAGGTATGGGAACTAGAGAGGAACAATTGCGATGTGCCTGAGGTAATCTGGATCTAAGCTGATCAATGTGCCTGCTCCAGAGGACTCCATCCTCTGTACCCTGTAAGATCGAGGGCCTGTGATTTGAGTTATTTCAGCAGGAATCCATGAAGGTCACCCATAAGGTTCTTAGCATAAACAGAATCACCCACAGTGAACGTCGAACTTTGCTAGTGGAATCTAGTGGTGCGTTGGGTGCGTAAGAGGGATGAAGGTGGTCAAGGGGAGACCTAAGTTTCCTACCCATCAACAACTCTGCTGGGGATAAGTTAGTTGATGGGTTAGAGTGATATGCTGGACACTAGAAGTTTTTCAACTTTCTCAGTGATGTCCCCAGGACCCAATTGCTGAAGTTTTTCTTGGTAAAACGTACCATGCGTTCAACCCAGCCATTAGCCGAAGGGTGCCCAGGGGCTGTCAGGGCATGTCTGATACCCTGCTGTGCTAGATATGATTCAAAAAGGTTGGATGTAAATTGAGGACCATTGTCAGAAACGAGACATCAGGTAACCCGTGAGTTACAAAAAGCTTTTTAAGCTGCTTGATGACAGCATCAGTTGTGGTGGATGCCATAGGGATGACCTCTAGCCATTTGGAATATGCATCTACTATAATAAGGAAAGTGTGCCCTGGTAGGGCCAGCAAAATCAATGTGAATCCTGGACCATGGGCCCCTAGGACATTCCCATTCCTGTGTGGGGCAAGAGGTGGGGCAGGCCTGACTACCTGACAGTTGGGACAAGATGCAACCCAGTTTTCAACCATTTTGTCAATACCTGGCCACCATACATAACTCTGGCCAATCCCTTCATTCTGACAATACCTGGATGACCCTCATGTAACATTTCCAAAACCTCTTTTGCAGTTTTCAGGAATAACCCCCTGTTACCCACAAAATACATCCTCTTAATACAGATAATTCAGTTTGCCTGGATTTAAAAGGTTGGGCAAGTTGAGGTAGATCTTGAAGAGGCCAACCTTTCTTAATCCAGCCTATAACAGGAGCCAATAAAGTGTCTTTGGCAGTCTCTCTGGCAATTTCACCAGTGTGTACTGGAAGCTTGGCAACCGTTTCTAGGAAAAAGGTGTAAGTCTCAGGAGCAAAGTCCTCAGTGTGAGAAGGAAGTGGGCAGTGACTCAAAGCATCTGCATGCCCAATGTCTTTGCCAGGCCTGTGGATGAGTTTGTATGAATAAGCAGCAAGAAATTCGGTCCACCTCAGGATAGTAGGCATAGGTTTGTCTCCTGCCACAATGCCTACCAGAGGTTTGTGATCTGTGACAATGGTAAATGTTCCCCCATATAAATACTCATGGAATTTCTTGACAGCTGCAACAATTGCCAAGGCTTCCTTGTCCAGTTGGCTGTAGTTCCTCTCTGCTTTGGTCAAGGTGTGAGAGTAAAATGCAATAGGAGCTTCCCTCCCGCTGGGAAGCCTGTGGCTCAACCCCCCCACACTCCAAAAGGGGATGCATCACAAGTCAGTACAACAGGCAAATTCTCAGAGAACTGTATCAGTACAGCATCAGACGTGATTAGTCTTTTAATATTGTTAAATGCAGATTGTTCTTTTCTGCCCCAGACCCACGCAGACTTTTTGTCTAATAATCTGTGCAGTGGTTCTGCAATGGTTGCCTTCTGAGGTAGGAACATGTGATAAAAGTTAATGAGTCCAAGGAAGGCTTGTAAATCTGTTTTACATTTTGGTCTAGGGGCTCATATTCCTGACAATTTCCTTGTGGAGAGACCAGTTCACTCTTCAAGAACAAACTTCTCACTCATTTAAATACTGTGCCATGTCAAAATCTGCCTTCCATTTTCTCATTTTTCCCCATTACGAAAGAAGCTTCTGTTCTAGCATTATTTTCATATGATCTTCCGGATGCATGAGAATGGCTTAAGTCTTTTATTACTAGACTTTGGAGCTAAATTTTGCACAGGGTGCTTCTGCTAATGTTATGAAATGGAAGACATGACATTGATGGAGATCTCTTGGCTGCTTTGTCATCATTGCAACAATGCTAAAGCCCACTCTCTTTCAAGCTGCCATGGTACAGTTTAGAAATGAGTTGAGGTCTCCCAGAATGATTCTACACACAGTATTCTTTGTTTCAATTCCTCATTTTTGATGGTATAAAACTGAAGACACCCATTGTTTGCGGTCACAACTTCATAAGAGGATTCTGTCTATAGCCCACAAGACAGTTTCAGCAGTTGGCCCCATATTATTCAAGAAGAGCAGTGAACAGGCAATTCCCATTTCTGTCTAATTGGCACGGGGAGAAAGGATGAATGGAAGTGGCTGACAATTGCATATTGTTAAAGGCATTTCATATGTGACAATATCACTGTGAAGAGGAATACAATAGATGTTATTTCTCCATTCATTTTGGGTATTTCTAGTTAAAAGTATCTACTACTATAAGTGAATTCATTTTTAGAGAAATGTGGCATGTAGGAAATTGTTAATCTTTAGAAATGCTGTCACTGTTGCAAGTTCTCAGTTTACATGAAGTTCATGGGGTATCTGTTCTTAAATTTGAGTTCTTAGGTATTCCTTTTCAGACCATCTCTTTCACAGTCTTCTCACAGTCTTAACTTGGAGCTCATTCACAGAATATTAAAACAAAAAGCATGTTGTTTTGCAAATGCTTTTCATGTATAGCAGGCCTTTCTTTTCTTACTAAATATATATTTCACACTTCCTGCTCAGATTTTTTTAAGCATCATGAAGACTAAGATTTGATTAAAGAAAAACAAAAACCTCAGTTCAGATACCTGTCTTTTGTGGAAGCAGATGAAGAAATATTGCTTTTCACATAACTTAGACTTCTGAACCATCTCAGATATATTGCCCATAACAGTTCACTAGCAATAGAGCATCAGGGAGAATCTGATCATTTGTTCACTATAAAAAAAATAGGGATCTGCATTGCTTCTGATGATCTGGCAAACATGAAGGCTGTTTGCTACTCTTCAAAGCAGTTGCCTCTTTAAGCAGGTTCACAGGGCAGTTGTGGAGGGTAGCCAACTAATCTATGGCACAGGGGTATGGCTTCAAGACCTGTGGACTTCAACTCCCAGAATTGGCTGAGGAATTCTGTTGAAGTCCATAAGTCTTAAAGTTGCCAAGGTTGGACATCACTGATGTAGCAAATTGAAAGTATTGCAGACAGATCACACTCCCCACATTCTAAAGCAATTTTTGAGAATCAAACCCAAAGTAGCACACAACCCTAATAAATTAATCATTGGTCTTCTTGCTAGAAGAGAACAAGTTTTATTTGCAAACCTAAAGAATCAGCCTGCCAAATCTTGATCACATGTATGAAATGGTCAGTATTCATTTTGCACTGTCAACTGCAGCTCTCACTCTTCATTCAGATCTACCTTCTGACCATAAAACATTGTCCCCACGTCTGCTATATCATCTTTTTTAAAAATATGGACATTATAGCTTGCCCACTAACTCTAACTGTGGTTAAACAAAGCATGACTTGGTACAATGTGTGGATTCAATCACATGCCAGCAAGACCCACCAAAATATACTTTTGATCCACAAGATGCTCAAATACCAGGAATGCAACTAGCACAGCTCCATCTGTGTGTATAAATAAATTCAGCACTCATGTGGTTACAATGTGAAATCTCTCGTGTGGAAATTGCACAGATTTCTTGCAGTTTAAAACAAATTAAACTAAATTGGAAGGATCCTATTGGGCAAGAAAAAAAATTCTTGGCTCTGTTTCCAAAATGGCTTTTGCTGTTATAAGTGTTCTTTTTCCTCGTGAATATACTAAAATGATAAAGTAGGGATCTCTGTCTGTATCCTCCATTAAAACATACATACATACATATGCCCGAAACTTTGCAAATTGCCTTCAAAGTATAATTTTTACTAGAACACACAGTATACTAAAAAATGAAAAAGGAATAATTAGTTTAATTAATTAGTAGCATGAAATTAAATTGCATTCCTATCTCACCTGCCTCTTTGTCATGCATCCCCCTTTCCTCTTATTAAAAGGTGGCCTTTGACACATCACTCAAAGACCACAAGCAATACACTTGAGGCAATAAAGAAAGTGGATGGAGAGAAAGGGAGAGAAGAGAATGGATGGATGGATGAAAGTGATACAATTTTAGTTCAGGTTGAATTGAAAACTTGGTGCTCCTTTGTTTCAGTGGTCTCCTGTGGCCATCCTGGATCCCCACCTTATGCCCAGATCTTGGGTGATGTCCATACTGTAGGGGCAGTGGTGCGCTACAAATGCCAGGAAGGCAGAAATTTGATTGGCAATTCCACCCGCACATGTCAGCTTGATGGGCGTTGGAGTGGTTCTCAACCTCATTGCTCAGGTAAGAAAACTTAGCAGGTTACCAAGATGGGGGCATATGGGTTGATTTATTCTCATCTCCTTAAGTAGCATCACTCAATAAGTTTGCATTAAAACAATCTGGATTTCAAGGAAAGTTCACTTTGGAGTAGGCCTAGGTCCACTTGTGATAACTTCTGGGAACACCTTCAATAACTTATGTCTTTTCCTGATCTCTGTTAGATTTCATACCAGATACAGTTATAAATCTCAACTTTCCAGTGACACATTCAAGAGAACACAAACAACTGAAGTCCATATTTTAATTAATTAAAAGTTCCTGCCAGGCAGTCTTACAAATTATTTCACTATAGGATTATGAAACACATGAAGGGCACATATTTTCAATATATGCGAAGCACACTACATGGCTTAGCAGAAAAGAGTTTATAGTAGAAATTGCTGAATAATGGCTGTTACATTTTTTTAAAGGAGAATCTCCAGCATTTTAAGCTTTTCTGATGGGTCAGACATAACATCACTTCTATTAACCCTCAATCAGCATAGCCATGTTAACAGCTGGGTTTGAAAATTGGAGAAGTACATTTCTTCTTCAAAAGTTATTGTGTCTACTTTTATGTATGCAGGTTTGAATGTCATTAGTTAAGTTTGAACTGTTCTTGTAAAATGTCAGAAATGATTGGTTTAAAAAGTGCAGGAAAACCCTGCACTCTGATTGGCTGGCAACTGCAGCTGCTGGCTATAAGTAGCAGCCACAGACCAGCCAAGTTGGGTCTGTTATGAGCTGTAGTCACGAATAAACTCTTCACTGAAGCACTCCGCGTCTGACTCTTCATGCAAATCTAACATCTACCATGTGAATATTCCCAGTATGTGAATCAAACAACAAGGGAACAAGGAAGTTTCCTTAGTCTGATCCAGCAGGGCTTTGTAGCTTCTCATATTTGATACATGGCACAGTTTTAAAGGTCTTAAAGCTCTTGGAATAATGTGACTAGGATTCATAATATTTTCAGGAGAGGCTAGATTAGAATCAGGTAAAGAGGTTTTCTTTTTTTTCCTGATGCTGCTTGGGGGGGGGGGAATACAGGCAGTGCCTGAAGAGAATAGACATCACACATTTTTGCCTTCTCCTCATATTTAATATTCAGTGATGTTTTATCTCAGAGTGTAGTCCTCCTCTCCTCAGAACTGATGTCTCTTCATAGTTATGCCATGCAACTGCTATGGAGAGTATGCTGTGTTGAATACCTTCAAAAGATATCTAAACTCAGAAATAGGTATACCTAAAAGCATAAAAGAATCCCAATTCTGATTCTGTGTGTTCTCTGCCCTGACATGACCCTTGCCTGATCTATCCCATCTCTTGTCTCTTGCATGAATTCTTTGGAGAGCAAAATTAGCTTTTGTAGTTTCATGACATGCACCGTCAACGAAACAGTAAATTTGCCAGATACTCAGTTCACTTTGGACTGCAATTAAGGATCTTGAAATTGAAAGGTTTTCTACTGTTAAATTAGTAAATAAGTCTGCATGTGATATAGGCTGTGGAGGTTCACAGCGGGATTGGGATCTAGTTAATCTTGCACCACTTTTGGATGCCAGCACTTACCCATTAATAACTTGAAAGTGTACTTCTCTGTTTATGAAAAAACCTTTTCATAAAGAAGAATTTTTTAAAAATGTGATCAGTAGATATCCAATCAGAAAAATGATTTGCAAAGTTGGTTTGGAGGGAAAAAATGTGGACCATTGCTGGTGCTTTACATAAAAAATATGTATAGCTCAATTCCATACATGTCCAAAAAAAGATTTAAAAAAAACATCGAGTCTCCCACACAAGCAATGCAACAGACTTGTTTTGGAGAGCTGCATTAAAAAAAAACTGATTGGTGGAAAGAGGCAAGAACAGATGGTCACCACATGAGTAAAGGAGCAGGCACCATTCCAGCTGTCAAATCATTCCTTCAAAATGGCTTCCTTGCACACACACTTCCCTTTTGACAGTAAAGGAAATGACTTACTGGCTCATTGGAGCACCATTTCTCTGTTCCTGACAAAGCCGGCACCTCTGTTTCTGCAAAGCCAACAGGTGGCCTTGAAGCACCTTGTAATTTCCAGTTTGAAAAAGACCAAAATTGGCAAGCCAAAACCAAAGGAAAAAGATGTAAACAGGGTTAGCAGTTGCTGTGTACATCTGCTTGGAATTGTACCAAGAGTTACTCAAAAGATTGTTTTAAATAGATTTGTTGCTTGAACCACTGATGCCATATTTCTGTAGTGCTGTACTTTACACAAAAGTGCAGAAACAGAGATGGAGAAGGCTCCACAGTCTGAATGAAGGGCTCAATATAGACTGTCAACAGAGTCTGGACCAGGAGTAACTCAAAAGGACATTACCATTGCCATAAATACATGCCAGTTGCTGAGTAGCCAAATTTTGATCATGTGACTATTGGGATGCTGCAACAGTCACAAGTGCAAGGACTGTTCAAAGTTACACTTTTCAGTAATGGCATAACTTCAAATGGTCACTAACAAATGGTCATACATTGAGGACTATCTATATTTTGTTACACTAAAGAATATACAGATGCCTGCCTGAGCAATCACTCTCCAGAAGTGTAACGCCTCTATTTTTAAAGGTTATTTGGTTATTGTCAGGCCCCAGATGAACCCATTTCTTGATGTGGGCAATTGCTGTGCTCCTCCCTATTCTTCTAATATCTGGAAATCCATTTTCTTTCTTCTCAATTCCCAAATGGAATTTTGCTGGTTTCCTTGACTCCAATTCTTTTTGTACTCTATCAATTTACTGTTTCGTTGACGGCGAACTGCACTCTCAGTCAATGAGTAGGAGAGAGGAGATGAGGCAGCACTGCTTGCTCCCATGACAGAACTTCTGCTTTCCTTTGGCAGGAAGCATCCGAGGACTTTGTGGTGACCCAGGAATCCCTTCCCACGGTATCCGGCATGGGGAAAATGAGTTAAGTGTAAACAGCACAGTCTGGTTTAGCTGTGAGCCGGGTTACACTCTCCGGGGCTCACTGCAAAGAATGTGTCAAGCCAACGGATCATGGAGTGGCACCCAGCCAGAATGTGAAGGTGAGCCTGGTCAGTTGATCAGCCTGCAAGGATCTATATGGGGCAAGTCAGATGATTTGGGGTGTTTTATGCTTCCTGTGTTCTTTTTTTCCCCTTTCACCAATATATGTCCATTGTTTCACACAATTTGTTTATTTATTGATTGGATTTATGTGGCTGCCATCCCACAGCAGCGACTCTGGGGAACTTACAACATTTGAAAACCATACCACAACATACAACATTGTCTTCTTTATCTTTAATGTAAATATTTATGCTGTTTGCACATAAACTGGAAGGATGGGCCCATATATGGTGAATTAATGGTAACAATAGTATGTAGTGAGATTATAATTCCTTCAGAGACTTCTAACTCTTCACCACCTCACCTTCATCATCCTGGGCTTCCCAGAAGTATTGAATATAATATGTGTAATTCACAACCTGGCATTATAAGAGCTAACATACATTCTTTTTGAAGGGCAAAACAAATGGCAGAAGGCTATCTTAATTGTCCTCCTCCTCCTCCTTCCATGTCTAGATCAAACTTTAAATTTCTAGAATAAAGTCATAAAGGTTTTGTCATTGGCCAAACATAAGTCATTATCAGTACATGTTTACTTGTTTCTGGTAGTAACACATGAACATATTGGTTTTACATTTAGGCACTCCAACTCTCAACTTATTTAGAGTCCTCCAGGCAGTATAAGATCCTTCAGCCATATCCTTCTTTAATGTTATTCCTTGCTCAATGGTTCCTTCATCCATCTTTTAATTCAATTTTGTTCTTGTGTACCCACAAGAATATTTGTTCTTGCCATAAAGCTGTTCCTAGATCTGAGTCAATGGGCTTGGGGCATATGTCCATGTATACCTAGCGTATATACTACCATAACATATGGCTTAGTATTTTCAAGCAAGTTTTAGATTCTTTTCAGAGGCTACACTGACCAGACTGGATTCATGCAATTACTGTTGTTTGCTAATGGCAAGTCTATATAGCACAGCAAATATTTCCAGAGATTTAAGGTATTTGTACTTGAATGAAGAATTTTGCTATACTCTTCAGGCAACTATGTACCTCACCATTTTGGTTAGCCTGAACCTCTTAGAAAGTCACAAATAAACTTGAAAGATGAAAGTGAGTATGGTTGAATACAACTTCTACATTTCCCTTTTTGAAATTCTTTTGCACCCTTTGAGATTGTGCTTATTAAAACTTTGCAGCAAAAAAAACTGGCACCAGGGGAAAAATACAAGTTCTTATCCAATTTGAGGAATGAGAACTTCAAACATCTTCCAAATGAGAAGATACCACCTAAGAAGATGTTGGAGTATTCGTCCTTTTGAAAGATTATACTTCAAACAATAAAATTAAAAAAAGAAAAGAAATGGAAAATCCCAGTCTGTTAGTCCTGTTAGTCTTAATCCTGCTGACTGGGGAATTATGGGAGTTGAAGTCCACAAATCTTAAACACCACTGCCTTGTCTAGTCCCATGTCTTGATTTGGTGGCTAAAAATACTCCTCCTAAACGTGGATTATTAAATGCCTGTGCCCAACAACTAATCCCTAGAGTCCTCTACCTTCATTCTGGAGGTGCCACTAGGAACCATAACCAACATTGCCTAAAATCTCTCTTTTGATGGTTGTCTAAGTGACCATCATCTTTTGTGATTCCAAGCTTGTGACTAGTTGAGAGCAAAGGCTGCTCACATTAAACTTTCCAAGCTTCCCTTACTATGCTTTTATCTAGGGATGATCAGCAGAGAAATCTGTTGTCATGGTGACATATTTCTCTTCTTAAAAAAAAACTACTCCATTAAGCCATCTCATGCTAGATAAAGTTACATTTAACATCCTTTAGAAGCCTAATAAACATATATATTCAGATAACTTTTATAGGGAGAATAGAAAAAGACTCCAAGTAATCCTGTGTAATAAAGCTCAGCTGTCTTTTCATGGGATTATTGTTATTTCTATACTTTAAATACTTTGTATTTAAAATCAATGACAGTGAAGACAGGAAAACAGCACCTAGAGAGACCCAAAGAGTATGAGCTTCTCTCTGGTTGATCAGAAGATAAGCTTTGTAAATTTGCTGGGAATATATTCTGATGCAGCCAATGACTGAAGAAGGTGGTATTCTACCGGTTCGGCCTGGTTCGGGCAAGAGCCTTGGTGGTGCAGGCTGTTAAATGCCTAGCACTTAAGTTCCAGCTGTCTGCAATTACTGCAGGCTTGAATCCCACCAGGCTCAAGGTTGACTCAGCCTTCCATCCTCTCGGGGTAGGTAAATTGAGGACCCAAGATTGTTGGGGGCAATAAGCTGACTTTGTAAAAATGCCGCTTAGTAATAAGCAGGCATATACAATGGAAGGAAGGCTATTGCTGAGCGCATTGGGTTGTATCCCAAAAATTGTAAGCCACCCTGAGTCTTCAGAGAAGGGTGGCATATAAATGTAATTAAAAAAAACGGTAGTAAAAAAATGCTACCATTCTGCCAAACCGGTAGTAAAACAGTAGGCACTGGTTTGGCCAAACCAGTATTTCTTTTTCTTTCTCCTGCTGGTGATCAGCTGTGCCAGGATCCCCCTGCTGTGTTACTGCTTCACCCAGAGGCTCCCCTGAGGCCCAGGAGGCAAAAAGGGGTGTGCGGGGTGTGTGTGCTGCATGCCCACCCCCGCTCCATTTTTTTTGCCTCCTGCGCCTCAGGGAAGCCTCTTGCGAGCAAACACGGCCTCCCAGGAGGCTTCCTTGAGGCCCAGGATGCAAAAAAAAAATGGAATGTGGTGCAAAAAAGCCACATGGCCAGTCACATGGCTACACCCACCTAGCCATGTCCACAGAACCAGTAGTAAAAATATTTACATCCCACCCCTACTGAAGAGATGTCATAACCTATTATTGTCCTGATGCCCGATAGTTCCTTTGTCACTACTTCAAATATCTTCATTTGTTTTTTTTTTTTTATTATTATTATTATTATTATTATTATTATTATTATTATTATTTTATGGGGTTTCTACGCCGCCCTATCTCCAGAAGGACTCAGGGCAGCTCACAAAGATAAAAACAGAAATGCAAATGTTAAAAAACAATTAAACCAGAAATCCCACTTACATTAACATTAAAACCACCAACAAATCTAAAAGCCAATTAAAAACCCCTTCAGTTCAGGTTGGCAGATCGAAAAAGCCAAGTCTTTAGGCTGCGTCGGAAGGAACGAAGGTCAGGAGCCAGCCATAGCTCCAGCCATAGCTCCATGGCAGTTGGTTCCAAAGGGCAGGTGTACCCACAGAAAATGCCCTTTCATTTCATTGCTGAAAAATGGATGGGTCATGTATATCAATCTCAAAATAAATAATTTTATGAAGTTCAGAAGGAGCCAGGAACATGGATTCCAGACAAAACTTTTTAATCACAAGATTATAAATGTAGCATCATGTATGGGGAATGTTTGTTGTTAGGGACGGAAAGTCATTTAGAACTGAAGTGTGTTTGACAGGCACTAGGATTTGTATCGAAGACCAAGGGATGAGAAAAAAGATTTGGAACAAAGGTGCTGGAACACTAAAGCTCAATTATGGCATGATGCTCTTGGAAGAGAATATAAGAGATTATGACAAGAGTAACCAATATAGTTTTCAGCTTGAGATGAAGATGAGATGTCACATATCTTTTCTATGCCATGAAGTTGACCGGCCCACCACTGGTCATGAGATAGTATTCTCTCCTGCAGAAGGCTGTCTCAAGGGGCTTCAGAGGAGGCTTGCTATGCATATAATTTTCTTCTCCCAAAAGACTACATCCCCATAGTTCTCAGCTTTTGTTTCCTGAGGCAATTTCTCCTTGCATGCTCCAAGGTGGAGAACCTGAGGTCTCAAAGCTGCATGCTGTTCCTTGAAACACTGCGTGAAGCCTCCAGACTTCCTCCAAAATTGGCAGCAAATTGTAACTGTCAGTGTGGCAGATGGGGAAAATTATTACATCAAGTGAACTGAATTTTAATTAAGTTTTTTTTTCCGTTTTGTCCTGGATCCACTTACATTTTGAAATGCGGTCCTTCTAGTATATCATTCAAAAACTAAATGAGTCTCAAACTTCAGTTGTGCTGCATACTTTGGTTTTCTAGACCAATGCTGTAAGCAGATTTGAGTTTATTTTTATTTATTTTATTTTTAATTACATTTATATGCCGCCCTTCTCCGGAGACTCAGGGCGGATTACAATTTTTGGGATGCAACCCAGTGTGCTCAGCAATAGCCTTCATTCCATTGTATATGCCTGCTTATTACTAAGCGGCATTTTTACAAGGTCAGCTAATTGCCCCCAACAATCTTGGGTCCTCAATTTACCTACCCCGAGAGGATGGAAGGCTGAGTCAACTTTGAGCCTGGTGGGATTCGAGCCTACAGCAGTTGTAGGCAGCTGGAACTTAAGTGCAGGCAATTAACAGCCTGAGCCACCAAGGCCCAGGAGAGTAGGAGAAAGGGGGGAGGGACAAGAGGGAAGTTAGAGAAAGTGGGGAGGGGACAAGAGGGAAGGGAAGGGAAGGAAGATCCCCAATGCTCCCTGCAGCTTTTTACATGACAACTCAATGGGGAAGCCAGTGGGAATTCAGAACTTGTTTCTGCTCCTGTGTGTCTTGCTTAAGAGGTTTTTTTTTAAATGCATTTTACTTAGTTAAACATTTATAGAGCTGATCTTATATCAAAGTCTGCATGGCTCCCAATCAACATAAAAAATAGCAACAATAAAACAAAATAATACATACTGTGTATTTATTAAAACCATAAACATTTTTCAAAACCCAGCACAAAAGTTAAGCTTTCACCTGCTGTCCCTCATTAAATCCTCCACATCGCTGTATCCCAGTGCTTCGTCTCAAATTATTTTGGGATGGCTGGGAAAGTAGAGGCCTGCTGAACCTCAAGGGAAGGGGTATTCCAAAGGGCAGGGGTTGCCATGGAAAAGGCACACTTCCTAGATCCCATAAGATGACAATCTAAGGGGAAGGAACTAGCAGCCCATCCACCCTGTATGATCTGGTAGGACAGATATATGTCCTTAGGGAGACTCAGTTCTGTAAATAACCTGGCCTGTGTCCTATTTTAAATCCTGGAACCCTAGAAAGAAATGTGTGAGTTTACAACCAGCCCAGCCTCCTGCAATTTAATCAATGCCTGTTTTCAGTGGTTGAAGTGCCAGAACCGGGATTGGCTCCATATGATGAAGGTCATCCCAAAAAGCTGCAGAGAACTTTCCAAGGGCAAAGTATCCACTGACTTTTTAAAGGCTGCGGTTTCAATCCCCAGGCTTAGAATAGTTACATTTCAAGCTCTCTGCTTCAGAGATTTGTGGACTGTTGTGTACAAAGCATAACCTTTAGCTGGACTCTGAGGAACACTCTTTCCCCAGTGTAATCCCCAGCTGTCCACATATTTTTGTGGCTCACCTCTGCCTCTGAGACCGAGATGTAGCAGGCAAATGCTTCAGCCCACTCTGGTTCATTTGGCAGTAAAAACAGCAGTGTTTATTCTCCAGAGGGACTGTTAATTTTAAGTCTTTTTTTTTTTCCTCCGCCCTATAATCATAAAAATTCAGAGGATTTTTTTTTTTGCAAAAAACCCCAATCAATATTTCAAAGGCCACAAATGGTATGGAATGAAGCAAGCTAATTAATCGCATTTCATTAGAACTCTGCTGTGTTAGCGTTTCCGTTTTATGCGACATAAGCTGCCTTCTAGCCAGGATCCCCTTACCAGGCTGAAGAGTCAGGCTTCGTTTAGCTTTAATTTCCAGTGAGATTTAAAATGAAAATTGGCATTAAAACAAAAACAAGCAAACACACACAGGGAAACCAGAGGACAGATTTTTCCTGTCCTCCTTTTGGCACCCAACAGTGTTGGAATGACGAGCGAAGACATGACCTGAGTGTTTGTAAAAATAACTTTGTGATGGGTGAGAGTTCTCTTTTCATGGCCAGCTTTCCATAATGTTTCATTACCTCTGACTGCATTTGTAAGTAAGGTATTTTCAGTAGAAGATGATATCTGTAGTTCAGAATCCTACAACTGTGGGATCCTTGGTACTCTCTGAGCATGTTTATTTTCTTGCAGACATTTTATTACCCAACTAGATAACATCATCAGTGCTGGTCAGTGGTGGGATGACTGTGCAGTGTACAGAGTAGGGATGAGTGTACTAAGTTTGCAATATGGGACGAGTGTGAGTAAACCCGACACTCATTAGCACTGATGATGTTACTTACTTACTTACATCTGCAAATAAACAACCAAGTGCAGAGAACACCAAGCATTCTACAAATATTTTTTTTTATTTAAAACTAAACCATTTGGATGGGACACAAAAGGGCTACAGCAAGACCAGGGGATAATTATTTGTTTGTTAAATGCCCCATATTCTGTTTAAGCAAGTCTATCGTGTGTCGTGGGTGACCATCCCTTATCCATTCTTTGAATGTTGCCCTTATCCATTCCATCATCCCACCATTTCTCTTGTTTTCCGAGCAAACTGTGAAGGGCTGTTCAAAATCATGTGGAATCGTCAGCTCACAAACAAGGACTTGAAAAGGCATTCCACCTCATCTTGTTCCAAGGCTGGATTTCAGCAAAGACATTGTAAACTTTTAAAGGAAAGACTCTTGAGCCATTGATTGAATGGCAAAGAAAACGCTGCTGGGAGCCTCAGACCATTAATTCAGCAGAGGTGTCAGAATAACATTTGGATTTTAGGCAAATTAATCTCCAAGGGAAACAGCTGTTTTAGTACATCTATTTAATTGAGGAGATAACAGCAAATTCATCTATGCGAATTTATATAGATATAAATTTATTTTATATGGTGTTACCCATTTAAGATCCAGGGTGTTTGAAAAGCCACATGTTCTGGGGAGGGTGTGCATTTTTTTTTCTTTGGGGGAGACTTTTAAATTTGCACATGGTAACAGTATCATGTGATTGATTGAATGATCTGCCTTTCTTCTGTTGAGGAAAATGCTGACTTCATAGAAAGAGGTCACCCTAAAAACGCTGTTGACTGTGATGGAGAATCTAATACCGATGCCTAACTTAAAAGAACTGTATTACGTTCATGGAATAAAAACACATTGATGCAAAATACCAACTTGTATTTTTGTACAATATTTCACAATGTTTTATAGCATACTCAAAGGAAGAAGAAAGAGTTGGGGAAACACATAATGCAATATTCAATGGGAGATAAGCGTGGAAATTGTTATTTATTTTCCAGGACACATTAAAGTGCTCATTCTACCATATGGTTAGAGATGTTTTAAACGTGTTCCATAGCTCTATCCTCTTCACATATCCATCACACTCCAAACGATGGCTTTTAAATCTCAATATGTACATTTAGGATTGTAACTCAAGAAATTCATCCAGCCCTCATAATCAAGATTGTGACAGCAACACCCAGAATTCTCACCCAATACAAGTAGTCCTTGACTTACAGCTGTTCATTTAGTGACCATTCAAAGTTGCAATAGCATTGAAAAGAGTGACCCATGACCATTTTTCACACTTGCAACCTTTGTAATCACCTTTGTCATGTGATCACTTTTTGCAATCTTTTGACAAGCAAAGTCAATGGAAAAGCCGGATTCACTTAACAACCGGGTTACTAACTTAACAACTGCAATGATTCACTTAACTGTGGCGAGAAAGGTTGTAAAATGGGTCAAAACTCACTTAACAAATTTTATTTTTTTTTAAATTACATTTATATGCCGCCCTTCTCTGAAGACTCAGGGCGGCTTACAATTTTTGGAGCACAACCCAATGCGCTCAGCAATGTCTCACTTAACAACAGAAACGTTGGACTCAATTGTGGTTGTAAGTTGAAGACTATCTGTATGGGACTTCCAGACTTGTTCTATAAGGAAATGAGGCCTTTCTCTACTTGCTTTTAACTTTGGCCCAGCAAGCTTTTTTTCCTGCAATATCTTTACCTGAATTAGAATTAAGCCACTTTTAGCTGTACCAGAGTTAAAGCCATGTTCTTCCCCAACATACATATACACACCTTAATCATTACAGTGTCCAAGGGTGATGAACCCATTACCTTGAAGAGAAGTTAGAAGATTGCAGTAACTTGAAACAAAGGCATTGTAACAGGAAGAAGATTGGCAATGGTGTTCATTAATGACATGCTTATATAATTTTTTGTCAGCTCAAGGATGTATGGACAAGCAACTCAGCAGGGTTCACCACTATGACCCAGTGCAGAGACCTTGATTTGCACTTGGGGGTTCTATCTTCAGCCTTTAGTTTTAAGGAAGTAGAATCAGGGATGTGATCTTTCTCTGCCCAACATCAAGGATAACTGCTGAAAGTCCCAACGGAGACTACAGATCCACCCATCAGATTTCTCTAACTCTGCATTGATACCTGCACATTCATGCAAATACTTCATAGCCAAGGATATTGTTGCACTCCTTTGACTCCTCTTTCATTATTCATTGGTTGCAGTGATATCATGTGGGAACCCTGGAACACCCAGCAACTCAAGGGTGTTATTCAATGACGGCCTGGTGTTCTCCAGCTCCATCATATACAAGTGTCGTGATGGCTATTATTCCACAGGTGTGCTCAGCAGGCATTGTACAGTCAATGGAACCTGGACCGGGAGTACCCCAGAATGCACAGGTGAGTTGGTCAAAGGAAGATGTTAGCAATGATGAAGCTCATTTCTACAACTTGATGCTTTCTAGATGTACTTGGTCCAACAGCTAAGAGTTACAAGAACGGCAGGTCATGATAATAGGGAATGCTGAAATGCTACTTTGCTGTTTAATTTTAGTTTATTCTTCATTTAGTATTCATATTTATTTATTTATTTATTTATTTATTTATTTATTTATTTATTTATTTATTTATACTCTGCTTCAAAATCACTGAATTCTTTTTTTCCCCTTTTATTTGTTACATCTATACCTTTATCCTGTTATCGCTACTTAGGACTTTTAAATTGCTGCCTAGGTTTGTTCCCAGTTGTGGAACATAAAGTTATTAAATAAATAAGGAGCATCCCTGGACTGGCATATCCCAAATTCTTCAGAAACGGTACTTTTCATATAGAAATGATAAGTCTGCCTGTCCTTCAAGGAGTTGAGTTCTCAATCCTGCAGTTTCTGTATGAGTCACTGTTCTGAAGAGACCACCTCTGAGCAATTTTAGTGCAGATTGTATTCTGTGAATTCCCATGAAGAGGTTATTGAGAAAAAGATAATGTTGGGGCAAGGGTTGGCAAGGAGATACATTGGAGAAACACTTCCCTATGAGCACGGGAACTCTGAATAATCGAGCATTATTTCTTAAGGCAGAACACATGTTCTGTTGCATCCAGACTCACAAGGCCTCCCCAAGTAGGGAGCCTTCCTTTATCAACTTCCAAGTACAGTGAAGGAAAATCCTGGTATCATGCCAGAGCAAAAGCTTTCAGTGCTTAAGAATCTCCAGCTTAGTTAAGTATGCCATGAATAAGACAAAATGTCTTAAAATGGATTCTCTGTTAATAATGTTTGGACTTTGGTTAGGTCAGAATGGCACTCACTATCTGTTGCACACTGTTTTTAAGAAATGCTCTTGCCCATCATAACCCATGCTGGGTAGAAGATCTGGTGAGAGGACCAAAGATAAGATTTTAATTGCCCTTACCTTGTTTCCAGACAAATTGGAAGTCTTTGCTCATGGTTAGTGGGACAAGGACAAGGAGTAAAGAAAGGTAGTTTGAGCCAATAATTGAGCATGCCCAACCATACTCTAGCCTCCATCTGTATCTCAAGGCACAAAGTGTCAGTAAAGACACTTGAAGGACATTTCTTTGAAGTTCAGATTGTACACATTCTAGTGGTGTGAAACTAGAAAAGGGACCCAATTGGACATAATAGAGAAGCTATGCTAATGGCTTGGCATCAAATAATTTGAGAACTATAGGTGTATAATAACCATTTCTTGCCTTAAAGACAATGTAGTTGCCATGGAGCTTCCAACTGACAGCAGAATTATGAACAATCCTCAATTATTTTATTCTTGTGGCTATATATGTTCCACAAAAAGGTTATTGAGGCTTTTGGCATATCCTATGACGTTAGCTTTCTGATAATTGTGTTCTAATTGGTATTCCTTGCAATAATATGCTAGGTGATTTTCAAGACCAACAAACATTATTGAATATATCCCTGGATCATCTGCATAGAATACCACAGAAATATCTCTTCAAGGAGAGAGAGTTCACATTGTGGAGATGTCCCACTATGAAATTAATGTAAAGTGGGACTAATATGCAGCTTTGCTTAACACTTTTCTTGGTTTCAGTAACCTTGGGTAAGATGGTCTTAGTGACTACAACTTTCTTTGAATAACATGCCTTTATGCAGCATAGATATTAGATAAAATCAACACTGGTTAATTAAGGAAACTTCTAACTTCTCCCATAGTTTAACTTAGGAGAGAGCATCAAATGCTGCTTTGAAATCTCTAAAAGCAACATAATGAGAAGTTGTGTTGCAGGAGAAGTATTTTTTCCAATGCGATGCTCAAATGTGAGGCTTCTATCAGCAGGTTCTCTTGTTCCAGCCAGTCCTAAAATTTCCATTGTAGATGTCCTGCATTGAGTTTGCTGACTGTGTTAAGAGGGCTAATGGGTCTATCATTAACAACATAATCTATTTCCCCCTTTTAACCAGAATTGATTTTTTTTTCAGGGAGGAGGGGAGATAATAGCAGTCACAGACCAGAAGTATGAGGGAATTTGTGTTTTTTAATCCTGTAAATCACAATTGAAATCGTGAAGCCCTTCCCCCAATTTTGCAAGTAGTAAACAGACTTGCAAAATTTCCATCTGGAAAGGTACGCACCTGTCCATCATACTATTTAGGAATTAGATAGCTAGTTACTCTCAGCTTCACCATGGGAGAATATGTCTTGAACTTGAGGACTGTTGTAAGAATTTGCTTTCAAAATAATACTGTTGTTTTCATTATTAACATCAACCTTGCCTTTGAGATCTGCAGCTGATCTTCTTTTTCTCTTTTTCCAAGTGATAAACTGTGGGGACCCTGGAGTACCAGCCAATGGCATCCGAATGGGCAATGACTTCACCTATAATAAGACTGTCACATTTCAGTGTATGCCAGGTTACATGATGGAGTCAGAAAGAGCTTCGACTTTAACTTGCACTAAGGACCGGACCTGGAATGGGACAAAACCTGTCTGCAAAGGTAAGGCCAATTTAATCACACATTAGAGCACATGTGGGATTTCCCTATAGTTTACATCTGTGTTTTTCAACCTTGGTGACTTGAAGAAGTGTGGCTGGGGAATTATGGGAGTTGAAGTCCGCACATCTTCAAGCCACCAAGGTTGAGAAGAGCAGAGGTGGCAACTATGGCCCCTTACAACCTCCCAGAATTCCTGAACCAGCATTGCTAGTTTAGGGATTCTGGGAGTTGAAGTCTAAAGGTCATAAAGAGGCCATAACTGCCCATCCCTGGACTAGAGGAACGTTTCCCCTCCAGGTAGTCTCCAGGTAGAAAGGATAGGATAGGATAAGGCACAAAAGCCGATAGAGAAATTCTTTTTCCCCCTCAGTCTCTCACTTCTTCAATTTGTTTAAAAAGAATTAGCCCTAGGCTAATTAGGAGTGTCAAACTGGTGGCCCACGGGCCAGATGTATCACATGGAGGCCACGCCCACCCCAGCTCCGCAAAGGAGAAAATGTCACAAAATGTCACATGATGTGGCGAATTTGACACCTGTGCCTTAGAAAGAACAGCCTGGAAAATGTCTCATAGGCAGTATATGCATACCTGCACCAGGTGATCAAAGAAGAGCTGTATATGTGTATTCTGTCTTTCATTGTTGTGTAATTGCTCCAGTATAGCCTTCCATGCTACTGTCCAAGATCTCAAGAGAATTAATCCATTATATTACTGCTGGAAGGATGGGAGAGTTTTGTTCTTAAGAAATTGTTGTAGAAATTTTTCTTTCCATTGAAAAACCTGGTAAAAACTGTCCACCAATTTCTTTAACCACAAGTTTTTTTTTAAAGAATCCTAAAGAGACCTTTTAGGCCCATTTCTGTTCATGGCTCACATTATTTTGAATCCCTGTGGTCAGTGGAAAGCCAGGAAGGACTGGTTTCAAAAATAATCTGAGACTTTTGGAAGAAATTTGGATTAGAGGTGGATTCAGAAGCCATATATAAATTAGTCTTGGTTGCACATGGAAGCACATGGTTTCTGAAGAGTCTATAAGATCATCCTGTCTAGTGATGTGCATAGTGTTAATTCCTTCATGCCAGGATTTCTGATTCACTGTACAAGCATGTTTAAATGTTCTCCTACTTTGTGCCTAGGTGCTGCAGATGGCTAATTTGCTATACAGTTACTTGCATTCTGTGGCCTTATTTAATTACCATCTGTATTTCATTTTATTTGCCCAAGTAGAAAGAACAGGGTAACATCTGTGAATTCTAGCCCTTTGAAGAAGGAGCTTTGCAGCAATAACCACAATTTCCTTAGAAACCTTGGAACATGAATTCTAACCTTTTGGGTCTCTTGTTGAGTTCAGTGTGACTTTTTCTCCCTAGCTATCATCTGCAAATCTCCACAAATTGTGTCCAATGGAAGGGTCATGGGCTCAGATTTCAGTTGGGGCTCAAGTATCAGTTATACCTGTCTGGAAGGCTACCAGCTCTCCCTAGCTGCTGTTTTGACCTGTGAAGGAAATGGATCATGGAGTGGAGAAATCCCGCAGTGTTTTCGTAAGTAGACAGTTCCAGCTGAACAAGACATGAAGTCAGAACTGGAGTACCTGGGGCTTTTTATGTTATAAAGACATATCCATCACAAACTCTTGTTATCTGACTGGTCAAAAGCCAGGATCCAGTCTTTAGTGAGAACCCATCAAAAAAGCTCCTTTGCCATTATAGCTAGAAACTATGTTTAAAAATAACAACAGAGAGAGAGAGAGAGAGACCATGTTGCTTGTGTGAATGTTGCTGTGAACCAGAAGAATCATGAGAAGGATTAGCTGCTCCCTGAGGGCCAGGGGAAAACACTGGTAGGTGAAAACTTTTCTGGTTTATTTATTCCATTTTACACAAATCTCTTTCGGTTGCACAGGGCAGTTGGGTCACATTCCTGCATCTCTTCTGATTGTTAAAGGCCTCCACTGGCAAACTTTAACTAAAACACTTTCAAAGTCCTTTTCCCACTCTTTTCTTGAGCCAAGCAAAATGCCTGAAGATAGAATGAGCCTGTCTTCAAATTCTGCTAGAAAAGTTGGCCTTCGGTATCCAAGGAGTATTAGAAGATGCTATCAAAACCCTTTGGAGAAGTCCAAAAGCAAAGGTGTGCAATCAAAGGAAAGTGTTCAGTTCAGAGCTTTATCAGAAGGGAAGCTAGCCTGCAATTGTGTGGAATTTCTGTGTCAGTGCTGGTGTGCTCAGATGCTTCTTTTCCCCCCCACCCAGACATTTGGCATAACATGAGTTTTTGTCTGGCATTTCTTGTTCCACATGCTGCAGAAGAAACAGGCTTTCCTGTTCAATATAGGGCCACATGGTGCTTTGCCTTCACACAACGGAAGATCTGTTTTTGAATTCCAGCAAAAGCAAGCAAAGAAAATTGAAGCTAGCCTTTTGTTCTCTCTCAGCCAGTCTGCCAGGAGAGAGTAAGAAGGTGAAAACAGATTAAACATTCACCGACAATGAAACAGTGTGCAAAAAGAAGCTGGCCACTCTCTTCTGCTAGCCAGATTACAAATGTCCTCTAAACTGAGAGCCCCCAACACATGTACTGTAGGTGTCAGAGTGCCATGGATATTTTTCTAGGTGCCAATCGGACCATTTTTACTTTTCTAACTTTTATTATTCTAATTTTAAACAAAATTTAAGTGTGAACTCCAGTCTCACCTTTATTTCCAAAACTGACCTTGGATTCTGTCTAAACATTATAGGTATTGTTAGAAGATCACAATGATGGTTCTTCATTTTCTTTATGTATCTATCCACTGAGAAAAAGACAAAAACAAACTGAGATGTAAACTTAACCGTTTGCATTCCAAAATATTGGAATTTTGCGATTATATGCCCACCTCCCATTGTGACAGTTCATGCTTATCATTTTCCTTGTAAAGAGGAAAAATTCCCCATAGTTTATGAGTGGAGATCACAGAACCTGTATTTGAGCAGGACTGAGGACAGACCACCGGGTTCTGCCCACTGAAGTAGGATACAAGCAACCTTTTTATAATTGCATAATAAATGCTGACCAGTAATTTTCTGCTTTTGGTGAAATAATAAGAATAAAATGGAGATTGACTCTAATTTCTTTTGTGGCTAGTTATGTCCTGGTTCCCATCTGAAAGTATCAGTGCTGATTTAAGATAATGTGTGATCCAGCAGCTACAAAGCAAGCAATTCAGGAAGTTTCCTTGAGCTCAGGAGCCTTGGTAGTTTAGAGACCATGGTTCAGGTCTTTGTCTTACTTTTTCATCTGCACACACAAAACATATTTAAAATGCTATATTTCCCTGCTGAAAAGAGTTAGGGATCTTGGCTTTGGCTGCAGGCACCAGGCATAGGTGTTATAAGAAGTTGGTGTGGCTAGAGTTTTTATCCAATGAAATGTCTTTCACTGAAGTCCTTTGACCGTTCTTTTTGCAGCTGTCTTTTGTGGCGATCCAGGAATCCCAGCAGATGGGCGGCGTGAAGATCGAGGTTTTACTTACCGCTCCTCTGTCTCATATTCCTGTCTGCCCCCATTAGTGCTGGTGGGATCAGCTCGGAGGTTCTGCCAGACCGATGGATCATGGAGCGGGACCCAGCCAAGCTGCATCGGTAAAAAGATGGGACTTTATCGGGAAACAAAATAATAAAAATGCCTCTGCCTTTTCTTGGCAGGGTTAAGGAAGTGGCTTCCCATTGCTCTACTCTAAAAAGTTTTTCAACTTTTATATCTTAATATTCCCTGGAAAGCTCCCTCCAAACTACTAATCTGATCCAATCCTATTTAATTCCCAAGCAAGGTGTTGTCAAGAATATGAAATACAGGTAGCCTCTGATTTACAACCACAATTGGGACCAGAACTTTTGTTGCTTAACAAGGTTAAGTGAGTCATCCCAATTTTACAACCATTTTGCCCTCGTTGTTAAGGGAATCTCTGCGATTATTAAGTGAATCTTGTGCTCATTAAGCAAACCTGTCTCCTCTCATTGACTTTGCTTGTTGGAAACCAGCCAGGAAGGTCACAAATGACAATCACTTGATCCTGGAATGCTACAATTATAGTTTGTTAGCTTAGATCAGTGTTGGCTAACCTTTTTGGGCTCCCGTGCTGATAATTGCATGTGTGCTTGCCTGTTCATCCTCAAATGCCATCACCCAGAAGACAATGCATGGGGGCTCCCCATGCCTCCTGTGCATGCGCACACAACCCGTGCTGCACGCTTCTGCGCATGCGCGACTGTCTCCTGCGTGCTGCCACACTCCCACACATGTGCACCAGATACCAGACAATCAGCTGATGGCTGGTGGTGTGCGCACATGCACAGTAGGCCTTTTCTGGGCGAGTGCTCGCGTGCCGGCAGTAATGGCTCTGCATGCCACTTCCGGCACGCATGCCATAGGTTCGCCACCACGGGCTTACATTATTGACTAGCCGATAGACCATACCAAAATACAGAATTCCAGGTATAAATTATTAATAAAATCCTATAAAAATGATTTAAATTGAAATTGGAATAAAATACAATAATTTGATATATAGATAAATAAAATGAGATAAAATTATATTTCAGTATCACCCCTACAATCTACCCCAATCAGTCCCACCTATGCCAATCTTAGCTGAACCATTTTACTCAAGTACTGTGCCGTATTAAATATTGTTTTCAAATTCTGACTGCACAGAAGGTCTGTTGTTTTAATATGGGGTTCCCAATGGGCCATTTGTTTAATATATGAACCATTTATTTAATATATGAAACAAGGTACCTGACTCTCACCCTCTTATACAAACAATAATCAAAGGCAACCATGGTAATATACATGCTGGTTCCCAAGTGCCCAAATTTTGTTTACATGACCATGGGACCTGTTGTAGGTTACTTTTTGCAATGCTGTTTTGCAACTACCTGTAATTCCCTAACCAATTCCACTAAAAGCAAGTTTGGACATTTTTCAAGGTTTGCAGCAATACAGAATTTAAAAAGTGTCTGAGTAATACTATCACTTCTAGGAAACAGACATTTGATACAAAATATGTTTGAAAGAAAGCTGTATCACAGAAAGTTGAGTCTAAAGTTTAATTCTGGGGGGTTTGTGTGTGTGTGTGTGTGTGTGTGTGTGTGTGTGTGTTAGAGTTTAGACCAGGGAAATTTGTATTTCAAAAAACTGCTTAGTGGGCATTTACATATCAAAGATGAAAACGGTGAATTGCATTGTTTAAATTTATACTAGATTACTGTGCGGCAAGGAGAGAAAGATGTATGCAAAGCTTCAAAACGCATTGCATAGTTATGAAATTTTTTTCAAATCCATGGAAAAAACATTGGTTTCAAATCTTGCACCATAAAGTGAATCATTTTAGTGACTCTGCATTCCCAAATGAAAACAATAATTATTTGTTGTAGTAAAAACTAGAAGCCATCCTTCAGAAACTTGACCTTGCAAACAAATCTCCCAGTCTGGTGTTACCACCTGTGCAATACACTGCACCTTTCAATTTGGAACTTCTTATAGTTCCATTTTTATTTTGTTTTATTTTATGATACCTTTTTGTAATTACTTTCAGATCCCATTATAGATTTGGTTGCTTTAGGTGAGCCAGTGTAGTATAAATGAGCCCAAAGTCAAACCTCAGTTAAGCTCACAGATATGCAGCGAGTTGGTATATGTAGTAGGCTGGGAAGCTTTGGATGAGTTCTTTCCTTCTGCCACAGTTTGTGTGAACTCGTTTCAAGGTTGTGTCTGCTCATCCACCCACTTGCTTTGCTTCAGTCCCTTCTGAAGACCTATCCAGCAATTCCCTAAAACCAGAAGATGTGGCATGCAGGGCTGGAGTTCACATGAAGTGCCTTTGCCTTTGTGCCATGAAGTGTCTCAGTGAGTCAGACCAGAGTTCTCTCTCACACACAAATTAATTAAGCACTTTCATTTGTTTGCTCTTCTTTTCAGATGCAAGTGTTACAACCTGCATGGATCCAGGTGTGCCCCTTTTTGGAATTCAAAACAATTCCCAAGGTTATCAGGTAATATATGATCATCTCTCCCTTCCTCTCTCCTTTCTTTTCTTCTCTCCTTTGCCCTGAACAATCTTCTTCATTTATATAAGATATCTGAAACTGCTAATTTGTCATCCTTAATCCAGGGACTGAATATATTCATTCTCCTTTTATGCAAAACACAGACAGTGATGATCTCTCTTTGGAGAGTTGTTATCTCTTGATTAAGCTGTTTTGTGAGGGAGACAATAGGAGGATTTTTCCGGAGGGACCTTTGATTAGATTCAGAGGTGGTCCTTGATGTTGCTTGTGCTTCTAATGTAGACAGAATCTAATACACCCTGCCTCCCTTTAGTAAATAACAAGGTCTCTCAAGCTGGAGGAAATCTAGGCAGGGAGTCCTCAACTTACAACTGTGATTGAACCCACAATTTGAATTGTAAATCTCAGCGGCCATAAAGTGGGTCATTGTATGACCAAACCTGATTTTGTGACCTTTTTTGTGGCAGTCATTAAGTGGTTGCATAAAATGAACACCACTTTCATTGTTTGTTATAGGAAAGTTGTTGACAGAAACCAGAAGGAAGCATCATCAATTGCAGTCATGAGGGATGCTGGAAATGGCCATAATTTTGAGCTGGTTGCTGAGCAACAAAAATGTGGTCATGTGACCATGGGTGATGGGACCAGATATTGGAACTTTGAATCTGAGTCATAAACAGCTTTTTCTGAGTCCATCATAATTTGGAACAATTGCTCAGCAACCACTCATAAGTCAAGGTCTACCTATATGGCCACTAAGAATCAACACTGACTTGATGGCCCATGACCAACTCAATCAAAATGGATATGAACACAAGAGATTCTAAAATTTGAACTCCCCATCTGCATATGAGAGGACAGCTGTCAGTAGCTTTACAAAAAAGGTCAACAGTCTTTTCATGTTGTTGGCACTACTGCCTAATCTCACATGATAAGGCAATCCGTCCCTTTCCCCCAATTGAAAATTAAAATGGCCAAACATTTGTAAGTTTGTGAAATATTTTAACAGTCTCCTCTTTGAGAGGCCACTGGAATTTCATGAGAATTGATCACCTCTTGAGGACAAACTTTTCAAAATATTATGTTCTGTGTGAGAAACTCACAGTGTGACTAGAATCATGAGCCCAAAATATTCCACACGGTAACATTTTGTTACATGTTCCACTAGTTTTTTCTTTGAACCACAAACTTATATTTCAAGTCTGAGTCACTCAAGAGCAAAAGGAACTTCATAACACTGGCCATTGTAAGCTAAATCAAGTCCAGACCTGGCTCAGTCACTTTTTCAAGGACAGGTCGGAGGGGTAATATGTGAGGTTGAAATATCCATCCTCAACTAGATCAGTTGTTAACTAGATGAGTGGCTATATTTTGTGACCTTTTTTGTGGCAGTCATTAAGTGGTTGTATAAAATGAATGGCATGATCACAACACAACATGCACAACATGCTAAATTTGCATTGTTTCTCATTGCAATAGGTTGGAAGTATCATCTTCTTCAAGTGTCATAAAGGATATCTGTTGCAAGGGTCCACCACCCGAACCTGCCTTCCAAATCTGACATGGAGTGGAATTCAACCAAACTGCATCCGTAAGTCTTAGCTTCCTCAGTGTTGTCCGAACAGTTGATGCAATTGAATCTCAACCTCAGCCACTTGAAGATGTGTGGACTGCAACTCCCATAATCCCTCAGCTGGCATGGTTGGCTGGGGTATTGTGGAAGTTGTAGGCCATACATTTTCAAGCAGCTGAAGTTGAGCACTGCTCTGTGCTAACAGTCCAGGTTTGCAGTATATACTCAGATGCCAGATCTTAATTTTTGCTGCCTGGATAGATAATGTGGAAATGGGAAAATGCAAACCAGCCTGCACAGACAAATCCCAGAAAGCAAGGACACATGAAGTATCTGAAGGCATTGTTTCAAAAAATGCCTTCTTTTGAGTCAGGCCAGCTCTTGGCTATAGACAGGCTTCAATCTTCACCCAACCAGCAGCCTTTCCCAACCTGGTGAAATACCTGACATCTTCAAATAACATTCAGCAATCTGCTGGAAATTCTAGTCCAATTCTAGTCTGCTGGAAATTCTAGTCCAAAAGATCTGAAGGATGCCAGGTTGGGAAGGCTGTCCTCTGCCCTTTTTTAGGCCTGGTAATGGTGGGTCCATGAGGTGCATTCCTCCATGTCTTTGCAGCACACAACTGCAAGGAACCAGATACCCCAGCCCATGCCAACGTGGGTGCTCTGGATCTGCCTTCGCTGGGATACACCTTGATCTATTCATGCCAGAGTGGCTTTTATCTCACTGGAGGATCAGAGCATCGGACTTGTAAGGCTGATGGCACCTGGACAGGGAAGCCTCCCATTTGCTTGGGTAAGTAAAGCTGCCATCTGAAAGACAGCTCCGTGTCTACAGAACATCTTATTATTTCCACTTGAAATTCATCTGTTGTATTTCAGCCATGTGTTTCATGGACAAATCGCTCTATTTCTGTCCCCTGTTCCCCAGACCTAGAGGATTAAAAACTGCCTTGTTAGATCAAACCCCTGGTGCTCAGGGATAGAGTTGCCTCCTCACTTTGGAGGATCTCAGCAGTGTTCATATAACATAAAGCTTCCTCTATCAATGTTAATCCTTTATATCAGATTTCCCCCAGAATACGTTACAGCTGGAGTAAACAAGGGTGGTGTTTTTTTGTTTTTTGTTTGCACATTATGAAATCTGAAAATTTTGGTTGACCACTTTTACCAATTCAAATAGTGAAACAAAAAGTGGGGAGATCCCTTTTGTCTATTCTCTTATATCATCCATAATTATAGAATTGGTAGGAAGAGAGTCTTCCTACACTACAGAAGCAAACAAATCAATCTGGTAGCACTTTTTTCTGACTAACATGCTTAACTATGTTAAATTAAAAATATTAAATATTAGGAAGTATGATCTGGCATCAAGATAGAAACCAGGAGGCTCTGAGTTCTAGTCTCACTTTAGGCATGAAATCTGGCTGGGTTTCATATATATTCAACATAGGAGGTGGAAGGTATGCTCACTGCCTTGAGTTATTTATAAAAATAACAAAGGACTAAAAAACAACATAAAATTGGGGCAGTTCCAAAAGTAGTGGTTGCATTCACACAGCATTCTAAATTTCATTAGCTTATTTTGCAAATCAGTTCATGGTTCCATATATTTTTCCAGAAAATGGGTTAACTCAGAACCAAGTTGAAGAGAGCAAGTGATCAGAGTGGCAACATAAGATCTTCTTTATATTCACCTGTTATTAAAGATGTTTATGTCACCTTATTAAGATATGAACTCTTGCTTTGATTATCCTTTTAAGCGGATGTCCGACCCAGTAGGCGACCTGTGGGTGTTGCAAAGGATCAGCATCTTCCAAAAGTCTCAGGTACCTCTTTTTCCTAACTACCAAATGCATAAAAATACAATAAAAATAAAACAGCATAGCAAATTACTTGAATTTCAAGGTCTGTAAATATATGGACACACTGTCAATTTTCTGAAAGGATTAAAATCTCAAACCATTCATTTTTTAAATGGATGAGACTCTTAATTAGTGGTATTTCTTTTTATTGTTTTGAAGTAACAAAGTTTGATTTTAAAAAGTATTGAACAAATAAGAATTCTGGGGAATTCTGGGAATTGAAGTCCACTCCTCTTAAACTTGCTAAGGTGTAGAAACACTAGTCTGAACCAGGTGGGCCTGTTTTTGCTTCTGCCCTTGTTCTAAAATCTTTTCCTTGTCTTGTTCTGCCTTGGGTTATTTCTAGTTCCTGCTGATGTCTTTGCCAAAAATTCCTTCTGGAAAGGCTCTTATGAATACATGGGCAAAAAGCAGCCAGCCATGCTTTCTGTCACCAGCTTTGATCCAGTCACCAGTAAAGTGAATGCCACCCTGATAGACCACAGCGGTGTGGAGCTGCAAGTCTCTGGTAAGGCAGCCAAGTTGGGGTTTTTCTGCATTCCTGGTGGGAGAAGAAGAGATGATGCCACCTTGATGTCCACCCCATTAAACAACATAGAAGGGAAAATATGTCCATACAACCTTATCTGCACAACATGTTCCTGCTGCCAATATAATGATTTTTTTTTTGCTCTCTTCACCCCATCTGCCTGGACAATCAAGCTGAAATATCTGTCTAACATGCAAATCAAATCAATGGTTAAAGACCCTGGGGATACTCATTCTCCAGCTGAATTCTGTGGCTGCATTCATATTGCACCACATACTAAGGTTAACATACTACCATAACCAAACAAAGAAGCCATGGTATAGTTTACTGTGATATATATCACGAACCATGGCTCGCTCCTGAGATTTCATAGTATGCGAAACCTAAATGACCCAAAAATGATGATAGAGAAAGGTGTTGAAAGTGTGCAGAGAAGAGTAAAAAGTTGATAAAGGGTCTGGAGACTAAATTGTATGATGAATAGTTGAGGAAACCAGGTATGTCTAGCTTACTAAAGACAAGGATTGGGGGACACACACACATGATAGCTTTATACCATTACTTGAGGGGCTTTTACAAAGAAGAGGAAATAGGCTTACTCTCTAGGGCACCAGAGGGCAGAACACAAGGCAATGGGTGGAAGAGATAATTGTCAAAGAGAGATGACAAGGAAGGAAGGAGAAATTTCATGACAGTGAGAACAATTAATTAATGGAATAGCTTGCCTCCTGAGTTTGTGGATACTCCATCACTCATGGTTTCAAGAAAAAATAGGACATCCATTTGACTGGGATGGTGTAAGATTTCTTCTTGAGAGGAGGATTGGCCTAAAAGACCTCCAAGGTTCATGGCTTTCATAATCCCTGTCTGGATTGTTAGAATCTCTGTATCTTGGGCGTCATCCACTTATTTGTGTTTTTTTTAATCTGCAATTTTAACCATGTTCCCAATTGGAGATGACTCTTTGAAGGCCTTTGCTATCTTTCCTTCATTTTCATTTTCCTGAATAATTTAATGCTACCTGCAGGCTTTGGAAACAACTAAATGCATGTAATACAGATGAGCCTCCAATATGATTTCACCAGAGTTACCAGAGTTGAATGCATTCAAGAACACTGAGATCTGGTCTTCTCAAATTGCAACGGAATCTTGCCTCTCCCCTCAGTTCTCTCGGGGCTTCCTCACCCTGCTTGCTGCTTGTGTTACAAGAAAAACAATCAGCCTTGACTTGCCTGGCTCTCTTATCTTCTCTTTCCAGGTATTTACAAAAGAGAAGATGTCCATCTTCTCCTACAGGTACACCAAATTACAGGGCCACTAGAGATCTTCATGAACAAATTCAAGAATGATAAGTGGGCATTGGATGGACACGTAAGTCTTTGCCTGAAACGTTTCAATGACAGACGTGCAGAGGAATTGGGAACATAACATTGGGGGAATGTGGGAGCTTTGGTAATGAGGGTTAGGAACAGCAAAATCTAAGATTAATATTCCCCAACCTGATGGCCTTGGGATATGTTGGGTCTGTGACTGCCAGACTTCTCAGCTTCTCTCTCTCTCTCTCTCCAATTCTTCATTCTCTCTTTTTAAATTGTTAATAAAAGAAAAAGAAAAGACTATTTCACTAATGATTCTAGTTAAAAATATTTAGGCACACTTTTCATTGATGAAATAATCTCATAGTGGAACACTACAAATTTAAATGCCTAACAGGAACATAACAATTGCAAACAAAATGTTCAATATTTAAAAATGTTTAAAAGCCAGAAAACAGTTTGAAAAATTCATTATATGAAATAGGACAATATTTTTTTCTAAGATGATGCATTTGAGTTACTTCCTTCAGTTCGTTGTTTACATTCTTATTTGACCAGACCTTTTGCTCCTAAGCCTTCCAAGTGAAGATTTGGGATGGAAAGAGCTTGAATGAACTGATGTATAAAAACAAATGTTTTCTCTTTAGCCAACTAGAGGAGATGGAAAGTGTGGTTAAAATGTTGAACTAGCCCCAGGGTTATATCTACTGACCCAGTACCCAGGAACACCCCTCTAGACTTTTTATATTTAACAGTGTAAGGCCAAAATAAACCCCAATCTTCAAACTTGTTTCAATCAAAATTGACCCAAGAAATCCAGAAGATGCTTCAGACAAACACCACAGGAATTCCTCCGGGAAGATTGATCCCAGGATAGCCTGTCTTTGTCTAGATAGCTCTATCAAATTTATCCCCATAAAACTATCCCTGCTCCAGGTAGTCCTCAACTTGCAATCATAGTTGGGACCAGAATTTTCAGAGCTAAGCAACATAATTGTTAAATGAGATAGAGCCACTTTATGACTTCTTTGTAACAGCTACTAAGCAAGTCTGGTGTCTCCCATTGACTTTGTTTATCGGAAACTGGCTGAGAAGGTTGCAATGTGGTGATTACGTGACCTCAAGATGCTGCTACCGTTGTACAAAAATGCCAATTGCCAAGTGCCCAAATTTTGATCATATGTGACCATGGAGATACTACGATGGTCAGAAGTGCAAGGATTGGTTGTAAGTTCATTTTTTCAGTGCTGTTGTAACTTAAACAAATGGTTATAAGTTGAGGGCTCAGGTAATTTGGTTCCAAGATCCTATAGGTAGCTTGTACTGTCATAGCTTCCATTTCTTTTTAGAAAGATTGTACCACAACATTTGAGCCATACTGTGAACAATTACTAGCATGAAGAATCAGACTAGGTTTGGCATTCTGGTTTCTTTTTTTTTAATTCCAGAAATGGTTATACCATTGAGCATCTAAAATTGGATAAGTCATTCCATATCTCTAAGCTACCAATATTTGTGGGTTTTATTGTTCTGGTCAAGGCACTTCCTTCATTATCATCATGGTTGGTGGTAATTTATTCTTTTCCTCAGCAATGGATTTTTGCTGTGAAACCAAAAGCTTGCTTTGATTAAATTATTGTATAGTTTTAAATAAATCTGACAATTTCTGGACAAATTGTCCTTAAAACTACAATCACCTTATTCCTATCACTATTTTTTTTCACTTTGTGTTTGGATTTTGCAGTATTTTTTTCATTTCCCGCTCCAAATACAGGTCACCCCAGAAGCTTCAAGTGGAACATTTGTCTACCAAGGGTTTGTCCATGGCAAAGGTTTTGGACAATTCGGCCTCCAAAGACTAGGTAAGCTGATTAACTTTCAGACCGAAGTTGACCCAAATAACAACTTTAAGTTATTTATATAAGCCACATGACAATTGTGAGATTTTCCATTTATGTTTTGGTGGGTATCAGCTATTGTGTATAATTATTTTTCTTTCAATTGATTGTTTTTCTGCCTTTTCAATGTAATTTTTGTTATCTTGTGAAACTAAGTTTCAAGTGTTATTTAGATAAATTCATTCCCAGAATTTTGCCAAATTCTATCCCCTCTCCATCACTTTTCAGCACTTAATATAGTCATTTTGTCAATGTTATTTATACATCTGTATTGTAGTTTTAAACTGTTTGTGGTGTTAAGTGGGAACACTGTTATGGGGTCTTGGGCTTCAAATCAAACAAATAAAAGGAACATTTGGCTATTCATCTTGGGAAAAAACATAGCAGGCTAACTTTATGTTTTGGTTTGTCACATAAAAAACAAAATCTTTCTTTGAAAGATTTCTTTGAAAGATCATGGAAGAATGAGAAAGTGACTGTGAATTAATGGATAAGTCTACCAGCACTCTGTCAAGCCTACTAGTTCACATGAGTTTAATTCAATGACCATTCTCTTTAACCCCATCAGAGGTTATTTAATTAAAGGTGACAGGGATTAAATCTGAGATTTAAATATTTTGTTATATTTATATGCAGCAGATGTGCCAGGACAGCCCCTGGTCTCCCCTTCCCAATTGCACTTGGAACCAGTAATTTAATGGTGTTTCTTTTTCCAGATAGCAGCATCATTGAACGGGATCCTGAATCAATAGGACATCCATTTGCATCTAACAGCAGTTCAGTTGCAGCTGCGATCCTCGTGCCTTTCATTGCCCTGATGATTGCAGGGTTTGTACTCTATCTCTACAAGCACAGGTGAGATGTTCCAAGTAGAGAAGGCTGAAAATAACCTCTTAGGGCTTCATAACAAGGATTGCAAGAATAATCATGGGTTTTCTGGTCCAGTGTCCTCGGGATTAAATCTCATTTCTCATGATCCCCATGCAGCATGGTTGGTTGTTAGCCCTATCAGGCAGACCAGACTAAGAAACAGACCTCAAGCAGGTCTCAGCTACCTATAAATAACTATAGTAACAGAATCTTGCAAGTCTGAATGTGCTAAGTTTCCTTCCACTTTTATCTCTTTGGAAATTGGAGGGATGGGGGACTTGGAATATTGCTTCCAGTTTTGGTCGCCATGATATAAAAAAGATGTTGAGACTCTAGAAAGAGTGCAGAGAAGAGCAACAAAGATGATTAGGGGACTGGAGGCTAAAACATATGAAGAACGGTTGCAGGAATTGGGTATATCTAACTTAAGGAAAAGAAGGACTACGGGTGGCATGATAATAGTGTCCCAATATTTGAGGGGCTGCCACAAAGAAGAGGGGGTCAACCTATTCTTCAAAGCATCAAAAGGCAGGTCAAGAAGCAATGAATGGAAACTAACTAAGGAGAGGACCAACCTAGAAATAAGGAGAAATTTCCTGACAGTTAGAATAAATTAATCAATGGAACGACTTGCCTCCAGAAGTTGTGGGTATTCCAACACTGAAGGTTTTTAAGAAAAGATTGGACAAAAATTTGTCAGAAAGGGTACAGGATTTTCTGCCTGAGCAGCGGATTGGGCTAGAAGATCTCCAATGTCCCTTCCAAATCTGCTATTCTCTTAGTCTATCTTAGGCATTTTTGCAAATGCCTGTGCTCAAGTTGGTTGTGGGCCTTCCTTCTGTCCTTCAAGGCTATCCTCTTTATTCACTACATTAGTGTTGAAAACTATCATCCAATGGTATCTATCCAGTATCCATTTCTTTCATACTTTCTAGGAGCCAACCGCATTTGTACTTCTCCAACTAGAAATTTCCTAGAACTAATTTCCTATCAGTGAAAACAATTAACCAGTGGAATGGCTTTCCTTTAAAATTGTGGGTGCCCCAGTGCTGGGGGCTTTTAAGAAGCGACTGGACATCTACTTTTCTGAAATGAAATAGGAGTCTCCTGTTCAAGCAGGGGATTGAACTAGATAATCTTCAAGATTAAAACGGGCCTTGGTGGCTCAGGCTGTTAAATGCCTGCACTTAAGCTCCAGCTGCCTACAATTACTGTAGGCTCGAATCCCACCAGGCTCAAGGTTGACTCAGCCTTCCATCCTCTCGGGGTAGGTAAACTGAGGACCCAAGATTGTTGGGGGCAATAAGCTGACTTTGTAAAAATGCCGCTTAGTAATAAGCAGGCATATACAATGGAATGAAGGCTATTGCTGAGCACACTGGGTTGTATCCCAAAAAATTGTAAGCCGCCCTGAGTCTTCGGAGAAGGGCGGCATATAAATGTAATTTTTTAAAAAAAGATCCCTTCTAACCATTAACTAGTAGTTGAATATTCTATTCAGCAGAGCTAGGCTGGTGCCACAGTTAAACTACACTTTGGGGTGCTTCATTTCAATTAATTTGAACAAGAGAGGTAGAAGAGACAAACAGAATGTTTACAGATTTTAATGCATTGTAGTTTCTAGATGTACCTGTTCTGCAGAGCCCTTCCCCCTATGACCTCTTTGTCCTCTCTGAAACAGAAGGAGACCAAAGGTGCCGTTCAATGGTTATGCCGGCCATGAAAACACCAATGTCCGAGGAACATTTGAAAACCCAATGTATGACCGCAATTTGCAGCCAACAGATATCATGGCCAATGAGGCAGAGTTTACTGTCAGCACTGTATGCACTGCAGTATAGCACTTACAATTCTGTGTGCAGTAAGTATCACACCTCTATACAAATTTCCCACATATGCTTTTCAGCTACTACCGGGACCCATCAAATTATCGTTAGCCTAGCATTTAATTTGAACAGGGTTGGGTAATAATAATAACTGTTATTCACATCTTAGTAAGAGAAAATGACTGTCACAGCTGCAATGACCATTTCTGGCCATAAGAAAGTGGAAATGTTATTCAGATCCAAGCTTCAGAGATAATTTTTTAATTACCAGCAACAACATTTTGTAAGATAGAGCAGATTAAAAAATAATATACTACATATCATCCATCCCTCCACCTATGCACCTATCCATCCCTCCATCCATCCATCTGTCCTTGATGCTGACCTTGATTAGTTTCTGCAGGGCTTAGCATGTTTTGCAGATCCTGCCAATTTGATTAGCTTATGGTTTAAGCCCAGAAAATGGTTTAAATCAATAACAAATTAAGGGTGTTGCACAATTGAACTGCCAGCATGTCTAGACAGTGAAAAGTGACTGAAGAGTTTTGTATTTTTTCAAGATACTTGTTCCAATAGGCTACAAAGGGAATTTGTTCTGTGTACCAGCCATCACTTAGTTCGGTCAAATATGCTGGCAATGCCACAAGAACATCCTGTTAACTTTTCTGTGTGCTTTCAGAGATTTGTTGAGCCATTAATGTTACCATTCCTTTGAGAACTATTTGGGCATTTCTTCTTTTTTTAAAAAAAAATACACTAGGATGTATTTTTGGATGCAGGGATAGGTAAACTATTTCTGGCCAGAGGGGTTATCAAATGTTTTATTTATTTATGGTCTTGGAGTTTGATGGAGTGTTCATAATGTGATGATGTCATGGTGTAGAATCAGGAACCATATTTGCAGGGTTTAAAGTATTATTTGGAACAGGTGCTTCAAGAGTATCACTTTAATTATGCTGACAAAAATGTCACCGGTGGGCTGAAGGGATATAGGCCCCAGCCCTCCTTCCCAATTAAACTGATCATCCATCCATCTTTAAAAAAATAAAAACACAACATAAAAATTTAAGTTAACAGCAACCTTGGCTCGTTTAAGGGAAAGCTTCTTGTGATAGAAACCCCTTTCTCCCTTGCCCGCTCTGTGTGTATGTATGTGTGTCCATTCTCTTCTCCGTGCAGCCTTCTCCAGAGATGGGAATCTCACCAGTGCCCAATGATCCTCCTGGTTCATCTTCGCCCATGATCTTCTCACCCAGAAATGTTGAGGCTGCGGAGTTGATATGGTGCCTTTGAGCTGATCCAGAGAGAGAGAGAGAGAAAGAAAGAGAGAGAGACTGCCTTGCTGTTTATCACTGCTCCGCATCTTCATTGCCCATAGTCCTGCCCTCCTGCAACTGATAATCAGATCTACCAAAGCATCCACCCCAGCTCTTGTGCCAAGAACACAAGATGTGGAAATCTATCCTCCTCCCCCTCCTCCAGAGATGCTCCTCCCCATCCTTGAGCCTTTTTCTATCAGTTCCTGGCCAACCTTTGGACTGGCTGTGCTCAAAGACCATTGATTGTCCCACTGTTTGCCTGTGGTCGATAATCACCTTTCCGGGGGAAACTTCAGTATAAGAAAATGCACCCACCTGGCTGCCAGAAGAAACTACACAAGAGGAAGCAGGCACATGCTGGTTGAGGAGATTTGTGGATGCAGAGAATTTGGGCTAAACGTATCCAGCGTATCAAACTCATACAGCAAGTTTAGCATCTGGAGAAATGTTCCTTGGATATATGTTGGTTCTCCTCCTCTCCCTTCCTCACCCTTATATATTTATTTCATATTAATATTTTAGTGCAAGAATGTCACATTTCTGACCCTCCTTGCAATCCTTTGAGAAGGCCTCCCATTCCCACCCTCCAATTTGCATTTTTAGAGCGTTTGATTCTTACGTTTTCTAAAGTTGGCAATCCTTCCCATCTCCAGTTCCAATGATTAGATCAACTCAGAACCACTTCTTTTAAACTAAATGGTCATCTTTGCTTGGTTGCTGCTAGCTTTAGGGTGATCCAGAGAAAATACAGAACTTCCTAAGTGATGCAGTTCTTGGTATAAGAAATGGGCCTTCTCCTTTACAGAACTTGGAGAATCCAATTATTGCTATCTCAGTCCCAGCTCATGCATTTCTTGGAGGTCTGTTACAGTTTGCCAGCTCCTGATCTACAATATTTTCTTTTGGGGGGAGAATAGCATCCCAGCCAGGTATTTTCATTGCTGTGTGCAATGGTTTTTGGACCTTAGCAGCATGAGGATCATGGACACCTATTATTCTGTGTCTGTGACATCACAAATACCTGATGTGACTAATTTATTTTTCTGATTTATATATATATTTCTATATTTCTAAGAAGTCAAATGCCATCCTAGAAGGTTCATTCACTTGATGTTCCAGTTTTTGAAATAAAATGGTAAGTAACTTTCCCTACTGCATTATCACATGCTTTCACTTACCTGTTCTGCTTCATCCTTGGCTAAATAAACCACTGCAGGGCTAAATGGACAACTCACCTGTTAGAGAAAGACCTCATTCAGCTATTCCCATCTATTATTATGAGGATCTTGCACTACTGTCCTGGTTTATCTAGGCCCGACATCCAGGGATTTTTCTCTGCCTGGTTCTCCTCATGAGGCTGCCTTATACCAATTCATTCATCTACTGTAGCATTATCTACACCAATAGCAACAGAAAGGGGCTGGGACTGCCTGTGGCCAACAAGCTTCAGGTGGTTCACCATCAGGCATTGACCACCATTCCATGTTCTTCAAGATGTCAAGGATGGAGTCTAAGAAACTTTGCACACAAAGGTAAAGTCTTATGACCTTTTCCCAATAGCCTGACAGAGTCTCATCTCAGGTTATCTAAGAGTTTTCAAATACAGTCAACAAGGCTGCCAACACGACACTCTTGGCTTCCATCCCATCCTGCTGCAAAGGTGAGCACAATGTATGCCATGACATCATTGCCCTAAGCCCTTCCCACTGCAACAGCCCATGCTGCAGGAAGGCGACAGCATAGCACAATGGGATCAAGAGTAGCATTAACTCAGGCATTGCAAAGAACATAGAGCCAGGCCTACAGAGCAGCAGTGGCCTCGTGTTGCTCCTACCATCTAGTCAAGCTTTCAGTCTCTAGAGTTTAGAGAATATGAAGAAACCCAGGACAAGTTTAAGACTGACATCCATCTCCCAGAGGTGCTTTTTCCAAAAGACAAATGGACTTTCTGGAGTTTTTTTTTCCTTTTCTTTCAGCATTGCATTTTTTTTCTTTAAACATTTTCTTTTAACATTTCATCTCTCATCCAAGAAGCTCTGATAGAACTGAAGAAGCCTCTCAGTTGAGAAGTGAAACATTCAAAGAAAAAAAAATCCAAGAAATTCCAATTGCCTTTTAGAAAAAAGCACCTTTGGTACAACCATGACCTGAATGACTCCATGGATTGACATGCCCAACCCATTGAGTTTGTATCTGCAATTTTAAATATATCTTCTGCAGACCCAGCCAGGTTAACTACAGCAGTGAATAAAAGAGTCAAGATGGAACATGGAACATGGAAATTGCTTCTACCTGCCATAATTTCACCAAATGGTAATTCCTCATGGAAATGGAGTGAGCATCCTGGCCCAAGGCACTTTCCAGATGCTCCTCCATCATTACCATACAAGAATGATAGCTCTGAGAGAAGAGTTTGAAGAACACCCTTTCGTTGTCTAGCTGGCTCATTCTGTGGCTAAATCACAGAAACCACAAAAACCAGCAGATTTCGTGGAGTGAGTACAAGCTAAGAACCTAGCATCACACAGGTTGACAAGCTCAGGCTTCCCCAGACTTGGGCCCTCTAAGTTGGTTGGGAGTTACAAGCCCAACACTTGCAGGACACAAATTAGGAAAGATTGTTGAAGCTATTCTTCAAAAGGATCTGGAGAAAATGCATCCTTGAAACCCAGTGCTAAAAATCATAGGATTTCATTTCACGTTTTATTTCATCTTTCTTAACTCTATCCCATATTCTTTTTTCTCTGTTCACCTGTTTACTCATTCATTCTGTGTGTTTATGGAAAGATAAGGAATTGCTGATACCCAAAAAAGAAAGAGGAGTGACACAGAAGCCTTTGGAACATCTTCCTAGAGAGTTTGAAGGGCAGCTTAAGACAACCGTGGGAGCTGTTTTGTTTTTCCTCATTAATTGACCAGTTCTGTTCACCTAAAAGGCAAGAGGAAGGGGGAGGCAATCATTTTCATGATTAACAAGGTTAATGTCTCCTGTTAGGAAAAAGCTGGATTTTTCTTCTTCTGCCTTACAATTTTGAACATCTGTTCATCCCAGCCTTTTCCAGCTGCAGGCCTGAGTTGTCTTGTTGAACAAAGTTGCACAAAAGGTGGAAGGTATTAGGTTTCTTTGCTGCTTTGCTTCTTAGTCAAACAATTTGACAAAACCCAGCCTTGATAACAAATTATTACATACTGCATAAATAAAATGGATAGGGCAAGTACTTAGGTCAGAGATCCTTGGAGTTCTCTGAGCTTGGTTGGTTTTTTTGCAGGTTTCATTACCCAAACTCGATCAGTTACCTAGTTTGGGTAACAAAATATCTGCAAGGAAACAACCAAGGTCAAAGAGCACCAAGGACCTCTGAGCTATAAATATTCTCTTTTATTGGCAAGATGATATTAATAACTACCCACTTGACCTTAAAAATCCCATCTTGATCCTGTTGAATTTTCCAGGCCTTTATAAATAAATTTGCAGCTTCACACTAAGGGTTTAGACCAAACTTCCATGCAACTGGAGGGCATTAGACTGAGGATGAGACAGATGTAAATGGATGGATTTTCAACACAGCTACAGATGGAGCTTGTGGGATTCTTTCCCGGGCGAATGCAGTAGCGTATATAATTTTTGATATTCAGAGAACATCTTACCCAGCATCCTGATTCAACAAGACAGGGAAAGCATCCAGAACTGGGCTTCTCAAATTCTTTCCAATCCTTTTACCAGCAGCTACCATAAGGAATATGTCTCCATTTGTTCTGGTGTACTGAATTCATGTTCATGTCTGAATCACATGTGGGTTTCCATTCTGTATTTCCCCTATGATGCTGTGTATGTGTGTAGTGGGAAACACAGAGTAGTGTATCTGCTCTGTTCTAGGTCATGACATAGCACAGTGGGTGAGAAATGGAACATCAGTATCTGATTACCCAATATTTAATGAAGTAATGTTCTGATACTTACAAGAAAGTCATTCTTTTTCTCCGATTACTTCCCACTGCTTCCATTTTTATTATGTTTAATTCATTTCAATTTTCAGCACGATCTTTTTGCAATTGCCAGCAATTGGATCTAGAGGTGTTTTCTAAAAGGAGAATACATGATCAGCTTTGTAAATTATCAGGTGACAGTTGGAAAAAAATACCGATTTGCAATTTTGCAAGTATATTCTAGGATACAACTATGGCCTCTTTATGGTCTGAGCTGGCTCAGGAATTCTGGGAGTTGAAATCCACAGGTTATAAAGAGGCCATAGTTGCCCATCCCTGTTCTAGAATTTAAATTGTAATAGACAAAGTGCAAGATGGGTGGCAATTTTCACAGTGGCTGCTTCCCAGCCACTCATTCCTCCATTTCACCTCTTTGGCCATGGTTAGTACCCCCTCTCTACAGGCCATTGCAAAAGGTTTCACTGGCACAAATATTGGCCAGTATGAACACAACATAAAATTTTCAGTGGTGGGATTCAAATAATTTAACAACCAGTTCTCTGCCCCAATGATTTCTTCCAACAACCAGTTCACCAAACTGCTCAGAAAGTTAACAACTGGTTCTTCTGAAATGGTATGAACTGGCTGAATTCCACCACTGCAAATTTCCCTCTCCCCACAAAGGTTCTAATGTTGCTATGATCCCAGAAATAGAAGCATGCTAGATTTTGGGAAATCCATTCTGTAAATCAGTGCTTCCCAAATTTGGCAGCAGCTTTAAGCTGTATAGACCAGCTCTCACAATTCCTCAGCCAGCATGAATGATGGCTGGGGAAATGTGAACGTTGAAGGACCCATATCTTAAAGTTGCCGAGTTTGTAAAAGCAATAACAGTGGTTTAGGTAGTTCAAAGGAGAAATGAATTTTAAAATGGCATAGGCAATTTGCCATTTACTTAGTCTAGAGGTCTCATAATTCCACACAGTTTAATTCTGACAAAGTTGAGAAAGACTGATGTAGATTTTAAAATGCCAAACTTTAAACTATTAGAAAAGTTTTTTTTAATTTAAATTTGTAAAATTTAAACCAGAATACTGTCACATCCCATTGGTCCTTAAGGTTAGTGTGTTTTAATTATATGAGTAATTTATTAAACTTGTATGCCACCCAGCTCTCAAATACTGTGCAACTGTGGAAGGCAAAAATAAAAGATGGCAAACCCAGTGGAGTGAGAAACTGCACTCAGAAACAGTTTTCATATTTCAGATGGAAACTAAAAGCAGAGTTTCACCTTTCTTTCACTTGCATTTACATGCATACAATGCATATACAAATACCGTATGCACACACGTGTGCCTTTAAAACTACATAGGCTGTGTGCATTTTTGCAAGCCTCCTCAAATACACGAACTCTTTGGGCTTTTCTTTTAACTGGTATAGTTTCCTTTGAAAACTCTGTGAAGATGCTTGAGGCAGAAAATATCCATTTATCTTGTCTGTTATTTTTAGTGATGGTTGAAGGTACAGGAAATGTTTGAATAGGAAGTGACTACTATGTGGTGTCTTAATATACAATTAGATGCTGCAAAAAGGGCCATGAGAAAAAATGGCGTATATGCTTCCTCCTCCTCCTCCTCCTCCTCCTATTTCCAGTCTGCATGTTTCTGACTCCATCTTTCATATAGCAATAGCAATAGCACTTAGACTTATGCACCGCTTTATAGGGCTTTACAGCCCTCTCTTAGCGGTTTACAGGGTCAGCATATTGCCCCCAACAATCTGGGGCCTCATATCTTAGATGTCAGCATAAATATTAAAATACCAATTCTGGAATAGGAATTGCAAAATGCATTTTTCTCCTGGATCATTTCGAGCTTACTCTACACCATGCAATTAGAGCATTGGCCAAATTCTAGTTTCCCCAAAGACCTGTTCCTCAATTAGCATAGCATCCCTTGGATTCCAGGATCCATTTAGAAGAGTGAAGGGTGTTCCTAATTTCCCCTGAAGAAACAACTAAGGTGTTTGAGCCTATCATGCTCCTTTGCTTAATCATGGCAAGGGAAAAATGTACACAATCATTTTACTTCTCCAAAAGGACATCCTTCCTATTTGTAGGCAAAAGATATTGTGTCAAACAGGAAGTCACAGAAAAATGCACTTTTTTTCACAAGCTCTATTTTCCCTGGATGGAAATTGGGTCTCTCTGTTTGCTCTTAAAAGTAAAGAAGACTACATAAAGTGTTTGAGTGAGATGAATGCTCATCCTATCTTTCCTACTCTGTCCTGTTGGTTAATGGAAACCAACTCATGGTTAGAATCTGTTTCTGTTGCTAAGATCAGAATCAACAACAGTCTGTGTAACAGAAGGCTACTTACACTTAAAAGCCTGAGCTTTTCCAAAGCCACCTAGCTGAATTTCTAGACTTCAAAATTAACATGTTTGATAATGCTTAGGCTGCCAGTTTCCACATTGAGGTAAATCAAAGCCTGTCAATCAAAAGGCTACTTTAAAAAAAATCTCACCAACCTTGAATAACATCTAGGTGTTCCACAGGAGCTGAGATTTAGAGATCTTCACAACTGTTTTACTCTGCAGTTCTCCTGATACATCTTTAGCTCTACTTGAACCAAGCAACACTATCAGGGTTCGCAAGCTGGTTGCTCATGATCACTTCAAAGCGTTAATAATGGAGTGTAGCCTTCTCAGAAAAGCAGATCCCAGATTCTCTTTTTGTTTTGCTTTGCTTTTCTTTTTCTTTTTTGCTCCGTTTAATGTTTTCTGAGGCAGAATGTCAATTTAAAACACCCCTAAAATCCTTTTCACTTTTCTTGGGGAAAGGATACTTATTCCAGCTGCCACTAAAATACTACTTGTTCGAGGTAGAAAATATGAAAACTATTATCCTGCAAAGGTATCTGGTATGAAATTGAAATGCTACAATTTTGGGCAAGGTGAACCCTGCAATTTATGAGTTTCCCATTCAGAAGCTTAACTCATTTTTTTAAAAATAAAACTTGTTTTCCTTTACTAACTTGAGGCTGGAGGAGAAAGAGAATCTTAATGAAAATTTGAAAGCTGGACAAGGAATCATTTTCAGTGCCCATTGGACTTGAGTTACAGTTTAACAAAAAAATAAAGACAAAAAAAAGACAAAAAACTTCTTTTGTACAGAGATATATTTTTATGAAATAAAGGTTTGTACAGTGGGGGAAAAGACACAATGTAAATTTTCTTTTTTTCATTATTGTAGTAAACAGTAGTGGAAGATTCAGCTTTTTTTGTAAATGTAATAAAATGTATAAATATCGTTTCCATTTAAAAAAATAAATAAAAAGGAGGAAAAAAATCTATTGTAAATATGTATTCTACACATAAGCTGGCTTGTCTGCGATATATAACATTTTAAGTTATCCATTTCTGTATATGAGGCTTCTCCTTTGTGTCTGCATACTTTACTGAATTTGAGAGCTATTTTAAATTTTTGAATTAAAATAAAATATAAATTTTTGCATTGATTTTCTTATGTGGTCTTTTCATTCTGGTTCTCCTACGGTTTTCTAAAGAACCCTCCTTTGTCTGCACAGGCATAGTTTAGAAAAGAAAGTTGGACCCAGGTTAAATCCCTAATAGTTGAGCTGATGACACCACTAGGTACTCTGATGGCCCACTACAGACACTAAGGCTGCCATTAGGATGGGGTGTCCTTGACAGTCACAGAATGATCGACTTATGGTATCACCAGTCTCAAAAATGTCAGGTGGGACAAGTAATCCTACTACCACCAAGGGAGGTTACTAGCAAGGTAGCACACCATGCTGGGCTCCCAAAGTCATAGCAAATTGCCATTAGCAGGTTAATGGCTGATGGGTTTTAGTGGGCTACACAGCATCTGGGATTCTTATGAAAGTTTCTTACTGCCAAGGTTCCTTTTTTGTAGAGATAATGTGTGGGGAACAGCCAGAGTAGCCTACTGGCCTAGTGGTGAAGATGCTCACCTCCCACTCAGAAGGTTGATAGTTCAATCTTAGGCAGTGACAGATGTTTCTCTATCAGGGCACAAAAGAAAAATATCTGCTGCAAACTCCACATAGGCATCAGGAAAGGCATCTCACCAGTAAATGCTCAGCTGCTTTCAGTCGCCCTGACTCCACCACAAATTAAGGGATTGCAGGGTACAGGGTCATTAAAAAGAAAAAAAATGTGTGGGGAGCAACCAGAAGATGGGGGAGAGAGAGAAGGGCTAGAAGCAGAAGTAGTAACACAAGTTCTTTGATACATCGTTCCCTTCTTCTTACTTTCTGACACTCCTTTTTAATTCATGCAACAGACTGTGAAGAACGTCATTTCTTACTAAGGCAGAGGATATCCTATAAGAAGATTCAGAAATGAACAAGTACTGTGCAAGTTTGGCTAAGGTCTAGAGGCAACTTGCTTCACTATATTTGGCCTATGGATTGTCCAATAAGTTGGTGTTCTTGTGTAAATCATACTGTGGAAGAGTCCTGTTAAAGCAATAACAAAAAGGAAACCCTACTGATTGAAAGCTTTCAGAGGAAACAAAAGAACTTCTTCACTCATTATGTTCCAGTTACATCATGATTACAACTCCCATAATGCCATTGTGAATGCTAGATATCAGGAAATCCAGTCCTACACATAAATCAAGATTAGCTTGGCAAATGGATAAGATGTCTGTGGAATGTCCCAAATGGAGTGGGAATGAGTTGCCATGGCCAACTCACCACAGAACAATTCAACATGTACAAAAGCTAAATTAATTTCAACAGAATCATGGCCAATAATAATAAAATAGGAAAGTCAATCCAGAAACACAAGAGTTACAATAATTTAGACAAAAATGTGGTCACCAATAATAAAAGTACCTGAATGAAATGATTAATACAGCACTGAGCTGTCCCATAGCAAGTTGTCCTAGGGCGAGTTGGCCATAGTGAGTTGTCCCATGGCAAGTTGGTCACAGTGAGTTGACCATAGCAAGTTGGTTGTAGCAAGTTGTCCTAGACCCGTGATGGCAAACCTATGGCATGCATGCCACAGGTGGCACTCAGAGCCATTTGTGCCAGCAAGCGAGCTGCAGTCAAACTTACCTCACTGCACATGCGCACACCTCACAGCTGATTTTCAGCTGGTTTGAGGCTTTTTTTGGCCTCCCAGGCTTGAGGAAAGCCTCTGCAGCCTGAAAAATAGGCCCATTTCATCACTTTCTGTATTTCTGGGATACCGGAAATGACAAAACGGGCCTATTTTTCAGGCTGCAGAGACTTTCCTGAAGCCTGGGAGGCTAAAAATCAGCTAGGAGGCACAGTGCAGGTAAGGGGGCTGGGGATTGTGCATGCATGCGCAGGGGGCAGGGGGTGCATGCACATTGCCTTCTGGGTGCTGGCATGCGAGCATGCAAGTGCAAGTACGAGCACACACACAATTTTTGGCACAGGTGCTCAAAAGGTTAGCCACCACTGTCCTAGACCATCTCCCAAAGCTTGAACTGAAAAGTAAAGGTGGATGCAAAAGTCATCACATGATAAAATACACTTTAGGAGATCACCCACATCTAACTGTTGACTAGCACAGAGCTAATTGACCTGCCCATCCAGAAAGTTGGTTGGGTCCTAACAAACAAGAGGTGCTCTTTTAGAGGTTGAACATTGGAGGCAGGCATTCACAGCTTGTTCTCTTTGGCCTTTTCACTCACCCACAGTGAGGGGTGGGATTCTACCAGTTCGCACCTATTCTCTAGAACCGGTTGTTAACATTTTAAGCAGTTCGGAGAACCGGTTGTTAGAAGAAATTACCGGGCTAATCCTGTAAGGAAGGCAGGAAGGAAACATTCTGGTGTTGCTTACAGAAACTGCCTCTCCATTAACCCTTATTACATTCTTGGCAGGACTAGACTTCCTGTCTCTGGAACGTCTCTGGAGTTTTTTTCCCCTCCTTTACTGGTACTTTGCTTGTGTGGAGTGACCATTCAAAGTTACAATGGCACTGAAAAAAGTGACTTATGACCATTTTTCACACTTCTGACTGTTGCAGCATCCCCACAGTCTTGAGAGGCCAGTCAAGGAGATGCGTGCCTCGATGTGAGTGATATTGAGTTGGCCACACCCAGCCAATAACATGACCACCAAGCCATGTCCACCCAGTCACATGACCACAAAGCCACACCCACGGAACCAGTTGTTAAAATTTTTGAATCCACCCCTGCCCACAGCCAGCTGTTCTATCTTGGGACTAGGACAATTGCACTGCTGTTGCATGGATGCAATCTTCTTGTACCAACTCTAACAGGCACTGTTCTCCAAAAGCTCTGGAGGGCTCCAGGCTGTAGAAGACGTTAGAGTATCACAAACTGGTCTATTCCTGTAGAGTGGTAAGTCACTACAGTTTGAAGGCAACATAAAAAAATGCATATTAGCACAAATACATAACTAGCAACATAACAAAAACATTTCCAAATATTCTGCTGTTCCTAGGATATAAAAGTTCTATTTTTATATTCATATCACTTATGCTTGCTGGAAAAGCTCTCCAGTTCAACTTCTTGAATGAGCACAAAACCAAAGTTGACCACTGCCCTCCCACAGTTTTTATTCATAGGCTAGAAAAGTGACCAAGAGCAGCCACATTTCTGAACTCTGGAACCCACTGGGCTTCCACAAGTCACAGGACAATTAAGTCACAGCCAAACCTGCACAATATATAAACTGCCTTCAGCCTGGCTGATTCATTCCAGCCCTGAGTTGCTTTTATCTCCTGATCTCATTGGATTGCATTAATAATCCTGAATGAGGATCATCATGGTTTAATTAGAAAGATCGATTTCAGTGAGAAAAGACCAAGGGGAGAATTCAAGAGAAAATGTAATGCCATTTTTTTGGAGATTAATCAAATTCACATGTTCACTTGCTGTCGAATGCAGGAAAGCCTGCTTGAGTTTACATGACACACTTACAATAGTTTATGGAATTAATCCATTCCTAGATTTGCATGAAACACTGAAGCTTAAACCAACCAAATGAATTCAGTATAACCATAATGAAACAGAGCTAAGGTTAAGACTATCCATGCTTAGTTAATTGTGCAAATGCATCAGATTTGTAACTTTCTTGGGTAATTCTGCTGTGGGAAATAGAAACTTTTTGGTCCCTAAGGTCTTCCCAAAATCAACCTCCATATATCCAACAACATGAATAGCAATTCCGCAAAGCTTCTTTGTTCAATGAATTTGTTAAGACTTTAAGATGCCACAAAACCCTTTTCTTAATTACATTACTAGAATCATATCTCAATATCAGAATAGAGCTGGAAAGGAACTTGGAGGTCTTCTAATCCAACCTCATACACAAGCAGGAGACCCTATACCATTCCAGACCAGTGACTATTCAGTTTCTTCTTGAAAACCTCCAGTGATGGAGCACCCACAACTTCTGGAGGCAAGCAGTTCTACTGGTTAATTGTCCTCACAATTAATAAGTTGACCCCTCCTCTTTGTGGCAAGCAATTGTTGGGAGAAATGTCCATCTGGGTTCAGTTCCAAGTGGGAAGAAAGACACTGGAAACATGGAGACTGCTTGGAAGGAAGGTTTAATGGTGAACAGCACCACATGGTTTTGAGGTCCTGGACAAAAAATGAGCCCATGGGTGAGAGAGGGAGAGATATTTATACCCTCTGATGGGCTTTGTACTTACTTCCTGTTCCTGTGGCAAGAAATGAATCCTGGTTGGTTGTCAGACTCCCATGGGGCCATGCAGGGGTAACTTTGTAGGTTGTCTTGAGTCCCAAACTTGGTTGAATCTTGCTGGGTGATGTAATAAAGGGGCTTTGGGCAATTCCTATCATCCTGGAGCTGAAGGTCTTTTGTCTAGTACAGTGGTAGTCAACCTGGTCCCTACTGCCCACTAGTGGGTGTTCCAGCTTTCATGGTGGGCGGTAGGGGTTTTGTCCCCTACTTTATAAATCACCATTACTGTGGAACTGGTGGGCGGTTGGAAAATGTTACTACTAACAGAGATACAAAAGTGGGCGGTAGGTATAAAAAGGTTGACTACCCCTGGTCTAGTACATAAGATGGCTCAGTCTTTCTGGGGCTATTAACAAAGGTGGGGGCTGCTTTCCAAGAGCATGTTTCTCCTTTTCTCATCCAGGAAGGTATAATATTCTGCCTTTTTAATATTTCCTAGAATATTTCATTCTTCTAGGAGAGGGGTAGGTGCTAACTGTGTACACTCTCAAATACTGGAATACTGCTATCATGTCCCCCCAAGTCTTTCTTTTCTCTAGACTAGCCAAACCCAAATCTGCGACCATTCTTCATATCTTTTAGTCTCCAGGCCTTTAATCATTTTAGCTGCTCTTCTTTGCACTTTTCCCAAAATCTCAACATCTTTTTGTAATGGGGTGACCAAAACTGGATGCAATATTCCAGATGTGGCCTTAAGGTCTTATAAAATATATAAACTCCAACTTCTCTTGGATAATTTCATAATTTTTTTTTACAGTTTGTTTTATATGAGTACATAAAACTCAGGCCAATCCCAAACAATTCTGGGCAGCATACCATAATAAAAAAGAAAAGAAAACTCATACTAAGTAATAGCTTAATTGGAACAGAGTGTAAAGCAATGTATGACCACAGAAAGCAAATATAAAATGAAAAGGAGACCCAAGACAAAACGATTGGCCCACAAGCCAGCCAGATGGCACCAAAGGCAGGTTGGAATAAAGCAACCATAAACATACTGCTTGAATCCCACCAGGCTCAAGGTTGACTCAGCCTTCCATCCTCCCGGGGTAGATAAATTGAGGACCCAAGATTGTTGGGGGCAATAAGCTGACTTTGTAAAAATGCCGCTTAGTAATAAGCAGGCATATACAATGGAAGGAAGGCTATTGCTGAGCGCATTGGGTTGTGCTCCAAACATTGTAAGCCACCCTGAGTCTCCAGAGAAGGGTGCATATAAATATAAATTAAAAAAAAACTAAACTAAAATCAAGACAAAATAAACAATGCCAGTTTAGTGTAGCAGCGAAAGTACTAACCTAGAAACCAAGAAGTCTAGTCCTTTCTCAGGCATGGAGACCAGCTGGATGACTTTGGGCCAATTACCAGGTGATTGTGAGTTTTAGTTGCACCTTAGGCACAAAAGCCTACCTGTACTGACTTTGGACCTAAATGGCACCCACCTGTTGAACCTGATACTTGGAGCTTGTTGGTCAATTACATAGAGACAAAACAAACACAGTTGGTCTACACAAACAGAGAGACCCACAGCTATGCAAGATTCTGAAACAGAACCACTTCTCACCACTTCCTAAAACATCCATTCTCTGCCTCTCCAATGATAGATGTGGGTTCCAAGTTATTTATTTATATATTTTATGCTCAGCATGTAAAAATGCATACAGGCTGGAGAGGAAGCATCTCCTTTCTGACTGCCGATCACATCTGCTTGAGCAGGTTCTAATTTAGCAGCCCACAGCAAGCATTTACTAAACTAATTAACAACAATTTATATACTAGCACTTTGTAAATTACCCATTAAGTCCCAGGATATCTTATACATCCAGCCCTCCCTGCTCCTGCAGTTCTACAAAATTTAGCATTTATGCAAGGGAAGTGTTTCTTGTTAATTGCTCCAATTATATATAAAAAACTGCTTTGGTTTGGTTCTAAATTTGCTTCCTACATTTCTCACCTGCAAAAAATCTGAATCTATTCTTCTCTGTTAATTTTGTGACTGTCAAAATGGGTCAACGCTGCATAATCCCCCCCCAATCCAACCCAAAACTTCTGTCTTTTTGAGCTTATGACCATTGCAGTGGTCATTCTTACAATCCTATGATTTTGAACAATAATATTCATTAACATGTAAACCATTTTCTGTCATGTTCAAAAGGCAGATGTGATGGATTTCTACTAAAGGTAAGTACTTTTAGAGTAGAGGTGTCCAACCTTGGCCACTTTCAAACCTGTGAACTTCAACTTCTAGAATTCCCCAGCCATCAGTAGAAAATGGCCACAGGTCTGAAAATGGCCAAGGTTGGTCATCCCTGCTTTAGAGCCACAGCACCCAAATTCCATGAAATTCCCCCCTCCACCCTTAGATTTTACAAAATACATCCAGTAGTTCATCAAGGCAAAAAAATTAGGACCTAGAGATTGCAAAAAATAGCTTTTTGCTTTGAGGGGAACACAGAAACGGGGGCCCTGACAGGCAAAACCAGTCTTAAGCCTTGAAGATTAATGTATTCTTTTCATGCCTTAAACTCCATAAACCCCTTCCCCTACTGAACTCCAACGAAGCCCACACATGCTAGGAGAAGCCTAATATGGTCCCCAGCCCTAATGAAGCTATGTCCCCCTGCCATACATCAAACTAACCCATATTTGCATAATTGGTGTAGAAAGTAAGGGAGGTGACCTTGATGGAACTATGCAAGAACACTTACTTAGGCAAAGGCTCTGAAACATGCTTTAAGAGAGTATCTATAGTCCAGGGTTGAATTGTAGAGTCTTTGCTGGTCTCTGAGTTTGGTTTGTTGGCTTACAGATGTTTCATTACCTAGGTAACATCATCGGTGACTGGGTAACATCATCAGTACTAGTAGGGGTGAAGTTTATTACTTCATGAGTCTTCTATGAGCAAACCACCAAGCTCAGAGGCATTAAGGACTCCACATTCTTTAAGTCCTAGAAAATAAAATAACATACAGAAGCAGCTCAAGCAAACCTCTCCCTGATCCATTGGGGTATAAGAAGGAAAGGAAGTATAGCACAGTCAGACTGTCAGACTGGCCACAATGAATTCCCTGGGGAAAGAATGACCCTTAACACCACAGGTGTTAGAGAGAAGGTACTTTTACTAAAGATGCTGAGTGCAGGGTGAGCAAAGCAAGCTCTGAAGAAAAACAGTGTGAAAATCATATATTGAAAGCAATTCCCAATATCCCAAACGCTCCCCCTTTGGAGCATAATCCAATCAGGTCCTGTTCTGTAAATTCCTTTCCCAGGGCCAGTGTCCTTGAAGGCAAGAAGATGGCTCAATTTGGCACCTCTGGTTCCTGTCAGTGCCCATACTCCCCAATTTCCCATAGCACTCCTTCCCATCACTTTTCCTCCAAAATACCCCCTCCCCCCTGATTATGGCAATTGCTAGCAAGCTTCAAAGAAAGTGAAGGTAGGCAGCTGACACAGACTTGCAAAATTCTGACATGATTGCCAACTCCAATAAAATGTAGTTGTAGACTTCCAGTGTAATGGGGCTGACAGTTGGTTAGTTCTAATGAAAATTATGCATATCGGCTGGGGAATTTTGGGAGCTGATATCTATACATCTTAAAGTTGCCAACTTTGAGAAGCACTGATCTATACCAAATTCTATTTTTTAATAAACTGAGGGAGAACTGAAAAGAAAAACATGTAAGAGATTTTTTTCCCCTACCCCATCTGTTAGGACTAATGGGAGATGGAGTTACTGAGAAATGACTCTGTGTGTTCCTTTTTTCTTAATTTATTGATTGCTTAAATACTTTGCTGGTGAGGACACTTCCTGCTCAGGCCTATTCTGAATGCATTAGGGTCCCCTAAAACACCCCATTGTTAAAGATTTCTGGAATCTTCTCTTAGGATGTAAATGAAGGATGGGACCAGCAATGGGCTGGATAAATGGCACTTTATGCTTGGGGACATTCACACACCCATCCCTTTCTTCCTTGTGCCTGGACATCAAATTCAAAGTATTGAAAGTTTTATTTTCCCTTTCTTTTCCCTTAAATTTTTAAGCCAAGTTGTTTTACCCAGTTGAATGTGAACTTGGGGGAAATAGCTAATAAAATCTTTTGCATGGCATTAGTCAGGTGAACTATACAATAAATTGCAATTAAGATTTATTTGCTCAAGCCTACACAGAAGAATCTAGTCAACTAACTTTCAACACTAAATTGGTGCTAGATAAGAGTTAATGGAATTCCAACCATTTGTTGGAACATAATGATTCTAGACTGATGGCTTGCTTAACTCCACCTGCAACTCTGCCCGTTCTTCTCTTACATCACCCACCAATAGCAGCCATGGAAGATAAACCCTGTTTTGCTGCCTTTGATTGAAGTCAGGAAGATTAAGGTTGGAAGGAGGGTGACGTTTTTTCTAAGCCTGAGAACACTGGATGTGAAAAATATTCATCTTATTTTGGGAGTGAGTATTGTGAGTGGTTACAATTCATACTTGTCTCTTGCACTAGCTGCTGGTATAGTTTCAAGCTATAACTCACAAAGAAAAGTGAGTCAGATCTGTACAGCTGCTACATCTTTTCAATGTGATGACTGGCTCACAGAATTACATACTATATCTCAATCACCGATGCCATTTTCTCTTCAGGATTTTTCTGGGGAAAAAAACCCTCTTTAAAAATAGCTCTATCAGGCAACTGTGACTTTGCATGTTGCTGGGAGCCATATGTTGGTATAAGTTCTATCTGTGAGGTACTACAAAGAACATAAATGTCTATGGAGAATCTCAATCTTCCAGGTCATGGTTGTCCCAAAGCTGCTTTTCAAAAGACAACTGGGCTTCTGAAGAACTAAAGAGGCTTCTTGGATGAGAAGCAAGAAGTTTTCAAGGAAAAAAACAAGAGAGCCCAGTTGCCTCTTGAAAAGCAACTTTGAGGCTATGAAGGATATACACTTACAGGACGTAGGGAAAAATCAAACCATGAGTTTTCTATCTGCACTGTGAAACGGACTAACAAGGATGGTGAAATGGATTAGACTGGATTGAGAATGATGTGGAGAAAGGCCAAAGAGTTAAAGAATGTCAAGTAGAAAAATAAGACTGATTTTCCAAGGAATCTTATTCATTTGGAGGAGGGGGAAGGAAGCAAAATTGTTTGAGTCTGTGCATTTTCAAAGGAAAAATGGGCTAGCAAATTGATCTACATTGAAGCAACTGGTGCTATCTGGCGTTGTAATGCTCAAGCCAGTCTAAACAATGACAAGCAATTATGGAGTCTGTTTTCCTATTAGTCAGGCCAATCTCCATGCAAAGTCTTAAGAAATGGTGGGGTCCTTACAGCTCTCTGAGCTTGGTGGTTTTCTTGCCAATGTTTCACTATCAAACTAGGTAATCATCAGTGCATTACCTAGTTTGGTAATGAAACATCTGCAAAGAAAGCTCAGAGAACACCAATGACTTCACTGTTCAATTCTGAGCTACAAATATCCTTTTCTATTGGTACTTGAAGAATTAAAAGTGCCATCGCTCTCCATTTCTTCACCATCCACCCTGCCTGTCCCTGATATAGTGTTCCCATCAAGCACATCTCTTTGCTTCTCAAAAGAAACCAGCATCATGCAAATCAAAAATAACAGCACCACCCAGGAGATACCTTCCAAGAAACTGCAAAAGATGACAACATTCTTGGAGCAATATAGCAACTGACAGCATGTGCCACCCGTGTCCATCTGGTCCCTTATATAGAGGGGAAAAAGGTAATTAATGCGGTCAGATCTGCTGTAGCTTCCTTACCGCTCCTTCGCATTATTAGGATTAATTTGTGCTGACACCTAAAGAAATCACAAAATGGAGCAAGAACAAATGTGTGCCTTGATGATTACAGAATATCAAGGCAGCACAAACTGTATTGGTAAGAATAAGAGTCTGATAAAGCGCTCTCTGAATTAAACTTCTGTCACTCCAAATAAAGGCAACCCACCCACTACCTCCAAAGCAGAAAAGAACCAAGATTTATAAGCAGCAGAGATGATGAAGACATTGCTAGGTGCAATGAGAGGAGAGGCAGCTGCAAGAATTTTTCATAGAGGCTGCACTCACGTAACATGCATGTAAGATGTTTACTGGATCTTCCATCACTAACGAGCAGTTCTTTAACCAAATCCTCTGGCAAGGGAATTTTTTTAAACAGATGCCCAGAGATCTGTGCTCAAACTGACATGGAGCTATTGGCAAAAATAGATCTTTAAGTTGATTAGCAAAGAGCAAAAGTATTTTGCAATTTGAAAAGTATGTCAATGAGTTTGACCCAACACTCAAGAAGAACTTCTTCTAGAGCAAGATCTGAGTTGTTAGATTCCATGGCCAAATATGAGGATTTCCATCCCCTGCCATATCATGAGAGGACATGAGTGGATGCTCCATCCAGTGAAGACACCATGACCTGCATGACTGAGAATCTCCATAGGCAGTGAAGACATAATGTTTTCTTTGATTGTCAACTATGTGCCTTTCTTAGGCTTAAATACTTAATATCCCAATTTGAAAGAACAGCCCACCAGGCTATCAATCTCAGATTGTCCTATTTCCTGCTGGGCTCCAATCAGTATAGGTAGTCCTCAACTTATGGCCACCACTGAGCCCAAAATTTCTGTTCCTACTGTAGTAACATTCAGTGAATCTAGCTTCCCCATTGACTTTGCTTGTCAGAAGATTGCAAAAGATGATCACATGACCTTGGGACACTGTGATCATCACAAACATTAACCAGTTGCCAAGGATTAAAATTATGATAATGTGACCATGGGGATGCTACAATGGTCGTAAGTGTGAAAAATGGTCATGTCATTTTTTCAGTGATATTGAATGGCAACTAAATGAACTGTTGTAAATTGAGGACTACCTGTATATTGTGACCAGATAGAACTCCTGAGTTGGTAGTTATGACAGTTGATCTAAGAACGTGTTATATTCAACAGATAGGGATGTCCTGTAAAGGTGATGTATTCATCTGAATGTGATACTTTGTATTTACCACTTATTTATTATTGTATTATTGTATTGTTGTATTTATCTATTTTACCCTGGCATTAGGTCTTGTATTTTAATTTTGCTTTATTTTTCATTTATTTTTTGACATGGTCATAAGACTAATCAGTTAATAATCTGTCTAACCAAGTCTTTGGATTACTAAACCATCCAAATGCAGAATGGCTGCTGGATTTTCAAAAACCAGAATTTGTAACCTACAAATCGCATGCTGTACATGTGATTCTAATTTGTATCCAATTATAAATTAGATGCACATATATTGATTTTTCTTCCTTCCACTTTGTTTCTTTAAATTGTATTACCTAACACTTAGAAGTCTACATGGTGATCTCTAGTCCTGAAATTTGACAGAGCTAATGGAGAACAAGGTTCACATAATGGGCACCACGCACTTAATTAAAGCATTAGGAGAAATCCTAGATTTCTAAATGTCTGCGCGCTCTAGGAATAATGAGTTTGAAATCATCTACCACTAAAGAAAGTCTTACAAATAAATCAGGGCATTTCTTTTCCAACAGCAAACGTCAATCATTACCGCTAGTTAAAACCATTGCTAATGGAAGTAGGCTCTTGTTCACGAAATAAATGGGCAACGTTTGTGACTAAACATTTTTGCCTCCTATCATAGATCCCACAAGTAAAACATTTTTTTCCTTCTTTTAAAAATAAATATGGAGGTTGGTGTTTTGCCAAGTGTCAGGGCAGTGTTCAATTGCTCAAGCCGTTAAGGGTATTTTGGTCCAGAGATAATAGTCCCAACCAGCATATATTTATTTATTTCTTAAATTTATATTCTGCCCATCTCCCCAATAGTGTGACTCTAAAATAAAGGTATTTTAAGCTTTTATTATTAGCTCATAAACGATAGTTAAAAGCATAGCAATATAAAACAGGATGATATACAAGCCAGAGAGATGCCCCATTGGGTGGCCAATTTGTTAACAGTACAGAAATGCTCTCACCAAATGACTAAAACCCCACATTTTTATCAAAACCTGGCACCAGGACTTCATGGCTCTGCTATGGTCAGAAGACTGCAAGCCCTGGTCTTGTCTGGGTGACTCGAGATTCTGGGATGAGAAGTGAAAGCCTGAGACTTTTGACACCAAGAAAAGCTTTGAGGCTACATGTAAATGTCCCTCCCTTCTCCTTTATTCAAGCAAACAAGAGTTTTTAGAAAGCACGTTACCTGAGAATAACATCTAAACCTCTAGGGTTTCCTTAAAATGAAGGAGAAATCAAAATATGTCATTAAGCCCCTCCAAATAGCAATCATCTTCTGCATTGTCACTACAAATACAAACTACAAATTGGAGATCTGCTTTTCCTGCTTCTCTATATATTTGCCAAAGTTCAGAAAATGATAAGAGTATTCTTATGTGACATTTTGGGGCTATTCAGTTAATCCCTGCTGGATGAGATTATATAAACAACTTTAAGACTCTGATCTTCAACCAGAATCCAAGATTTTGAAAAAGCTCCTCCTCAAATAATCTGACACTCCTGCCTCCATCTGAACACATCCAGTGAAAGAGAGCCTATTCTTTGTGGCTACTGGTTCCACTGCTGTAATACTTCAGAAGCTTCTTTTAATGTTCAATCTACATTCTGTGGGTGGCGCAGCAGTTATTTATTTTTTTATTTTTTATTATTGGACTTGTATGCCGCCCCCTCTCCGAAAGGACTCGGGGAGGCTCACAATTAAAAGACAACAATAAATATTTAAAAAAGAATTAAACCTAACAAGCCCAATCACTAAAACAGTTAAAATAAATAAATAAATAAAAAACCCAGGAGGTCAGTCCAGCCCATCCTGTTCAAACAACCAGGTCTTCAAATCGCGGCAGAAAGAGCGAAGATCAGGAGCCAGACGGAGCTCCAAAGGGAGTTGGTTCCACAAGGCGGGGGCCTCAACAGAGTAGGCCCTGCCCCAAGGCACCATCAGCCGACATTGTCTAGCCGATGGCACCCCAAGGCATGCAAAGGGCAATCTGTTAGAATGTTAGAATGCAGTATTACAGTTAGAATGCAGTATTACATACAAACTCCACCCACAGTCAGGAGTTCAATTCCAAGTGGCTCAAGGTTGACTCAGCCTTCCATCCTTCCGAGGTCGGCAAAATGAGAACTCATATTGTTAGGAGCAATAGGCTGACTCTGTAAACCTCTTAGAGAAGGTTGAGAAAGCACTGTGAAGCGGTATATAAGTCTAAGTGCTTATGGCTATTCCTGTAAATTATGATTATGACTCTCAAATAAATCCAGAGTTTTCATTTGAAGTATAAATAACCAAGCAGAAATTATCATAGAATAGAGTAGAGTAGAGTGGAGTGGAGTGGAGTGGAATGGAATGGAATGGAATGGAATGGAATGGAATAGAATAGAATAGAATAGAATAGAATAGAATAGAATTCTTTATTGGCCAAGTGTGATTGGATACACAAGGAAATTGTCTTTGGTGCATATGCTCTCAGTGTAAATAAAGAAAAAATAAAATACATGCATCAAGAATCATAAGATACAACACTTAGTGATAGTCATAGGTTACTAATAAGCAATCAAAATCATACTAGGAAACAAATAAAACAATATAAATAGTAAAGATACAAGCAATATGGTTATAATCATAAGTGGGAAGAGATAGGTAATAGGAAGGATGAGAATAATAATAAACTAAATAGTTTGACAGTGTTGTGAGAATTAGTTGTTTAGGAGAGTGATGGCATTCAGGGGAAAACTGTCCTTGTGTCTAGTTGTTCTGGTGTGCAGTGCCCTATAGCGTTGTTCTGAGGGTAGAAGTTGAAACAATTATGTCCAAGATGTGAAGGGTATGTAGATATTTTCACAGTCCTCTTTTTGACTCGTGCATGGGTAGATTCAACCACAGCAGAGATGGGTACACCATGGAAGACATTAATGGCTAGGTTGAAGCCTACATTATCTCTGTGGTCACTAAGAGCTGACGTGAATTTTATGACACATAAATAATGTGGTGGTAAACATAATAAATGTGGTAAATATTTTTTAATTTCTTTTTAGGATGATATTCCTTCAAGTTCTTGAAAAGAGCAATCATGTCTTTTTTTAGTTGTCCTTTTTCAAGCTTAAAGATATGAATTCTTTAAGGAAGAATTTCTATTAGTAATCTACAAATAAAGTTTGTAAAGTTCTCAACCATCATTGTCCTGATAAAATAGCACTGAGGGTAGACTTTACATCATTTATTTATTTATTTGTTTGTTTGTTTGTTTGTTTGTTTTGTCAATCACTTACAAGATAATAAGTATAAGGATAAACATAGTTGTGAATACATGAAATGAATACATATAAGAAAAATAAAAGAAACAATAGGACAGGGACGGTAGGCACGTTAGTGCACTTATGCATGCCCCTGCAGACATCTTAGGAAAGGGGTGAGGTCAATAGTAGACAGTCTAAGGTTAAAGTTTTTGGGGTTTGGGGAAAAAACCACAGAGTCAGGTAGAGTATTCCAGACATTGACCACTCTGTTGCTGAAGTCATATTTCCTGCAATCAAGTTTGGTGCAGTTAACCTTGAGTTTGTATCTATTGTGTGCTCTTGTATTGTTATGGTTGAAATTGAAGTATTCATTGACCAGAAGGACATTGCAATGTATGATTTTATATACTATACTTAGATCGGACTGAAGACAGCGTAGTTCTAGGTTTTCTAGGTCTAGAATTTCAAGTCTGGTGGCATAAGGTATTCTGCAACGAATAGAGGAGTATAGAACTCTTCTTGTGAAATATTTCTGGACTTTCTCAACTGTGTTAATATCAGATATGTGATGTGGGTTCCAGACTGATGAGCTGTATTCAAGTATTGGTCTAGCAAATGTTTTGTATGCCCTAGTTAGTAGTGTGATATTACCAGAGAAAAAGCCACGTAGGATTAGGTTAACAACTCTTAATGCCTTTTTGGCTATGTAGTTACAGTGGGCTCTAGCACTTAGATCATTAGAGATGAGTACTCCAAGGTCCTTGACAGAGTTTGGATCATCAACAAGGTCTTGACTATTCAGCTTGTATTTTATTTTCTGGGTTTTTTGCCAATATGTAAGACAGAGCATTTATTTGTTGAGATTTGAAGTTGCCATTTGTTTGACCATTCTGATACATAGTCAAGGTCTTTTTGAAGGGTAGCAGTATTGTCTGTGGTGTTGAATAGCTTTACATCATCAGCGAAGAGAACGCATCTGAAGAGAAATCACCTGTAGATTAGACTATTATCACAGTGAAAGCTGTAATTTGTCCTTGAATACTACATTATGCTGGTCAGTGACATGAAATAAAAATATTCGCTCACTCACTTAGCTCAACAATGGCTGGGTGGCCCTGAAAGACATCATAGTTGAAGAAATGGCCTTGGTCTTTTTCTAGTCCCTTAATCATCCTTTTTTTGGCCCTTGTTTCAACTTCTCTGAAACTTCTTCAAGATGTGATGTTTAGAACTGGACTTAGAAGTAAGGTTTAAGCTATACAGAATTACAATTGATTTGTACAACTGATTGTGCTTTCTTCTTGAAAAGTCAGGTCATCACATCACTACCTTTTGCTAGTCTGGCCAGAAGGGGAACTGCCAAACACAAGAAAAGGTTTCAAGGGAACAGATTTTCTTAAGCTTGGTGGCTTTTGACCCTTTGGGCTCTCCAGTTTCCATTTGTACTTCATTCTTTGCTACCAAATTCTTATCCTTTCCCTGTTTGTCATACCTGTCTGTCTCTGTCACCCCATCCTGCTCTCAGGGCCATGTACATATTCTCCATCTCTACTTTCAGCCTTAATCATGTATGCTGCCACAGCCCTGTGCTTGTTACCTCCTAATGGCAAAATTAAGGCTGGGCCTGGAGCATGCCACTGCAACAGCAAAATTAAATTATTCACAAAACACTGGGTTATATTAATTATGCATGTCCTTCAAATCTTTCATCTTTGGATCCAGTGGTGGGATTCAAATTTTTTTACTACCAGTTCTGTGGGTGTGGCTTGGTGGGTGTGGCAGGGGAAGGATACTGTAAAATCTCAGATCAGAGGTGGTATTTGCCAGTTCTCCAAACTACTCAAAATTTCTGCTACCGGTTCTCCAGAACTGGTTGGAACCTGCTGAATACTCTGTTTGGATCAGCATTTTGGGGAGGAGGGCAAGCAGCATGGGGAGAAAGTAGAGCAATTCCCCCCCAAACCCCAAGAACTAAAATGAAAAATAGCCAAAGCTTTTTGACAATGGACAATAGTTGAAGAAAGGGGAAGGGCTGTGCAGAATTTAATGAGCAAGGTGCAAACCTGGAGAACTGGTATCAACGTGATGTGATCCCCACCGGTGAAGTTAAGATTGGAAAAGTGCTTCGCAGAAGATCAAGATTGCGTGGAAGTCAGCAAAATTAATATTTTTTCATCCCCACTTCAATTATCCATTTACCATCAAGGAAAAAAATAAGGAAAGAAATAAAATAAGGACACACTATCATTTTAAAAGCAAATAAAAACTGAAAATCTCAGTGTAATGCACAAAAGCAATAATATACTAAACTAAGACTAGGAAGATGAACTAGCACAGAGACCTAGTGCATAGGGTGGGTGGGTGGGTGGGTGTAACAAAAATTAAGAGATCAGGAACCTGGGAATTTAACAACAACAACAATAGCAACAAACCAGTGAAGATTTTTTTTTGAAGAACATTTATTCCTGGCCTCATAAAACCATGCTGGCAGATATATTAAGGTGGAGAAAAGCTAAAATGGTCCTGTCTTGGGAGAATAGCAGTAATAAAAATGCAAGAGCCTTGGTAGCTCAGGCTGTTAAATGCCTGCTCTTAAGATCCAGCTGCCTACAATTATTGTAGGCTCGACCAGGCTCAAGGTTGACTCAGCCTTCCATCCTCTCAGGGTAGGTAAATTGAGGACCCAAGATTGTTGGGGGCAATAAGCTGACTTTGTAAAAATGCCACTTAGTAATAAGCAGGCATATACAATGGAATGAAGGCTATTGCTGAGCACATTGGGTTGTATCCCAGAAATTGTAAGCCACCCTGAGTCTTCGGAGAAGGGCGGCATATAAATGTAATTTAAAAAAATGGATTCTTTTTCTCAGCCTCGATTTCCTTTTTCAAATGATTCCAATAAGAATTGAAGACATGAGATTGAACTGCTGTGGTTCGCTGGCAGCCTGTGCAGAATCAGACAGGGGGGTAGAACAGGCACCAATCTGGGAGTCTGGGGAGGACACGGATGAGGTCCTGTGTCCAATGCAGAGATGTGGCCAGGACCATCTGTGTGCTGACTCTGGAGCCTCCAGAGTCTGGCAGCAGCAAGGCAGAGGAACAAGGGGAGTCTGTTTCCAGTGTGCGCATGCACAGAGCTGCTAGAAGGCAGCAGCAGCTAAGACAAAAGGAGTGACTCAGGAGTAAGGCTTGGAGGTGATTGCCCTCTCCTAAGGTATAAAGGAAATGGAAAGGTAGAGAAACCTTTGTTTCGTTTGCTCTGTTTGGATTAAACCTTGAAGCTCTGTGTGGACTTTGTACTTTGGTTGGTTTTTTACAGTTAATTTGGAACTTTAGTTGTTGGCAGCAATTCAAAGGAGATAAAGGTGGGTGCTTATCTTGAGGGACTGTTTGGGACTCATTACAGGCTGGGAATGAAAATAATTCCGGCATTGAAATAAAACAAGAGTTTATTGGACTAAGTGTGTGCTTAATTACGATCTCAGGAAGCCTTGGTCAGAACATAAACAAATGAGCTTTGGTGGCTCAGGCTGTTAACTGCCTGCTCTTAAGATCCAGCTGTCTACAATTACTGTAGGCTTGAATCCCACCAGGCTCAAGGTTGACTCAGCCTTCCATCCTCTCGGGGTAGGTAAATTGAGGACCCAAGATTGTTGGGGGCAATAGCTGACTTGTAAAATGCCGCTTAGCAATAAGCAGGCATATACAATGGAAGGAAGGCTATTGCTGAGTGCATTGGGTTGTATCCCAAAAATTGTAAGCCGCCCTGAGTCTTCGGAGAAGGGTGGCATATAAATGTAATTTAAAAAAAAATGACATATAACTAACCATACATGGTACATTAGGTGGTCTGGGGATTAGTCTCAAAATTTTAGAAGACTTGGAAGAACGGGATTGGCAGTACCCAATTTCTGCAGGTTGGCAGTACCCAAGTTCAAACTGTATTTCAAGCTAGGTTATTTGGATATAAGTATCCTGGGTGTCCCTTTCAGCTAGTCTCAACTCCTGGCTATCATCTGAATGAGTCCCTCTACTTTTTCTTAGAAGTGGTTTTAGAAGTGGTTTGATACCCAATTCCAAATACCAGATATAGAAGATCTTTTAGAAGTGGTTTGCCATTGCCACCTTCTTCCTAGGACTGAAAGAAAAGGAACAGGCCCAGCCGGCTACCTTGGCCCAAATCATTTTGTGCCTCACATGGGTTGGAAATTCACAATCTCTTGTCCTGAAGGAGACTCATCATCATTAACACATCTTCAGTTCAGAAGAAGCTTCCTGAATGAGAAGCAAAACATTTTCAAGGAAAAAAACAACCAAGAAAGTCTAGTTGCCTTTTGAAAAGCACCTTTGGGACAACCACAATGTCAAGGTTCCGGCAGTTACATGTATACAAAATGTTTTATGAGTTGACACACAACATGGATAATTGAGCATCTCCATAGACACTGTTTTCTAGCTTGGTACCTTACCCCAAAATAGCTCTTTAACCATGATTACAACTTATATTTTATCACTTTATGGCTGGGTTGCTTCCATTGAGAGAATAGGATATCCAGATGTCATTGGCTCAATAGACATTGAAATGGACAAACTGTGAGAGCTCATTCAATGATCAGCAGTGCATTAAAAGAATGAAACCCAGAAAAAGAATTAGCTCACACTTAGCTCTGCCTGATTGTGTGTGTGTGTGTGTGCGTGCACGCATGCATGCATGCATGCATGAATTTAATTGCACATATTTGTATTTTAAAAATAAAATACAAAAAAGTGGTGAGATAATGATTTATACATATAGCAAGACCTAATTATTAAGAAGATGAAGCCTTTTGAGATTTTTCTTTGAAATCATATTGGCTTCAGTATCTGCAAGAAAGCCATAAAGGAATTACAAAAACAAAGCAAAATAATGAGATACCAGCTGAATTGGAAAAACCCACACTGTTTGGGGCTTATTTACAAATTATTGATTAAATGATGAAATAGAACTCAGAAACCAGATGAGTTAAAGACTGTATGGTTAAACTGATGCAAAATTTAAACAGGGCAATTGATAGGCAACAATGGGAATACCAATGAAAGACAGACATTACATTTATGTGAATATTACAGTTAGAATAATTGGTACGAGATGATTTACTATTAGTACAGCTCTGATGAGTGGGACATGGTTGTGAATCAGACCCAAGGACCTCTGGAGCACCATCTCAAAATGTTTCTTTTGCCACTCACTGTTGTCGTTAAATATCGCACCAAAATATCATCACTCCTGGATGTCTCTGGCTCACCGCTTGAATTGTATTTCTTTTTTAAAAATAAATAAAAGCAGCTCTGTTACATATTTGCCATTTTGATCAATGCCTGCATATTTTTTTTTCTTTTGGATTTGTCACTAATATATCTTGGGGCCTTTTTTAGAACAAAGCAAGGAGCAAATACCCACTTAATTTGATTTGTTTGATGATTCAATGTATGATTTGATACATCAGTTCTTCCCACTGTGCTGCAAAGTACACAATAAGTTTCCTCACTAAAAGAACCCTATTTTGAAAGCCATTTTATTTTATTTTAGACCCACAGCCAGCTGCTTTCATGCTATCTCAGTAGTTTTAGACTCATTATCTCAAAAGCAGCAAAAAAAAGACCCTGGTGGATGAAGCCTCCATTTGCTTGGCTCGGGTAGGATTTTCTGGGGTCATTATGGAAAAACCACCACTGGAAATGGACTCCCTTGACCTCCATTCTTGGCAAATGTGTCTCTTACAGCAATCTAGGTGGTGCAAGAGGGCCCAGAGACAACAATGCATGGCAATAGGCATGGTCTGTTGTTAGAAGAGCTACATAAATCCAGAAATGTGCTCACCATTTGTACAACCATATAATCATGCTTAATATAGGAAGAAGCCCTATAAGTCATCTTTGGAATACTGTATTCAGTTCTGGTCACCATGATACAAAAAAGCTGCTGAGACCTTAGAGTAGAGGTGTCAAACTTGTGGCCCATGGGCCAGATGTGTAATGCGCTGGCCATGCCCATGCCCAGTTTAGCAAAGGGGGGGATCATAATATGTCACGTTGTCATGTGACAATGGGAGTTTGACACCCCTGCTCTAGAGAGAAGTGCAGAGAAGACCAACAAAGATGATAACAGGTCTGGAGGCTAAATTGTATGTTGAATGACAAAAGGAGCTAGGTATGTTTAGCCTAATGAAAAGAAGGCTTACAGAAAACTTGATAGCCGTCTTCCAATACTTGAAGTGCTGTCACATGGAAGACAGTGTCAATTTATTCTCCAAAGCACCTGAAGAGACAGGAGAGGAAGCAATGGGGGGAATGCTCAGCAGAGGGAGATCCAACCTGGAAATAAGGATAAATTTCCCAGCTTTGAGAATGGTTAATCAACGAAACAGCTTGGCTTCTGGAACTATGGATGCTCCATCGCTGGAGGTTTTTAAGAAAATATTGGAAAAAAATATTTGTCTGGGATGGTATAAGGACTGCTGCCTCGGTCAGAGGGTTGGATTGGAAGACCTCCAAGGTCCCTTCCACCCCTATGATTCTATGACTTCCTCTTGTTCCTGAGGTAACATGTTGAAGCATTTTAGAACAAGCTGCATGATTAATGTATCTTGATGACCTTGATGATATATATCTTTGATGATATACATCAAAGAGCTCCTACATTGTTAAATCATTATCTGCAAGCCTCTACATCAGACTTGATATCGATGGAGATTCTCAGTCATCCAGGTCATGGTTGTCCCAAAGGTGCTTTTTCAAGAGGCAATTTGACTTTCTGATTTTTCTCTGAAGACTTTTCACCTCTCATCCAAGAAGCTGACTGGATGGTGGGGAATTGGAAGGACTTATACTCCTTGCAGACAGCTGGTCATTTGCATTCTTTTAGAGAGCCATTGAGGCCACTTGGAGGTTTATCTGTGTCATCAGGGTCACCTGAGTGGTGCAAACGGGCATAGAGCCTTCTTGGATCTGTTGAAAGGACCATGTTAGAGATAGATGGTGTTGTATCCCTTCTCCTCTGATGAGATAAATGACTCATAAAAGAATGCAAATGGCCAGCTGTCTGCAAGGAGTATACATCCTTCCATTCCCCACCATCCAATCAGAGCTGAAGAAGTGAAACATCTTCAAAGAAAAACCAGAAAGTCCATTTGACCCTTGTAAAAGCACTTTTGGGATCAGGCACTATGCAGAAATTATCAGGTGGAAACACCAGATGTTAGCTTTTGACAAAGTAGAGAACTAAATAAAATGAACCAAAAAAAACCTCAGCAGAAGCAGCAGCTCCCTTATCAGGTTAACGGGAGGGAGCATGTTGGGAGGGAGGCAGAGAGGGAGAATTAATTAAACTTTGAGTCTTTTAATGGGTTACAATGGAATCCTCCCAATGCAGATTTACTTAAGCTTAAGTGACAATGAGAAATTGCTGAAGTTCCAGGAAATGCTGAGCAAGGTTCACTGGGGAATCATCAACAGCCTCTTGCCAAAAGTCTTCTGGAGTCCTGGAAGGACGAAATAGCCTTGGTGGGGAAAGGGGGGTGAACTGGGCAGCCTCCTCTTCCTTATTTTGCTCCCCTGCCAGTTTTGTATCTGTTTGTGCCATAAATTCTGGGCTGCTGTCCTCGGTGTATGCTTACATTTATAGCTACATAAACCCAGGTCTATGAAGGATGGAACTGCTGAGCTGTAAATCTAAAAGGTGGCAACAGGTTTGCAAGGTGGTTCAACAACAAGGAATCATCTCTTCTGAAGCAGAGAAATGGGGGGGGAGGGTGGTACATCAGGAACAGAAACTTTAATTTGCAATGCAGGTGGTTCGTGACTTACCACCACAATTCAGCCCAACATTTCTAACAAAACAAGACAATCGTTAGTGAGTATTGCTTCATTTTATGAACTTTCTTGCCACAGCAATACCACTTTAGACTTATATACCACTTCACATTGCTTTTACAGCTCTCTCTAAGTAGTTTATAGAGTCAGCCTATTGCCCCCAACAATCTGGCTCCTCATTTTACTCATCTTGGAAGGATGGAAGGCTGAGTCAACAGTGAGCAGGTCAGGACTGAACTGCTGACAGTGGGCAGTCAGCCTGCAATACTGCATTCTAAACACTGTGCCATCACAGCAGATAGATAGATAGATAGATAGATAGATAGATAGATAGATAGATGGATGGACGGACGGACAGACAGACAGATCAACAGCAGTAGACTTATATACCACTTCACAGTGCTTTGCAGCCCTCTCTAAGTGGTTTACAGAGTCAGCCTCTTGTCCCCAACAATCAGGTTCCTCATTTTACCCACCTCGGAAGGATGGAAGGCTGAGTCAACCATGAGCCAATTAGGATCGAATCCCTGGCTGAGGGCAGAGTAAACGTGCAATCGAGGTAGTTCTCAACTTACAACCACAATTGAGCCCAAAATTTATGTTGCTAAGTGAGAAACTTGTTAAGTGAGTTTTGGCCCGTTTTACGACTTTCCTTGCCACATTTGTTGAGTGAATGCAGTTGTTAAGTGGTTAACGTGGTTCTTAAGTGAATTGGGCTTCCACATTGACTTTGCTTGTCAGAAGATCGCAAAAGATGATCACATGACCCCGGGATACTGCAGCTGTCATAAATGTAATTGTAATTACGTTTTGTAAAAGTAATCCAGTTGCCCAGGATCTGAATTTTGATCATGTGATACTGCAACCATCATAAGTGTGAAAAATGGTCATAAGTCACTTTTTTCAGTGCTACTATAACTTCAAATGGTCACTAAATGAATCATTGTAAGTCAAGGACTACTCCTAATTCCAATATTTTTTTTAAAAAAATATTATACAACGCTGCACAAAAATGTGGATTTTCATAAAAATAATGTATGCATTATATTAGAGCAGCAGTTCTCAACCTGTGGGTCGCGACCCCTTTGGGGGTCGAACGACCCTTTCACAGGGGTCGCCTAAGACCGTCAGAAAACACATATTTTTGATGGTCTTAGGAACCGAGACACCGCTCCTCTATCCGTCTCCAGGCGGATCCGCCCACATGCAGATCCACCCACATACAAGTACCCAGCATGATGACATCATTGCGCCAACCCCATCACAAACACCCTGTACAAATACAGGTGTATGTGACAGGGTTGGCGTCATAATGTACTTAGGAGGACCTGTCACACATGTATAGAGAGCAGCTACTGTGTAGAAAGCAGCTACTGTGTTGAAAGCAGCAGTATTGGAGGTAAAACGACACTTCATGAATTATAATTACTGAGTAAATGTAAAATCATGTACTGTAAAATCATTAACTACTGTAAAAAAAAAAATCTGTACCATGGGAACTTAATCTGGATGCTGATCCGTCTTTATATTCAGCTGTGGTTGATGTGAATACTGCCCCCTTGTGATAGTAACAGGTATGTAAAAAAACAACACAAAGTATGGTAAATCATAGGAAACTTCAATGAACTGTATTGACTGAACTATGCCGTGTATCATCTTTTGTATTATTAAAGCTATATATTATATTATTATTTACATTGTGATTCATAACAGTAGCAAAATTACAGTTATGAAGTAGCAATGAAAATAATTTTATGGTTAGGAGTCACCGCAACATGAGGAACTGTGGGTCAGGCATTAGGAAGGTTGAGAACCACTGCATTAGAGGGAGATATTTTCTGCCTTAGACTAAACGGAAGGGGGAAATGTTTAACCTTGGATACAAACCTGTTCTGTCTCCCCTTCCCTTCCTCAGAAGGTAAGGAACTTGGCAGCAACACTAGCACAGAGAGTCACGCTGGCCTGTCTCCAAAATCCAAGTTATCTCTCCCGATAAGAGTGTTGGCAGTCACCCAGGCTCTCACTGCCAAATTCGGAGCTGACAAGAAATGAATTACTCACAGAAGGAATGATTTATTCCCAAAGTCCATAAACCAAAGCAGGCACCACAACACAGACGGAATTCTCGGCTTATTCCACACTTTGTCACGTACAGAGTTTGCAATGTAGGCACACCCACTTTTATACCTGGTGGGGTGTGGTCCAGCTCAATCTCTGGCCCTCCCATGCCTCCTACGTTGCTGCTGACATTTCTCCCTCCGACGCTGCCTGGGGTCAAGCCACGAATCCTCCTCCTCACTCCCCAGCCGTGGCCGTGCGATATGTCTCTCAGGCTGTTCCTCTTGGCTTTCCGAAGAAACCTGAGGCATTGCCAGGGAGGAAGGTCCTGGGGAGGGAGGCCTTGCCAGGGAGGAAGGTCCTGGGGAGGGAGGCCTTGCCAGGGAGGAAGGTCCTGGCGGGACAGGTCCTGGGGAGGAAGGCCCTGGTGAGGAAGGCATTGCCCGTTCCTCCTCTTCTTCATCATCCAGGTCCTCTTCCTCTGTCAGCACAGGCTCACGAGGCGGGGCCACAACACAAACCTTAGTGCAAAGAGGGAGGGAGGGCGACAAAGTTGCAAAAATGAAGTAAGAAAATTTCTATCAGGTTGCAAAACAATGAAAAAGAAAAAAGAAACAAAAATGTGAGAGAGTCACTTATTCTTAAAACACACATCCCAACAAATATTTTGTATGTAACTTTGTCCCTTTCAGCCTCTAAGGCATTTTCCACCCAGATGTTTTCTTCCAGATGTTGAGGGGCTGCATCACCTCTGCCCACATAATCATTGTTTCCTGAGGGATCTGAAGCCAGTTTTTATAAACATTGGAAAAATCTTGATCTTGCTAAACTTCGTAAGACATGTGGGATCAAAGTTCCATAATGGGCCATTGGAACTTTGTAATGGGTTCATTGGTAGCTCTGGGGAGGTTCATCATAACTTTGAACAGCCATCAAGCAGCCAGTCATAAGTGGAGGACTACCTGTAATAAAACATTCGCAGCAAGTTGAACTGTCCCTAAATGGCAGCAGGGAGAAGAACGAGTTAGAACCTGTGGCCCAGTAAAGCGAATTATTTTATATTTCCTGACTATTTCTCAAAGATTCTATAGCTAGGAGGGCTGACCTGGTAGGAAGGGACAATAATAACAGTGTCACAAAGATGGATTCAACAAAAACATTCCAACATTCTGCTGTAGTTTTCAGTGTGACAGCCTTTTTCCTACATTTCTTTTTTTTCTTTTTTGAAATATAACAGGCCATAGATAAGCTATGGGGTCAGTTTTCATTTAGGGTTGCTTAGCAAGCTGCCAATGCTTTGCAGAGACTTTGGTCTACATCAAGAGTGGGCATGTAGGTCCCCTTCATGACCTGTGGACTTCAACTCCCACAATTCCTGAGCCAGCGTAGCTAGTTCAAGAATTGTGGGAGTTGAAGTCCACGGGTCATAAAGGGGCCCTAGCTTCCCTCCCCTGAAGGATATCATTGTTGCTTGCATGCTTTAATAAATTTATGTTGTATCTGCAACTAGAGTGGGCTCATCTAACTGAGCTGAGTTTTGGCTCCAACGGTGCCTTCCCATTTCTCTCTGGCATCACAGACCATCTGCCCCAATATTTATAACAATGAAACTTTGCAATAAGCAGACTCTGCACCACCTTGAGATCTTTCCTTTAAAAGATGAACATCTGAATGAGAAATTTAGCCAAAACTAGCTGACTGCATAAAGGGAATAATGGGAATATTTAGCACTGAGGTCATTTGCCTCTTCTGAAGTATGGATCCAATCAAGCCAAATGTAAACCTCATTTGTTTCAACGGTAAAGAGATATGTAGGGTGATTTAACAAATCAAACTCTGATCCCCTTCCATTAGAATATACTTAGTTGCACTGTTCTTCTTTAACAATCACTTCCACAATCACTTTTATTGGGGAGCAAAGAAACAAATCCACAACACCCATCTGTAATTTCTCTAGCATGCATAGGTCGTGCTCTTCCTCCCCCCCCCCAATTTTTTTACAGGAAGTTGCATACAAAAATGTCCAAACAGGCAATCCTTGTGTCAGCTGTCCAGCTAGCGAATCCAAATCAGGAACTATTGGGCCATTGTCCTTCACAAAAAGTAAACTTTATTGAAGACATTATATTGGCACAGGACAAGCAAAACCAGCCCTAGAACTCACATGCGAAAAACCCACATAGTTAAACTTGATTTTCCCCATTGACCATCGCCCTCAGTTAATTGTGTTGTCCAATCAAATAGGACAATCCCTCTTGTTATGGGAATGGCCTGTCTCATTCAAACACCTGCATGTTGTGACCTTGGGGCTGGAAGCAGGGTCTCATGATCTTCAGATGGGGTCTTGATAGTCCACCACCACCACCCCAGACCTTCACCACCACCACCCATCAATTGTTGTCAAGCAGAGAGTGAAGAAGTAGCTAGGTGAAAGAGCTATCTATTCTTGACACCTTGACTTACATTCACAATTGGGATTAGAATTTCCATTGCTTACAAGGTAGTTATTAAATGAGTTGTGCCAAATTAATGACCCAGTTGTTAAGTGAATCAATGCAACTATTAGGTGAAGCATGCAGGTCTTAAGGGAATCTGTCTTCCTTCTTCGACTTTGCTTATCAGGAGCCAGCTGCGAAGGTTTTAAATGGTGATCATATGACCTGGACCCTGCAATCATTGTAAATACATGCCAGTTGCCAAGCGCTCAAATGTTGATCATATGACCGTGGGGATGCTGCAGTGGTTGTAAGTGTGAGGACTGGAAATTAAACTGCTTTTTTCAGCACTGTTGAAAGGTCAATCAAGGAATAATTGGACTAACTATGTTTCTGCATGCAACATTCCCCATGCAAACCTCTGTGCACATTTTCAGAAAGTATGCCTCTTTGCATACAACTTAATTATTTTTTAAAACAAGATATGAATTCCCTAAATAGGCATGTTATTTCAAGCCAAGAAATGTTTCAGCCTGAAAAGAAGCAGATTTTAAAAAGCATCTGCCCATCTTGGCTCAGCAGAATTCTGTTTCTTTTTACCTGCAAACTTTGGGTTTCTTTCCCTGAGCACCAAAAGGCCCAAGACTAGAACAGAAACCTGCTTTTCAACAACTCTCCCTGGAGGAATTTTCAAGGGCAATGGCCCTGTGGCCATTTTCTCCTTCCCTTCCCCTGATGGTTCTGGTCTCTGCACAGCTGCTGAAGGGACAGTCAAGTTGCCGTTGACCATTTATCATCATTAAATCCTTGGTGAAGGCTATTAGATGCCACTGCCAGGCAAGGAAAGATGAACTCCTCTAAGGAATTCACCTGGAGAGGGTCAAGCTCCAGACCAGAGCCAGCCTCCTGGTTCCAGCAGCTGCCTTTCAGAGAGAAAAAAGAAGAGAGGGTGCAGCTTTCTAGTGATGGGCAGTTTATCATGCCGATTTTCCCATGTGCTGATATTTTCTTAGGTCCCTAGGCCTTCTGGATCAAATTTCCAATTTGATTTACAGCCCAGATTTTGGTGATTAACTTTTTTTTTAGCTCCTTCTTTTCTAAGGAAGGAAGAGAAGCAGTTAAAAGTACCACCTAGGTGGCATCTGTTTTCATCGATCCATATCAGATACATTTATAAATTGGGTGACAGGAAATGCAAAAGATGTCTTGATGTTGATAACAATGTATAAAGTTTTATTTTATGTTTTTAAAATTTGAAAACTTAATAAAATTTTTATATATATATATATAAATTTATACATATATATGTGTGTGTTGTGACCCCGCCTCCTGAGCCTGTGCTGACAGAGGAAGAGGACTTGGATGATGAAGGGGAGGAGCATGCCTTCCTCCCCAGGACCTTCCTCCCTGGCAAGGCCTTCTTCCCCAGGACCTTCCTCCCTGGCAATACCTCAGGTTTCATCGGAAAGCCAAGAGGGACAGCCTGAGATACACCAGGAGGGAAGTATTTCGGCACAGCCACAGCTGGGGAGTGAGGAGGAGGATTCCTGGCTTGATCCCAGGCAGCGTCAGAGGGAGAAACATCAGCAGCAACGTAGGAGGCGTGGGAGGGCTAGGGAGTGAGCTGGACCACACCCCACAAGGTATAAAAGTGGGTGTGCCTACGTTGTGAACTCTGTGCGTGACAAAGTTCGAACAAACCAAGACTCCTGTTTGTGTTGTGGCTGGACTGTATCTGGAGAAGCTCTTGTTCGTGGACTTTGAGAATAAAAAGCCCGTTCTGACTCAGTGAGTAATCCGATACTTGACAAATCTGTACTTGGCAGTCGGAACGTGTGTGATTGCCAAGAGCCTTATCAGCTGTAGCAGATTGGCTTTTGGAGACAAGCCAGCGTGACTCTCTGTGTGGGCGTTGGTGCCAAGTTCCTTACCTTCTGAGAGAAGGGAAGGGGAGACAGAACATTTTGTCACGCACCCCAAAAAGACTCTAACCATCTTCTACTTAAGATGGACCACCATTAGCAGCAGCAGCAGCAGCAGCAGCAGCTACACCAGTTACTAGCTGGGAATAATGATTTACAACAGCAAGTGGGGCAATTAACAGCTCAACTTGCTTTGCTGAATGCTCCTGCAGCTCTTCCTCCCCCTCCATGTCGGAACTGCCTGGTAGCTGTGCCAGATAAGTTTTCTGGGCAGCCAGAAATGTTTCCGGCTTTCATGGGACAGTGCCAGTTATTTATGGCTATGAGGCCAGAGGATTTCCCAGATGACTGGGCTCGGGTGGGGTTTGTGATAAGCCTCCTTTCTGGCTCTGCAGCCCGGTGGGCCACGCCTTTGTTGGTCCAGAATAGCCCATTATTAACAGACTACCAGGGCTTTTGGCAACACATGTGCCTCATGTATGAGGACCCCATCCGAACCCAGACGGCAGCCAGGCGCGGACCTTCACCAAGGGAAGCGCCCCCTGCAGGATTATATTGCTGAATTTTGTCTTTTATGTATGGACTCTACCTGGAATGATGCGGCATTGCTAGACGCCTTCCAGGATGGCCTGTCAGAAGAACTGCAGGATGAACTGGTTCGGGTGGAGGCACCTCCGACCCTCGATGCCCTGGTGGTGCAATGTCTGTGCATCGATGCACGTCTCCAATGTCGAAAGACCTGTCGCTCCGTCCAGGAGTCGCCATCCGTGTCTGTACCTCCACACCCTGCACCGACAGTGCCCCGGGTCACCCCGAGTTTCGTGACAATGGCTGTGGAGCCCATGGAGCTGGGAGCGGCTAGAACTCGCTTGACGACCCAGGAGGCACGGCACGTCAAGGGGGTTTGTGCTTGTATTGTGGGGAGCCTGGACATTTCGCTGCTTCCTGTCCCCGAAAGCAACATGGGGCGTTCAATCTCGGCATGACCAGCTGGGAAACAGGGCTGGCCCGACTTGGGGGGAAACTCTAGGCCAGGCAAGTACTAAACCTCTGTCTGACTGCGCAGTTGTGGACTCCGGGCCCCCTCGGCATCTGATATTGGACACTCAGGTTTTCTTGTCCAACCAGTCAAAGGGGATCCAGGCGCATGCGCTGGTGGACTCAGGGGCCATGACTAACTTTATGGATCAGGCTTTCGTGGTGCATTTTAAGGTCCCTTTGGAACCGGTGGACCCTCCGATGAGGGTAGAGACAATTGATGGGCAGGAACTGATCGCAGGACCCATTAAGTTCACCACCCAGCTTTGCGCCTAACCATTGGGGCACATGAGGAGGCAATCTGCTTCTCGTCACCGGACCTTCATTTCCCAATGGTCCTGGGTATGGCTTGGCTTCGGACTCACGATCCTCAGGTGGCATGGTCGCAGAATGCCATCTCTTTTCTGAGTTTACAGTGCGTCGACCACATCCGCCACACCTGTGCCGGCTAGGACATCTCTACCCCTGTCATCTCCCTACCTCCTGAACTGACGGACTTCGCAGATGTGTTCAGCGAAGGAGGTGGACCATTACCCGCCGGCCCTACGATTGCCCGTGGATCTTCTGCCCACGCGCTGCCAGTGGGACGTTTGTACTCCATGTCCGAGCCCGAGTTGGCACCCTCGGACTTTTGGACAAAAACCTGGCCCGAGGGTTCATCCGCCTTCGTCCCCTCTTGCAGCACCAGTCCTCTTTGTCAAGAAGAAGACGGGGGACTTATGCTTGTGTTGCAATTACCGCCGGCTCAACGCCATCACGGTGCGGAATCGCTACCCCCTGCCTCTCATTCCGGAGTTGATGGAGCGATTGAGGGAGGCCACCGTCTTCACCAAGCTCGACCTCCGAGGGGCCTACAACCTGGTGCGGATACGAGAGGGGGACGAATGGAAGACAGCGTTTGGCACCCGATACAGCCATTTCGAGTACACGGTGATGCCGTTCGGGTTGACCAACGCTCCTGCAGTCTTCCAACACTTCATGAACGATGTGTTCAGGGACATGTTGTCCTTTCCAAAGGATTCAACTTTGCTGTCGCCCCCAAATGCATCCCCACTGAAAACATCATATGTGGAGTTGAAGCTAGCCTAACCAAAATTAACCCAGACACAGCCAATAAAATCAGACTTGAAGTTACCAACGT